>JASPKZ010006073.1:430000-462500 GCA_030220185.1 Diploptera punctata | reverse complement strand
CAGGCCTCGGGAGGTCCTTGGAGTAGTAGGAGGTTAAGGCTCCCACTTTTTCTAGACAATCGGCACTTGATGTCAGCCGGGTTGTCAGCCCTGCGTGACGGCCGCCTTTACCCCCAGAACAAGCGTCTGGTACTCTTCTCCGTTAGAGGCTGAGTCGACCCCAGGGCCATAGTGCCGCCAGAAGGTTTTGGTCAGTTTAAAAATCCTTACCCCACTGGGACTTGAACCCTCGACCTTCCGACTTGTAGCGCAGTGCCTTAACCACTACGCTACGGCGTGCCTCATATATTTACAGTTTGTTTTATATATATATATCCATAGTATCCATAATAATTCTGCCCGAAGGCAGGTCCTTCACTGTAATCATAGCATTCTCATGCTATGCTTGAAGCTTTACTAGGGAATTGTGTAGGTGTGGTAGCTTCCCGTTGCTTTCCACACCGGTGAAGGATGATGATGATAATGATAAGGATGATGATGATGGCCATATGATTTCGGGGACCGTTTGGGCCTTAAAGTTTTCCTGACATTTGTCTTACAGGTGAGGAAAAACCCCGATAAAAACCTCACCCAGAAAAACTGCCCCGACCGGGGATCGAACCCGGGCTCGCTGCGTGACAAGGCAGCACGCTACCTTGTATATATATATATATATATATACAGTTTTTTTATATCTACAGTTTTTTTTTGAGAAGTTGAGACAAGAGTGCCTGTAATACATAATAAAAAAGCCTATGTTTAATTTCTTTTGCACCTCATTCTTGTTTGTAATAATTGTTTTTATTTATTTATTTATTTTTTAATTCAACCACTTATTCAAAATTTCTTTCATTTGTCATTAGTTGTTCATTTCCATCATATATTTTTGTACCAAACTTTTTATATAGTTCTCTAGCTCTGCTAATATGAATTTTACTTGACTATTTAACTCATGCCCCAAATGGGAGTCAATGACCAATCACGTTTCAATGATTTCTGTTTTACAAACCAATCAGAGTCGTGTTTCACGAAATATTTATCAGTGTTAGGATTATCATATATTAAACAAAGCTCCTCCTTTTTAATATTCTGAACAGGTCTGACCGTTATTTGCAGTGACTGAGCCTATAACAAATACGGCTACCAGATTGTATATAATAGTGCTTACATGTCAACATTTGTAGCAATTGATTATACCACCAAAAAAAGAACCACTGTTTGCACTTTCTTAAATGTATTTTTTCCCAGGTAATAATCGAGAAAATATAATTGTCATATTTACATCATACGACATCAAAATGAATTAATATACAGATTGATGTGTTTTCATTTTTTCTCCACTAGAGAGCATTCTTACAATATTGCGTTCCTTTGGCAATAAATAGTATGATCTGGTTGCAGTGATAAACAAAAGAAGCAGTAGAAGCGTACCTATCGTTTCTCATTTGTTTTCAACATCGCCGTTTACATTAAATATATAAATATTTTAAATAACTATAGTTAAATAATGATTTGTGAGTAAACAGCTTAATTTTATTCGTTAAATAGTCCTAACAAATGCCACTCTTGATTTCCAAATTCTCTAGATAAATTCACTCCTCACTTCGTGAGTCGTGAATTTATCGATAATTTGGAAATCACTCGTGGCATTACTTATGAATAATTCAGAAGTATAAGAAGTCTTTGATAATGTGCTCATCTAATATGTTTTGTTATCATGCTTGTTTCGTTATTGAACCTCGTTATTGTTGGATCCCTGAATTCCACAAAGTTTGCTTACGATAACAATTAAAACACCCCTGCACTAGAAGAGCTCGTTATGAGGAAGTAGTTCCACCCTTTTACCCCTTGAGCAGCGTGATTGTTATTGTTGTTGTCACTAAAATTTCATAAGCATTTCGGGTACTCAGCATAAAAGACACTTTCATTAACTGAAACTTCTTAAGATGACTTTGAAACTGTTAATAACGCTCTTTTTCATATTGGATGAAGACAGGGGACTGTCAAGAAAAATTTTTGTCATGTACCTTTCTCCCCTAGTTGCGCCACTTGTTCACCCCACACCCTCAGTTTGAAATTGCTAGCTCGTAACTCAAGACTGTTAGCTCTCCTGAAAAATTTCCTCCCACCCGTTTGTAAACCCTGAGGGAAAGCTTGGAGTGAAGAGCTTTCGTCCAAGGTTTGCATTACTGCCGCCAAGAGTGCCACTAGAGGCTGTTATATGGCCGAGCAGTGGACGATAGAGATATTACCTTCAGCAAGGTGAGATTTTACACTTTACGCTGCTCTCCTGATATAAATCTTGCCTTAGTCCCTTTTCACAGTCACACTTAGGAATGAAAAACTTATACACAGATATAAAACGCCATGGCATTGCAGCCCTACATGGCTCTTGCCATACCAGTCGGCTGCTGGCCTCACATCCACATGTGTCAATCACATAAGGAAATCATCATTCTACAATTTCAAGAGTGACACATGATCGTCATTATGTAGCTAGTTTTTTAACCTGGAATCGATATTTTTATAATTACCGAAATTCCCCCGAAGCAATAAGGGCACCGGTCCCATACACTGACCGAAATTCCATGATAAAATTTCTTCCCCCACTGAGGCTCGATCTCTTTTCGTAGTACTGCGCCAAAACATCATGCCTTAACCCATTCGCCTCAAAACACGAGGTAGACTCGCCGGCAGTTAAATTACTTTCAACTCAGAACTCGCTTAACTCTGCTGTTATTTATTTTGCAATATTTTGTATATCCCTTGGCAGGGTAATGTTTTGTTAACATTTATGAATATAGGAATTTGTTTTTGCCATCACCCTTATCGTGATCTCAAGTACCGTTATATTTTGTTTGTTTTGAATGTCTGAAAATAGACAATATAACTTACGGTAACTTAAATACGGTTTCTGGGAAAATTAATTGAGCGTTTAAACCTGAAGCGAATGGGTTAAACCGCTCAGTCGCGGTGCGGGACTATATACTGACATTCATAATTACAATTTAGTCACAACTTTATATCCATTGCGTAATAGTCCTTGTCTAGGCCTCACATTCAGTATTAAGCGATGATATTTCTAAGATATTTAAATATGACTTTGAAAACAAATTAAAACCACCCTGAAAATATATATACGTATGACTAGGTAAATTACATGTCATAGAAGTTTCGCTATGTAATTATCATTTTGCCTCTCACAGCCTGTAGTGTAGTACTATAAAAAAAATAAAATTAAAAATAAAAAATAAAATCGATTTAAACAAAATTATGTTAACTTGTGTGACATGTAACTTTAGTATGTACTCATAGCACAGTAATTTGATGCACGTTCCTGAAAGGAAATTAGAGCATAGATTGACAGACTGTTCATTAAATTAAGCGCTTTTACAGTAATTTCATTGTGAGAGATGCCAAGATTGCGAAACGTGCAAATTCAGTTTGTCAGTTTGCTCGCATCAAATGACATACCATGTTAATTTGTTTCATGGTTTGTCTTAACAGTCAAATTACAATTTACAATATATAAATTATCAAAAAAATCTCACAAAAGACACGAGGAGAAAAATATAAGAATATCCATGCCTTTTTGATTAGATGTATGACCAAACAATATTGAAACGTCCTGGAAATTGGTGCTTTATGACGGCCCAATCGGTATCAAATCATTCTCTACTTAAAGTAGTAATTTTTGTTTCAATCCTGACATACTTTAAAAATAAAATATTTGTAACATTACAAGCCTTTCTCTTGAGCAATTATCATTTTCCATGTTACTCCATAGTGCTTCTTGAGGACGATTCCTTGGTTGCTTGTGTCGTAAAAATCAAGAGTTATTTTCATTCATCGATTACCATTTCTTTTGACAACAGATCCGGCCAAGAGTCACTTCAATACATCTATATTCCAGATAATATGATATATGTCACCTGCTATTAATTTCTTCTTCTTCTTCCTTCCAAGTATTAGGCCAAGGCCTGTTACGATCCTATAGAAAATTTTCCCTCCAGCGTTTCATAGGACGGCCCAGTGATCTTCGTCCTCTTGGTATATAATTATAAACAGCTTTGGGGATCCGATTTGAACTCATTCTTTCTGCTATTAATTTTAATTATTAATATTGTAGCGCTTGAGGCCGGGTTCGTGTTCACGTACTTTCGCGTCGTAAATAATTCACACAGATTTCGAGTAAAATCTCACAAAGCACTTTATTTTCTTCTACAAATTCTCAGAAGTAAATTAATTAAAATTTTCACTCTCAGTTAATCTTATTTCAAAATTGATCTGTTTCACAATTACTTCACAGCCTCGTATGAGTTCACTCACTATAATTTGTCCTCTCGTTGTTCACTATCTCGCTGCTAATTCGCAACTAACTGGCCTCCGCCCTCGCCACATATTATATAGGCAGCGAGAAACTTTCTATGCTTAGGTTCGAGACACTTCGAAATATGGAAGCCTCTGGCCACTGATCTTTCCCGAAATTGAAAGGCGATGTTTGTAGAGATGTCTGGAATGACAGCCCGGCATTTTGGTGGTTTGCGCGGGTCGTTAGACTCACCAGTCGGCGACTCGAAAGTGTATTCCAACCAATGCGAGATCAGTATTCTCACCTTACCCCCGTAATTTAAATGTCATTACGACGTCATTAGTTTAATCCAAAATTATGTAGATATTTAAAACTACTCTACTACCGTAATTTTATACTTGTAATCCGCTTGTTCTAAACCAACAATATTTCTACAATTAAATCAAGAACTTCTACATAAAACACACATAAACAAAACGACATAAATTCATGGCCTACTGGATACAATCAAAGATTATAGATGTGATATGGACCGAAGAATGGTATAAAAAAGAAGCTGGTAATAGATTTTTAAACATTCATTAAGACAATTGTCTCTGATATAGTTTTGGCTGAATATTTTAAAACACAATTAATTGAAAAGCTGAAATCGATTGATTAGGATTAATTTTCTGGATTTGTAAGTATAAAGATGGAGGGTGATAATGAGAAATAGTTTGGTTCTTCCGGCAGAACATCTCCACTGAAATATTGATTCTTTAAAATCTCGTCAATCTTTCTCCCCCTTCCAGATGATTTTCCAACTGAATCATTTACCGTTTCTTTTTAATTTTACACCAACTTTAACGATACTTAATTTGCTAAACAGATAATGGCTGGCGATCTCAACAGTTGCTCAGCACTTCCAAACTAAAAGCAGCTAATTAATTGCAGTATTACGAATGTACGAAAGGGAGTTTGCAAATCGCTATTGGTCATAAATAATCAGAAAATATTTAAAGGCATATGCAGGGTGGAACAGGATTCTAACGACAAACGTTCAAGGTTGTTCAGGATATTGGTTGAGTGTTTTGATGTAAGGAATCCATTGTCCCGGTGACTCATTACAGAGTAAAGTGTTGTTTTGTTATTATTTCCTTGAGGAGACTGAGATCTCATGTACTTGTTTTATTATTTCAACCTTTTATATATTAACTCCAAGGTGGTTCAAAGTGAACTTTAAAAGTGATGATTGACTCATTAGCCAGCCAGGGAAATGTAATTTTTAAACATCTTTACTTACATTAACTTTACACAAAACAATTGCAAGTACATATTTTAATAAAGAATGCTTAAAAATCATATAATACCTAAATATTCGAAAATTAAGAGGTAGCGTGCTGCCTTGTCACACAGCGGGCCCGGGTTCGATCCCCGATCGGGACAGTTTTTCTGGGTGAGGTTTTTATCGAGGTTTTTCCTCACCTGTAAGACAAATGTCAGGAAAACTTTAAGGCCCAAACGGTCCCCGAAATCATATTGCCATCGCAATCATCATCATTCATATTCATATTAAATTAAGCTTAGGATTAGGGACTCTCCTGGCGCACCACTATCATCATCATCATCACCCATCATATCATCGGCTCAACGTAACCCCGTCTTCTAGGCATCCGAACCTCAGAAGTGGGTTACAAGTACGCCATGCCAGGAGAGAACACCAGGAATGTCGAGAATGTCGAAAGACAACCTGGGGCATTTACAAAAAAAATAATAACCAAAGTTGAACAGCTAAAAAACAAAAATCATTGTTGATGATGAACAGCTAACAAAACAAAAAAGTGACTCAACCTGGAAATGCATGCTATTATGCATTACACGGACTCTTTGTCTTCCCAACTTCTCTCAAAAAAAATATATTAAACTGGATATATATGACACTATTATTCTCCCAGTTATATTATGTGGATACGAAACATTGACACTTACTTTAACGGAGGACGAATGAGTATTTGGGAATAAAGTTTTTAGGATTTTTTTTTACCAAAAAGAGATAAACAGCCAGGCGAATGGAGAAGACTACATAAGTTAGCTACATGATATTTATAGGAAACCAGATATAATAAGAAAAGTTATGCCTCGTAAACTGCGATGGGCAGACCATGTGGCACGAATGGGAATAAAAAGAGGGACATGGAATTTTCTTATAGGAAAACCAGAAGTAAAACCCCCAGTTTTTATACCAAGAATGAATGGGAGAATAACATTCCACGATTTGAGGGAAGTACATTATGCAGGGGATGATTGGAAAACATTAGCTCAGGATAGGGATGTGTGGAGAGCTTATGTCCGTGCGGCCATGGACCTACGGTTTAATACTGTCAGTGAGTTAATGAGTTAGTTACGCTATCAGAATGTCTTATCAAGATCCAAATTGCATGTACTGTAACATATCAACAACACATTGCACTGAAAGCAGGTCTCCGGAGACTGTGGATTCAAACCAAAACACACACTCAACATCCCTGAACAATTTGTGAAAATTTAACTGTAGAGTTCTGTTCCATTTTGTAAAATAAAATAATTGTTGGACAGATGCAGCCGTACTCCATTTTTCTACTGGTTATTTACATCTACTTTAACTAGTAATATTGAAATTAATGGACTCCGCCAAGATACTCGCTTGCAGTAGTTAATACAACTAAAGAGACAAATGTCGGCCGGAACCGCGATTTAAAATTAGGATCTCCAACTTTACGCGCTGGCACACTAACCACTTGTGCTACTCAGACAATCGAGGAAAAGACACAAATGTTTCGATTTTTTAAATCCTCGTGGACCATTGAGAATGAAATTCTATTCGCATTACAACGCGATTGCTTCACTTAAAAATAAATTATGATGGTATTTATTCCGTACCATATTAATTAATTATGAACATAATATTGAAATTAATGCAATATTTAATACAACTGAATATAAAAATGTTTGTCTGAACCGGGATTTGAAATCAAGATATTCAACTCTACACATTGGTGCACTAACCACGTGCTACTAAGGCAATCCAGGAGTAGACACAGTTGTTTCTATATTTGAAATCCCCATATACCTATAGTAATGTAATACTATTAACGTTACAACCGAGTTGCTTCTATTAAAAAGACTATGATGGCATTTGCCGAGTATTATCAGCTAATTACGGACGTAATTGGATCAATTTGGGTATATTTCTTGTCTTGTTTCATCACTTTTACTAGTATCTGGACAGATTTGATTTCTAGATTGATTGCTGATTCTTTTAGCGGAATTTCTACTAAGGTAAATTATTTTATACATTTTTATATTTATTCTTTCACATCAAACGTTTTATTTATTTTGAAGAAACAAAAAATCTTGACTTAAATTGGTTTTTCAGAACACATTTTTGAGGTTTTTAAAATAAATAAAAAATACTTTTTTTGCGCGATAGTGCGTTTTGTTGTACTTACAGCAATGGCAACCGTAATTGAAAGTTCGACTTCATACATTTCGGAGTTGTCAACCTAAATAAATATACTGTAATAAAATAACTATACTGTAATATTACATATTACAAACCACGTGTGGGAAGTAAATCCACTGCCCTCTAGGTATACTACGTACAATGTACATACAAAAATATATCCAAAAGGTAGTGTCGATATACATTATATGAAACAAATCATTGCATTTTAAATGAACTGAACTTTATTTAAAACAATATAAAGCAATAAATAAGTACTTGCCGCCATTTTATCACTGATTGGTGTCACGGCCTCCTGTAGTTTCAACTAATAAACATTGCCCACACTCTTAACTTTAGTCAGTTTGTTTATAATAAACGCAAATGTTTCCAACAAAGATGCTATTTTTTACTATTAGTTATTATGTTGAAAACACCATCGCGCAAAAAATAATGTACAACGCACGTTTGTGAAGTATTTTACAGAATCTCGGGAATTAAAAACCTCGCTCGGTTTTTAAACATTTTCCTCGCTTCTGTAAAACCACTTCCCAATCTCGCATCGTAATATACTATTGGGCCTCCAAGAGTCATTTGCCCTTGAATGGAAATTAGATATTTAACACTAATAACTACAAAGAAGTATGTCGTAGGTTAATTCGTTAAACCAGTAGGCTACAAGCAGGAAGGTTGAGGGTTCAAATCCCGATGGGTCAGGTTTTTAAACTGGCCTAAACCTTCTGATAGCACCGTGGTCCTTAGGTTGTCACACCCTCTACTGGAAATGAATACCAAGCACATATTCTGGGGATAGAGATTGCAGTCACGCATGGCTGACAACCCGGCTATCATCTCGAACCGATTTCTATAAATGTGGGAGCCTTTACCTCCCGCTACCCAAAGGCTTCTTAGGCGTACAGTGGTATCACTTTACCTTTAGTCCCGTGACATAGCCGAGCGGTTTAAGATATCATGCCTTAGTGCAGACTTGTGCATCGGAGAAGAAATGTTCTCGTGGAATTACAGTCAATATGAGACCGGTTCTCAAGCAACATCGTGAGGAATTTGGGTAGCTACTATAACAAATGGTTCCAGATTGATGAAAACAGCTATAATTTCTGGGTCACTGACGTGCTGAATTTACGCCTAAATGATCGTCCACCTTTTTGCTTAACACATGTGGATATGAGACCAGCATCCTGCTAATAGACAAAGATCATTCTAGGCCTATAGCGCCAAAGTGTTTGGTAAAACTACTAAGCACTGATGCAAATTGTCCTATAATAAATAAAATTCAAGGAAAATCTGCATTTTGAAAAACATTAATTCTAATGCATACCGGACATGAAAAGTTGATTGAATCTAGAGCTTTTAGTTTGTTTATTTTGTTAGCTGTGTGATAATCCAGAATCAGTCTGGATATCTTACAGATGCTCCTAGAATGAAGCTATATTGTAATTTGTATCTTGCGCTGTAGGTACCTACCTTATGCCATTCTAATGTTATTGTTATTTGTTCTAGGTTTCGGAGACGAGTTGAAAGACAAAATGCAGCTTGAATGGAGTATAGAGATTCCTGCACAGTAAGTACGATCCTAAATTCCACTGGGGGATAAGAGAGAGAAGCTTGCATTATCTTGTATCATGGAAATGAAGAGCTTTGTAGGTACTGTTGGTCGACTTTAAAGGGAAAGCTTGAGGGGAGAAATGAGAGGAAGGAAACAATAATGAACTGAATGAAGGAATAAAATAAGGATTGGCAAGTAGCAAGACTCAGAGACTTGAAATTAAATCGAAGTGTATTTTTTCAAGAAGAATTTGAGAAATTAAGATTTATGCGCTGTGCTTTTTTCTTTGTAAAATAGGCACTAAGCTGTTTTAAATTGATATAAAATTCAAATCAAAAGATAAATTCTGCTGTAATTAGGATTCCAGATGTTGCAACTTACCTCAGAGAGAGTATATTTTCAATTTTTTTTCTTATGTCTACGTAGAAAGATTATTTTCATATCGTCAAATTACTTCATATAAAAAAACTGTCTGGTGATTTACTTCTTTAAACTTTAATTCTATAAAAAAGTCAATTTTGAGTAAAATAATTGCATAATGAGATTTAAAATAAATAGTTTCAAAGAAAGGAGATAAAACTGATTGCAACAACTATAGGGGCATCTCATTACTTTCAACTTCGTACAAAATTCTAACAAATATATTAGTAAGCAGACTTGCTCCCTATATTGATGACAATCTAGGAGATCATCAATGTGCATTTAGAAGAAACAGGACTACAACAGATCAGATTTATAGTATAAGACAAATTTTAGAAAAGAAATGGGAATTTAATGGTACTGTACATCAACTATATGTAGACTTCAAAAAAGCATATGATTCAATTAAGAGGGAGAAGTTATATAGTATCACGCTGGAATTCGGAATTCCTAAAAAGTTAGTTAGACTTACACGAATGTGTCTAAATAGCACAAAGAGTAGGGTGCGTGTAGGCAAACAGTTTTTGAACACCTTTGAAATCCAGAATGGGTTGAAGCAAGGTGATGCACTATCTCCTCTACTATTTAATTTTGTACTAGAGCATGCCATTAACTCTTTAGAGAATGAGGAAGGCTTACAACTGAATGGTATTAATAAGCTGTTAGTTTATGCTGATGATGTAGTACTACTGGCCGATAGCGAGGAGATACTAAAGGCCAACACGCACACACTATTGAGTAACACTAAGAAATTAGGACTGGAAGTAAATATCAGTAAAACTAAATATATGGTCACACGTAGAAATACATTATATAATGGAAATGGACAGCTAATGACAAATGAGGGAAATTTTGAGGAATTGGCTGAATTCAAATACCTAGGAACAATAATCACAAATAGGAATGAGATGCACAAAGAAATTAAACATAGGCTCAATTCTGGAAATGCATGCTATTATGCATTGCAGAGACTTTTGATGTCCCAACTCCTTTCAAAAAACGTTAAGCTGAAAATATATAAAACTATTATTCTACCAGTTATATTATATGGGTGCGAAACATGGACTCTTACTTTAAGGGAGGAAAGGAGATTACGAGTATTGAGAATAAAGTTCTTAGGAAAATTTTTGGACCAAAGAGAGATGAACAGACAGGTGAATGGAGAAGACTACATAACAATGAACTACATGGTCTTTATAGGAGGCCAGATATAATAAGAACAGTTAAGTCCCGTAGACTGCGATGGGCAGGACATGTTGCGCGTATGGGGAATGAAAGACGTGCATGGAAACTTCTTGTAGGAAAGCCAGAAGGAAAACGCCCAGTTGGTAGACCAAGAATGAGGTGGGAGAACAACATTAACTATGATTTGAGGGAAGTAGATTATACAGGGAATGATTGGAAAACATTAGCACAGGATAGGGATGTATGGAGGGCTTATGTCCGTGCGGCCATGAACCTACGGGTTCGATAGTGCCAGTGAGTAAGTAAGTAAGTAAGTATAGTTTCAACTTATGAAATATTGAAGTTAAATTCAGAAAAGGCAAGTAAAGTTTTAATTTAATTATATTTCTGAGAAGTATTTTATTCATACATTCAATTTACCTACTATTGTTACAATATTGGACAATTACTTAATTGTTTCCGGTTACAAAAAGGCAACATAGAGATCAAGGTGACTCAGATTGAGGTATTTTAGATTTGTATTCAAGATATCTTAGGTTCAAACCCTTCTAATTAAGTTGTCTGCAGTTTTTTTCTTCTAATATTCCTTAATAAAACTTGATGCTAGGTTGGAATTTCATTAGCAAAACCCATTTCTCCATAACCATAATTTCATAATACGTAGCGTAAAAAAATTACTTCAGTATTCTATCTTGCATTATGGAACCCGATAGTTCTCGGACAGGGAACATAAAATCTCCATATATCCCTATCCTGTGTAATTCACCTACATCAGATCATGATTACTGTAATTCTCCCACCTCATTTTGGTCTACTTACGAGTAGGTGTTCCTACAGGAATGTTATAGGAGAACCTACACAGAACATTAGTTGGAGGGTACAGTGAAAGAACCAGGTAAGTCACTTTTTCTTTCAAACCTAGAAAACGTACTTTTAGTTGTACAACATCCATATATCCTTACCTGCGTGCCAAAATTTTGGAAGTATATATACATGACATGGTTATGACTGAACTGCATATTTTACTGCATCACACTTCGAAAAAATAGTGCTTTCGATTGAGAATCTAGTGAAACCTCTCTTTCCATTTCTACAAAAAAAGTGACTTATCTTGATCTTTCGCTGTACTTTTCAGTTAATCACCACCTTCTGGATACAACCAAACGGTGTGTGTGTGCTTTTTTAATGAACATATCCATTTAACATTTTCCAATATTGTTATTTTAACACAGTTCCAATAATGGATCATATTATAATATCATTATAATATTAGAACATATCTGTTTCTTTAAATTGTTCATAAAAAAAGCAAACATAGTTAATACCTCTATTTTTTTATTCACGCGCCAAATTCAATATGTGTTCATATTTGTTTAAAAAATGAATAGACATCTGAGAGATCTACAATAAGCGGTAAATAATTTTTAAAAAATTAAACTTGGACTTTTTCAGTTTTAAAAATAATAACCTCTTCAAATATTTAAGATAAAACATAATCTTAGTTGTGAAACGTCTATAAATAATAATTAATTAAAATGATATTTAGTTTCTATATTTATAACGTTGGAGCAATGTAAACATCTGGTTAGATAATTTATTACTAGTGCAGGTGCTTGCTAAAAGGAAGAGCTCCAACAGCTAGGAATGAAATAGCTTGATATTAAGGGAACAACCGAAATCACATTAGAGTTTCTCCGTCTGAACACGTGGATTATTTAAATGGTAGTTCCTAAGTCTTGGGCGAGCAGGGTAACCTGGTCATTTCCGCTGCCAGGCCGTGTGTCAAATGAAGTACCGGGGACTAATGATAACGCGAGGGGATTACCAAGACAAATTGTGACTCCTATCTCACTACATGAACACGGTCATTTCCATTCTACAGAGAGAGAGAGAGAGAGAGAGAGAGAGAGAGAGAGAGAGAGAGAGAGAGAGAGAGAGAGAGAAAAAAGAAACAAAAGACGCGCTTTTATACACTCTGATAAAAATACCCCACCACTATGAATCTACAGTCTAATGAAAAAAAAAAAAAGTTGGCAAAACTTTACAATCTGTGACGCTACTTTTTAATTCCTTCATAAACTCCTGTCAAATTTGATTCTTAAGGTTTCATTTTTTCAAATTATTTCCCACCATTTACATGGCTTTTACATGTTTTCTAACGATTATTTTCATATATTTTTTCACGATATTGAACTACATGAATACTTGGTAGCCATATTGATTTTAACGAATATTCTGTATTCCGGTGCAGTCAACATAGAGTCTGTACTAATTAACTTGCACCAAATAAAATCAGCGTGCATTCTTCCACGGGCTAGAGTACTTATATTTGCATTAGATTAGCTTTTAGATTGATCCTTCACAAGTTATGAGTACTTAAATTGCGTTTGTTAGCTTTTAGGTTGATCTTTCACAAGTAGGGGCACGCCGTAGCATAGTGGTTAAGGCAGTGCGCTACAAACCAGAAGGTGAGGGTTGGAGTCCCGGTGGGGTCAGAATTTTTAAACTGACCCAAATCTTGTGGTGGCACCATGGCCCTGGGGTCGACTCAGCCTCTAATGGAAATGAGTAGCAGACGTTTGTTCTGGGGTAAAGGTGGCCGTCACGTAGGGCTGACAACTCGGTTGACATCAAGTGCCGATAGAAAAATTGGAAACCTTAACCTCCTACTACTACACCAAGAGTCCCCTATGGCCTGTAGTGGGATCATTTTACCTTTTACCTTTCACAGGTTATAGTACTTAAATTGCGTTAGGTTAGTTTTTATGTTCGTTGGCAACGCGAGTTCAAATATCGTGTATATGTTGGCTGCATCCCGTGATTCCATAGTGTAAACCGCTTCGCGTGTGTTGGCATGCGCATCATGTATGAATGGAACTTTAAAAAAATTATCCCCGCCATATATTGTAAAGTATTTCCAAATAGTCTTTAGCTCAAACGCAGTGGGCCCGGATTCCATACCGGGACTAATTTCCTGAATGAGATTCTATTCGGAGTTTTTTTCTTGATATATATATATAAACTTGAAAGACAAAATAATCCCCAAACACTATCTGGCACTATATTCATCAGTGTGATATTCACTCAGAAAATGAATAACAAATAAGCATAAAAATTCATGTTTATATGTACTGAATTAAAATTTAGCCGCCGCACCGTCTCGGTAGACGCCTCAGAATTATCAGCGGCAAGAAAAGCTTCACACAAAACGAAAACAATAAAATAACTTGGTAAATTAGCCACCGGAGTCCATTGGTTCCTTATAACAAAATACTCAGAAAACATCACTGGACAACTTGTTGAAATTTGCCCGTAGAGTCTGGATTCACCTTGTAAAGTGGATATTGAATATCATCTTCATTAATCATTATTGTGAAACATTGTTGATTCGTTGCTCAAATGACTGCCTTTGAAATTCGCGGACGCGACATAACTCAAATATTACCTTATAAGGCATAAGGGATTCGGATTGACGGATCATGAGTCACAATATATAACTCGCATCGATGAAACATTGTTGATTCATTGTTCAAATGACTGCCTTTGAAATTCGCGGACGCGACATAACTCAAATATTGCCTTATAAGGCATAAGGGATTCGGATTGACGGATCATGAGTCACATAATATATAACTCGCATCGGTGAAACATCGTTGATCCGTTGCTCAAATGACTGCCTTTGAAATTCGCGGACGCGACATAACTCAAATATTGCCTTATAAGGCATAAGGGATTCGGATTGACGGATCATGAGTCACATAATATATAACTCGCATCGGTGAAACATCGTTGATCCGTTGCTCAAATGACTGCCTTTGAAATTCGCGGACGCGACATAACTCAAATATTGCCTTATAAGGCATAAGGGATTCGGATCGACGGATCATGAGTCACATAATATATAACTCGCATCGATCTCTCCAAACAGGATTTCTCGAAGGTTCGCTTTCGCGACGTTTCGAGTTGCAGTTGGTAGTATACTAGTCAGGCGTCTCTGGAAACTTCTAGACGTCTTCGTTAGTTATATCAGACTGGACGGAGACCGCAATGAGTCTGTCGTGTTCTGAAAGGCGACGACTGGGTTGTGATATATAGACGAAAACAACAATTGGATTGCACAACCGAAATCTGGACCATGACCCTAGTTTTCCAAATGTTTAATGATTCTATAACAACTATAGAAACTGAAAATTTACGACTGTAAATTGTAAAAACAAATGTCTGGATCTTGACCATGGTTTCATGACAGTTTCTGTGGGTTTTCAGTTATTTATATAGTTGTTATGGAAACAATAAACAATTGGAAAACCGGGGTCGTGGTTTAAACTTCGGTTGTGCAATCCATTGAATGTTAGGAAGTGAGGGCTTCTGCAAGTGCGAATAAGTGAACTATAAAGTAAATTGTTTTGTGAGAGACTCAAAGCAGAATAATAGCATGTACAGCTTTGAAATAATTAATTGATGGCGCACAGATCCAAGTATCAGAGCGAAGGCACTCTGCATGATCAGAGGTCAACATTTTGGTTCACAAATATACAAGTATTTGAGAAACTAAAATCCATTCTATTTCGTTGTGTGTCTTGCAATGGAAAATAATTTCGCGTAAATAAGTAGTGAGGTAAATAAAATAAAGCAAAGCAAATAAAAAGAAAACAAAGAAAATTAATTGAAATAAGAGAGAGGGAGAGAAATAAGCATGACAGCGGGATCGAATACGCGACCTCATGCATGGGAAACAGAATCTCCCTCCACGAGACCACAACCGCCCCTGCTAAACCAGTCTTTATGAAGCGAGACAATACTCCAGGACTTACTTGTATGATGAGATTAGATATTAACTTGACTTAATTTAAATTAATCAGACGCGTTTTGCATTAGTAGTATAAATAAAAAATCTTGTTAAGCCTTGTATTTTGTAAACTAAGTAATGAGACGTTAAAATCGTTATTCAATTTATATATATAAGCTGTTTCCTTTAATTTATTTATTTCCCTATATATACAAATGTATTTATATAACGAAGCCTGATATCGTGTAGGCATTATGAAAATTAACGATGTTATTTAAAAAAATTCTGACCAGGTTCAAACCTGAGCCTGCGTCGTCGCAAAAGAGCATCTTACTAACTGCTCTACTGAAGCGAACGATACGAATATTTCATGAAGAAATACGCCATCTAATTTGACCTCAAAGGAGTCAGCACACGAAACAACTTAATAGTGTGAATCGCTCTTCAAAAATGTAAGTTTCCATAATCAAGAGTTGTGCCATCATTTTTTTCAAAGGCGAAAAGAAATGGTGAAAGAAATAAAGAATATTGATGTATTCACGTATACTTTCACGGCCGGAGTTGCTATGATGATCTTGATGAAGATTTTCGGGCTGTAGGCCGTGGTCGTGAGGCTTGTAGTTCCCCGACGTTTCGCCAGAGACTGCGTCTGGCGAAACGTCGGGGAACTACAAGCGTCACGACCACGGCCTACAACCCGAAAATGTTCATCAAGATCATCAAAGAATATTGAGATTTTTTATGAAGATATTGATGTGAAGCAAAATTCTACTTGTCCCAAGGATTTGTTAATATATTTACCTAATGCCTTGTATAAAAAGCATAGATTAATTCATTGTAGTTTATTACTTTCTTTGTATTTTTTTTCTTTTCTTTTTATGTATAGTAGATTCGAGCTGTTATTCCTTTTTTTATTCATTGTATCATTAATTTAATTTTAATTGTATTTAGTTTCATTGTATTATTAGACATTATTTTCATTATTATTCAATATGACAGATAATTAATTGTTTAATGACTATTATTGTAACTTTTTTTGTATTCATATGTAACATATGTTTGTTCTGGTGAGTGGAAGAGAAGGCCACATGGCCTTAACTCCACCAGGCTAAATAAATATATTCTATTCTATTCTAAGTAACCGCTACTTTCATCATTAAATGAAAACTGACTATAGCCAGTAGGAATAGGCAGATGTTTACACTTTGCCACAAAATATCACTATATGTGAATGTCTATAACTTTACACATCTGCTACCGTTTGAGTCAATTTGTTCGCTTTTAATTTCATATTCCTAGTCCACGGCTGTGACCTCTAGATAGCGTGTTGCCTTGTCACCCAGCGGACCCAGGTGCAATTACCGGTTGGACAAGTTTTCTGGGTGAGATTTTTTCGGGGTTTTTCCTCACCTGTAAGACAAATATCAGAAACTTTAAGGCTCAAACAGTTTCCGAACATCATCTGGCCATCATTATCATATTCACCTCATTAGATTAAGTTTAAGATTAAGACCTCTCTCTTGTGCATCATCACCTATCATAATATCACTGGGCCAGCGTAACCTCAACATCAGAAGTGGATTACAATACAGAAAATAATACCAGGAGAGAATAGCAGAGATGTCGAAATGATAAACTGGTAGCATTGAATAAAAAAATCCATATTCCTTCGCGAGAAATGCTACGCACCTAACGTTCTTTATAAGAACAGGGTTCTAATTATGTGTATTCCATTTTGGTCACTCCATTAAGGTACAATATGCACGATCGTCTATAGAAATGTAAGAGAAATCTGCTATTTAGAATGTAATATAAATCATAAAGTTCTGGAAGAATAGAAACCAGCCTCCTCCTCCTCCTCCCCCCTCCCTCTCGCAAGTTGATACGAACTCTGAGGCGATAAAAGTTTAATAACCGAGAATAGCTGCAGGCGTATTCTGCAGTTCAATAAAATGTAATTCAGTGGAGTTGATTCAGCTAAAACAAGTGAAGACGATTTATTCCACATCAAGTCACAGCAAATAATAATGAGGAAGCGAATATTGAATATCAGGAGTTGTCAAGTTCTTCTCTTTAATTAAACAACTTCTCAATGCCTTAAGCACAATTTTATTAATAAAAAATCCCAAAAGAATAATCTGTATCGGAAGAAATCTAACAAAACACGCTCATTAAAGTAAAATGTTTCAATTTCCTTTATCAACTTTTAATTAACTTCAGCTACTTAATTTTACAAAGACTATTTAAACTCATGCCCCAAATGGGAGTCAATGACCAATCACATTTCAATGAATTTTGATTTACAACCAATCACAGTCGTTTTTCTCCTCAATTTGATCAATTTAATTTTATCATATTAAAATCAAGCTCCTCCTTTTTAACATTCTGAATAGGTCATAGCATTATTTTGCAGTGACTGGCTCTCTAAGAAATACGTTGAATATAGCAATTTATATATTAAGATGTAAGAATCCTAGAATGCAAATGGCTCCCAGATTCTATATATAGTGCACGAATTTAACCAGATACTGCTTGCGAGATTTAATAGAAAAACATTTGTAGCAATTGATTATACCACAAAAAAAGAAACCACTGTTTTCACTTTCTTAAACGTATTATTTCCCAGGTGTTTACGTTACAGAAAAATATGATTGACATATTTACATCATAGGACATCAGAAATTAATTAATAACCTATAATGTTGGTTAAAAACAGTTTGATGTGTTTAATTTTTTCCACTAGGGTGCATTCTTACAATATTGCGATCCTTTGGCAATAAATAATATGATCTGGTTGCAGTGATGAACAAATGAAACATATTAAACGTTTCTCATTCGTTTTCAAGCATCGCTGTTTATATTAAATATATAAATATTTTAAAATAATTATATTTAAATAATGATTTGTGAGTAAACAGCTTAATTGTATTCGTTAAATAGTTCTAACAAATGCCACTCTTGATTTCCAAAATCTCTAGATAAATTGGAAATCACTCGTAGCATTACTTAAGATAAAACTCAAATTGACATTGCAGCTTCATTATCTATTACAAGTGTAAATTTTATATTAGTATTTTTTTTCAGATATGTTTCGTAGTCGTTCACCCCAATGGCCTCAGGTTAACGTCACTGTCTCGTACACAGCCGGCCAGGGTTCAGTCCTCGGTAGGGACAAGTTTTCTAGGTGAATGTTTTAATCATTTTTCTTCATCTGTATGACAAATGTCAAGAAACTGTAAGGACCAAAAGTTCCCAGAACATCAAATTGCTATCATAACCATCCGTATCATAATCGCCTTGTTTATTGTGAATGTATGAGTGAATGGTGATTTCGTCTCAAATGTTCGTGTTATCTGGCATTGAGTTGGTCACTTATCTAGGGAGGGCCACCATGTTCTTGTGTGGTCAAAAAATGTGAATGTGATCCATCGTTTAAAATACTCTCCTGGCAGATCGTGCCCCAGGAGGCATGGGGCACATACAACCACATACAAAGAGAAAGGTAAGGAAGAATTTTAATACTCATTAACTTTTAGTCAAATTTCTGTATGCCCATGAATATAACGTTGACAGATATTTCAATCGTGGAAGAAGAAAACAATAATAATAATAATAATAATAATAATAATAATAATAATAATAATAGATTTATTTTACCTAGCAGAGTTAAGACATTAAGGCTTTGTTGACCACTCAACCAGGTTAGAAAAAAAATACAAATATTACTCTTACCTCGAAAATTAATAAACAACATTATTACAAACACGGTAGGCCTATATCTACAATGCATTTTTTCAAAACCCCTTTCGACATTTCTGGTGTTCTCTCCAACCATGGCGTACTTGTAACCCACTTCTGAGGTTGGGGCGTCTGGAAGGCGGGATTACGCTGCCCCGATATATGAGAGTTGATGATGATGACTATTTAACTCATGCCCCAAATGGGAGTCAATGACCAATCACGTTTCAATGATTTCTGTTTTACAACCAATCAGAGTCGTGTTTCACGAAATATTTATCAGTGTTAGGATTATCATATATTAAACAAAGCTCCTCCTTTTTAATATTCTGAACAGGTCTGACCGTTATTTTGCAGTGACTGAGCCTATAACAAATACGGCTACCAGATTGTATATAATAGTGCATACATGTCAACATTTGTAGCAATTGATTATACCACCAAAAAAAGAAACCACTGTTTGCACTTTCTTAAATGTATTTTTTCCCAGGTAATAATCGAGAAAAATATAATTGTCATATTTACATCATACGACATCAAAAATGAATTAATATACAGATTGATGTGTTTCATTTTTTCTCCACTAGAGAGCATTCTTACAATATTGCGTTCCTTTGGCAATAAATAGTATGATCTGGTTGCAGTGATAAACAAAAGAAGCAGTAGAAGCGTACCTATCGTTTCTCATTTGTTTTCAAACATCGCCGTTTACATTAAATATATAAATATTTTAAAATAACTATAGTTAAATAATGATTTGTGAGTAAACAGCTTAATTTTATTCGTTAAATAGTCCTAACAAATGCCACTCTTGATTTCCAAATTCTCTAGATAAATTCACTCCTCACTTCGTGAGTCGTGAATTTATCGATAATTTGGAAATCACTCGTGGCATTACTTATGATAATTATGCACCAGGAGAGGCCTTAAACTAAACTAAATCTAATTAGACGAATATGATATTGATGATGATGGCCAGATGGTGTTCGGGGACCGTTGGGCCTTAAAGTTTCCTGACATTTATTCTATAGGTGAGGAAAACCCCCGAAAAAATCTCACCCAGGAAACTTTGATCGAACTCTGGCCCGCTGCATGACAAGGCAGCACGCTACCTTGAGACCACAGCCTATTTGCGATATATTTTGATTTTAGGCTTCTTTTCGGAATGGAAGTACAGCAGTGTGTCAAATGCCAAAGGTTTACGACACGTAAAAGGATCTCAAGCTTAAAGTAAGAGACTTTTGAGAAAAAAAATATATATTGGTCTTTTCAAGCCCTGATTTTAATTATGATTCTAATTATCTGAGCCGTCAACCGCCACTGATAACCATATTCATTCATGTCACATTCGCTTTATTTGCATGAATCTTTGAATGACTGATGTGCTTTGTCATAAATGTTCGTGTTGTCTCAGAGGTGTTCCCAGATTTCAGCTGATCACTCATTCAAGAAGACCCACCTTAACTGTTATAATTATTTGAACATAAAACATTGTACGGAATGTCTGCAGATATTTTAAAATAGTGCCAAACAAAAACTTATCGAAAAATTAATAATCATTAAACACGGAGAGATAATATCTGTAGATATTAAAATTATGAAACGCAGCAAATTGAATGATACATTTGAGGATGTTACTAAATGTTGAGTAAAATTACTTGCAGTTTGTTGGTTAGTTATTACTTTTATTTAACGGCGGATCAGTTAATAGCATCTTAATGAAAATCTGGGTATGAAAAGGCCGATTTTTTTCTTAGGAGTCTGTTATTTCAGGCCTGAGATCATTTACATGCCATAAACCTTTGGCATTTGAATCACTTATGTACTTTCTTTCCGAAAAAGAAAAAAAAGAAAAGCCTGAAAAATCCATCGATTCTGGCAGGTTTGAAACCGCAAATCTCGCAATCAGAGGGATAGAAACCACTAATCTGCTAAGATTGAAATATCTGTGAACATTATAGTCATGAGTATAGGAAACTGGACGAAAAGTTTATGAGTATAAAAATTCTTCCTTTACATTTCCCTTTGTACGTGCCTGTATGTGTCTCATCTCATGCCTACTGGGACACTGCCTGTCAGAAGAGTATTTCGAACTGTAGATCACATAAATATACAACTAAAAAAAATCCGAATTCAAATTAACATAATCCTTTCAAATAAGGAATAATTATTCCTAATAATAAAGATAAAAATAAAATGTGCTTTACCACATAAGCACATGGTGGCCTCCCATGGTGATAATTTCAATGCCAGGGCCACATCCGAGATAATACGAACATTTGAGACGAGATCACCATTATTTCATGTATTCATACTAAACAAGACGAATATATTAGGGTGATTATGATTGGCAAATTATATTTAGGGATTATTGGGCCTTAAAGTTTCCTGAATTTTGTTTTACAGTGAGGAAAACCCCTGAAAAACCTCACCCAAGAAATTTGTCCCAACTGGGCATCGAATCGAGCCCTGCTGTATGCGAGTCAACGACGCTACCCAGAAACTTTAGAGGTGGAAGAACATTATTTTGATAGACGAAAACAAAAATATTTCGTTGAATCCTATACTAACACTATATCAGAATGCACAGTAATATGTCATTTGTAATTTCTTGAAAGCATGGTTATGATAAAATGAATATTCTCTAATATTTTTTGATGTGCTCATCATTTGTAGTTCTGTTGACGTATGACTTCCATTAATAACAATATCTGATTTCAGCGTAATTATAAAATAGGAACAAGTCCTGCAAGTTTTATTACGTCAGATTTAATGTAAATTAGAACGTCTGTTTCATTATGAGACATAATCCATTTCCACTAATAATGTGAACCCTTCTCCTAACTAACCAACTTCTCATTAGAAGATGATTTTTGAAGCTCACCCTTCTTCCAATTATTTGGAATATCTCGTCTCTAAAACGTGACAGAAATCTAATTGAAATAATAATGTTCCACAGAAATTTTAATGATAAGTATCCTCGAAATGAAATTAGGGTTGGAGATCGTCAGATAAACTCCACGGAATAATGAAATAGGGAAAGTATAATTTCGGAAAGAGCACTCTGGTAAATGCAAAGGCATAATTGTTATCCCAAAAGTGAGTGCTTACACGAATCAAATTTCCACGGAGAGTCATAAAGTACTTTCTCATTCCAAATTTACTATCGTAGATTATGTTACACATAGTAATAATTTGGGTTAATATAACCAAGTGTTATGGACATGGGGAAGAGGTATCATAATTTCTTGTTAATTTAAAGCACCAGTTTCCATTTCACATTACTTCTGGTTTATGATATTCATATCTGAGAATACTCCACGTTCTGCAGGAATCATCCACCGCTATCTCTGACACCAAACTCTGGTCCCTAAATTTTGATAATGGGACATTTTTACTACATATTACATCGTTTTCTTATTATTACGTCACATAATCACATCCATAAACTTTAAAAACAACGTAATCCATACAAGTGCACGTCGAGCGTAGATGGTTAAGGCAAGACGCTGTAAACCTGAAGGTTCGAGCCCCGGTGGTGTCAGGATTGTTAAACCAACCCAAACCTTCTAGCGTCACCAATCAGCCTCTAACGTAAATGAGTACCAGACGCTTGTTCTGAGAATATGGGCGCCTGACAACCCGGCTGACTTCAAGTGTTGATTGTCTAGATAAGTGGGAGCCTTAACCTCCTACTACTCCAAGGACCAATCTTAAGGTCTTTAGTGGGAATACCTTCATTTAGCTGCTTATATCGGTAGGGAAATAAGCGTAACTAAAATTAGGTTGGTTAAGAATGTCCCGCTAGAAGCACCCTGTCTCCACTTTCGACCTATGGGTACCCAGTAGATAGTTCAGCTGATCGCTAAATCAGCAACATAACATGTAAAAATTCCAGTTTCATGGGTTATCAGTAGTTAACTCAACCATTTTTCAGCAAATTTCGAAGGAATATAGTTATTAATGTTGAATATATATATATATATATATATATATATATATATATATAATATATATATATATATATCCATAGCCGAATGGTATAAAAATTAAGGTGCTTGCGCTAGTTCGGGTTCCAATGGGGAAGAAATTTTCTTATGTAATTTCATCCAATATGGGATTGATTGGTTACCTACCCGCATAGTGAATAATTACAATATGTAACGGCTCCAGTTTAAGAAAACTAGCTATAACGGCTGAAGGATCTGTCATACTGACTATATATATCCCCTGTACTGGCTTCATTATCGTCCAACTCAGTGATTAATGCATGTAGATGGTGAGGCCAGAAGCCGGCTGATGGGCTAAAGGACGTCTGTGTCTGTTGCGCCACTGGAGGCGGAAATAGACTATATATATATATATATATATATATATATATATATGTGTGTGTGTGTGTGTGTGTGTGCGTGTGTGTGCGTGTGTGCGCATGTGTGAGTGCGTGCGTGTGTGTTAAAGCTATATCCTTTTCGAATTTCAACTCGTCATAGAACAATAAATTAATAAAAGTAAAATGTAAATTTAACTTTAATGAATTTTCAATCAGAAGTTTACATTTTATGGAAAAGTTCAGCAAAACAAGCTAAAAGAAGACAGGAAAGTCTGCGGGTTTCAATTTTACCATCAGGCTAAAAATACCTTCGGGCCTAATTTTTTAACATCATACATTTTTGGAGGACAGGCCAGCAAACATCCACGCGATGTTGAGTAATGCTAAAAGTCTGGGACCCAATTTACCTATTACTATACCGGGGCCCAATTTACCGTAGCTACTTTCTAGGATCTAGGCCTAGTTTACCGGTCCCGTGTTAAAGGGATATCTAAATATTAGAAAAATATATCGGAGTCTAGCTCATCTTCTAATTTTTCTTATGTTAATGTAGCCTACATCTGCGTAAACTCGTATAATTTGACGAATATATCTACAGTGGCGTAACAACCCTATGTGTAGCCTTAGCCTCTCGTTTGTTAGGAGTTACTAGACCAAGTTAATTTAGTTATGCTATTTTCCTAAAGATGTCATAAAAGTTATGCAGTCAACCTACCGACCCAATGAGACATCTAGTATGCAACTAAGATATTTCTAGGATGAAGGAAGACGGTAAATTTTGCTTAGCAGCCTCTTTATTCATACTTCAGGTTATTTTACGAGCTGAAAATCTTCAGAACTGGAACCCACAGTTTAAAGTCCCTCCCTTCCTCCTTGGATTTTCCATCCAAAAAAAGTCATCAACCCCGGCCGAATTTGAACTCGCGACCCTTACCCTTAGGCGTAGTCCACCGCGGTCGATTATAACTAGATGAATTAATGGTGCTAAAGGCCTAAAAGGCCTTTGAATACCAGTCGGCTGCTGGCCTCACATCCACACGTGTTAATCACATAGGTAGACGATAATACATCCAGTGTAGGGGTGACATATGGTCAGCACATCAGCTCTCCCAGCTGTTATGGCTGGTTTTCTCAATCTGGAGCCGCTACTTACTGTAGCTACCCAAATGTCTCACGATGCTGGATGGGCACCGGTCCCATACTGCCCGAAATTCCATGAGAAAATTTCTTCTCCCATGAAGATTCGAACCAGTGCAAGTCCTTATTCTGCGGCAAGGCATCTTGCCTTAACCACTCGGTTATGGGGCGGGACAACTAGATGAATAAGATTGAAAAATTCCTACAAAAAAACAGTGACGTTTCTTATATAGAAACAAATGTATATAGGAAAATATTTTAAATGACTTTGTTATGAATCTCTCTAGATGTCTTACAAAGAATGCAACGTCATTTTCAATTTATGTTTTTGGGAGTTTTGAATATCTGTGCTGACGTTATTGAACAACTGAGAGCACGTGCAAGTTCTTTATAAGCTCTACCTCACCCCAATTTCAACATTCCATACCTCAAACTACTCGCTCACTCATCCTTTCATTTGAGGCTCCCTCATATAGACCATTATTGTGGGGAAAGATTTAGAAATGTATTGATCCAGCGGCAGGAGACTGGAACAGATTGAATCAGCTTACATAACTACAAACAACTCAACATGCGCTCTATATTTATATTTTTGCAAGTTCTTTTTGCCTTCCCTAAATCTTAATTCAACTCTTTGATTCTGCTCCGTTAAGTTTGCTAGCAGTCATGTGAAAGATACTTCGCTCCCTACATTACCTGCGCGAGAGCAAGTGTTTATTCACTCAAGAGCCAATTAACTCATTCAGTCTAATACAGCACTTTTTTTTTTTTCAATGGTTCTCAGTATAGTCGTCTCAGTTGAAATTGAAACTTAGATTTGGGGATTCTATGTTAAAATACCACCTACTAATTAAATAACTAACTCACTCAAGGCACTATCGAACTCATAGATTCATGGCCGCGCGGACATAAGCACTCCATACATCCCTATCCTGAGCTAATGTTTTCCAATCATTCCCTGTATAATCTACTTCCCTCTAATAATAGTTAATGTTATTCTCCCACCTCATTCTTGGTCTATGAATTGGACGTTTTCCGTCTGGTTTTCCTACAAGAAGCTTCCATGCACGACTTTCATTCCCATTTATGCCACATGTTCTGCCCATCGCAGTCTACGAGACTTAACTGTTCTTATTACATAAGGACTGTTATGTAGTCTTCTCCATTCACCCGTCTGTTCATCTCTCTTAGATCCAAAAATGTTCCTAAGAAATTCTCAAATACTCATAATCCCCTTTCCTCCCTTAAAGTAAGAGTCCACGTTTCGCACCCATATAATATAACTGGTAGAATATAGTTTTATATATTTTCTGTTTAACGTTTTTTGAAAGGAGTTGGGACTTCAAGAGTCTCTGTAATGCATAATAGCACGCATTTCCATAATTAAGCCTATGTTCAATTTATTTGTTCATCTCTTTCCTATTTGTGATTATTGTTCCTATGTATTTGAATTCAGCCACTTCCTCAAAATTTTCCTCATTTGTCATACCTACATAAATTGAAATAAAAAAAAACGAAAATCACACAATTTATTGTTGCGATATAAGAATAATTACCTGAAAGAAATATATATGTTGATTTTTTCCCAAAAAAAATTGAAAATGCCTTAAAATGAACTGAGAAGTTCAGCTCAAAGTAACCAAAAAACAGCATATTTGCAATGTAAAATATGTAGTAGGCCTAGTCATTATTCAGACAGTGTATCCAACTTATCTCAAAAACCCGCTAAAAAAACAAGTGAATGCTAAACTAATCTTGTGTATTAAATCGCCCATTTCCTAACCCTAATTTGCCCATATAACACTAACTTGTCAATTTTCTCACTCTAACTTGCCCACTAATGTAGGTTGACTCCTGGAATTGAATCCCCTCATACGTGAGTAAACATGTTGGCAATTTCGCTCTATCGCGAACGTGTGTTATCATGTTGGCCAACTTGACGCTAGCAATCACTTGTTCTTCGATCGAATATTCACAGGTGGCAGGATGACATAGAACAGTCCTAGATTTTATCTACCAATTAGGCCTACGTCATTTTAATATCAGTAATTCATATATTAAATAATCTGTCAGTCATACAGTAACTACCAATTTAATTTTAGATATGCATGACAAAACAATATATATATATATCAAAGCTATACAAAAGCGTGGGGTGTTTTTTTTATGGTTTTTACGTTTTTTTCTTCTTAGAGACTTTACTTATACCATTATCTGTTTATTATCAAATATATTGGGATATAGAGCACCCTACGCTTTTGATGGTAAAATTATTTTTTGTAGATAATTCTAGTTTTATTCTAGATGTGTTGGAGATGATTTTTTTATTGACCACTTCAATTTTATCCCAAGCGCGTTGGAAATTAAAATTATTTTTCATTTTTAGTTCGGTTTTCTAATAAAGCGTGTTATTTTAGTTTTTTTAAACTATTATTTATTCTTGGAATTATTGTAGACTGCCATTTGCACTGAAATGCCCAAAAATGATTCAGAATCTCGTATTGAATTGTTGGATGAACCCGACCGTGAGAATATGGAGGAAAATAGAAAAGGAGCATCGAGTGGAAGATGCAGACTCTTCCTCGATGAATAATGAAACACAGTCTCTCCTTTCACCTGGAAAGTTTTGATGAGGATTTTCCTATTCCCAGTAACTTTGAAACAAGAAGTACGTTATTCACAATCCAATTCCCGTATAATTAAGTTATTGTTATTAATGGAGTTACTTTGGCATCTCTGTGTTGCAGAGCCTCGTGCTGTTCGATACATCGTATTATCAATATTATTATTATATTATATTATTATTATTATTATTATTATTATTACTTTACATTATTTATATTAATTTTAACGATGAAGGTTTTATATTAATTTTATTTATGTACAGACTCTTTAAGTCCATTCTTATTTAATATTATAATGGATGAAATTATTGAAAACATTCTACCCCGTTTGGGTTATAAAATGGGAAACACTAGATTTTACATAATATGTTACGCAGATGATGACGTTCTCCTTTCAGAATCTGAAGATAATTACAAAGATCTTTACATCAATTTAATATAAATGCCAGAAAATACAATGTGGATATTAACACGAATAAGACGAAATGCTTAACAATATCAAAAGAACCAGTAAGATGCAAATTAGAAGTGGAAAGAAAAATTATAGAACAAGTATCAGAATTTAATTATTTAGGTGTATTAATAACAAACACTAAAAATCTAATAAAAGAAGTAAAGAAACAAGCTGATAAAGCAGTACAAATATCAGGATATATGAAAGATTTAATTTGGCGCAACAAACATATGTCAATAGAAAGCAAAACCCGCATATACTAAATGATAGTTCGACCAGTTATCGTATATGGAGCAGAAACTAGGGCTAATACAACAAAAACTAAACAAATAATAAGCACATGTGAAATGAAAATCTTAAGAACTATTCAGGGAAAACGTTATTTGATAAAATACACAACACAGAAATTAGGGACAAATGTCATATTCAAGACATAACCAAATTTATTATAGATAGACGAAAATATTGGAAGGGTCATATAGAAAGAATGGAAGAAAACCGACTTGCAAATAGAGCTAATGAAGATAGACCAATGGACGGGAGAAGAACAAGAGGAAGACCACCCAAGAGATGTATAGACAGTGAATGCACATCCAATACGTCTTCCTCCGAGGAGTGATTTTGGAAACAAACAGGATGAAAATCCTACAAATTATGTTTAAGAAGAAGAAAAAGAGATTTTCAATGTTTACGCACATTTCTGTGCCTAAAGTTTTATTCTATCTTCTCCACACGTCCCTATCCGTCCTCTCCATGTCCTCCAGCTCTATTGTTCTCATTACTTACTTACTTACTTACTTACTTACTCACTGGCACTATCGAACCCGTAGGTTCATGGCCGCACGGACATAAGCTCTCCATATATCCCTATCCTGAGCTAATGCTTTCCAATCATTCCCTGTATAATCTACTTCCCTCAAATCATAGTTAATGTTGTTCTCCCACCTCATTCTTGGTCTACCAACTGGGCGTTTTCCTTCTGGCTTTCCTACAAGAAGTTTCCATGCACGTCTTTCATTCCCCATACGCGCAACATGTCCTGCCCATCGCAGTCTCATTCCAGTTCTTATTTTTGGGTCCATGAGTTTCAACGTCTTCCTTTCTTTCGCCCAGCTAATAGTATCTAGTAAGGGCTCCTTATCTAGGGTACAGATACCGCTGCCTTGCAATTCGTCATTGGTTTGATAAAGCCTAGAGGAAGAAAACATTAACCAAAGATCACCTGGTCCTCCAAGTTGGGGGTTGATGCATCGGGCCAGCTCCCTGTTCATCATAAAAAATAGCAATACTAAAAAGCTTAAAGAATGTGTATTCATACATATTTAAAAAAGATAAGAGCAGAGCAAGTTGGTTCAGGTGGTAAAGTTTGAGACTCGTATTCTGGAGGTCCAGGATTCTAATCGCTGTGCCGACAAAACTGACTGAGGATTTTCCTAGGTTTTCCTCATGTTTCAAGACAAAAGCTTAGGTTGAAATTTCATTAACAGGACTTGTTTTATCAAACCATCCTGCCAAAATAATATTAAAATATTAAATTGAAATCAGTTAAATTCTACAGGAAGTACTTGAGAAATATACAATAGAAATACACAGCATATCTCAATACACTTTATCGTCACCTACGGGATAGAACTGATATGGGAGAAACTATCGACCAGCGATTTGGAGAGGTTAGAAAAAGTAAAACCAAGATTCATCAAAAAGGCATTAGGTGCAAGCAAATACACACCAAATAGAATGGCCTATATGCTAGCCAGAGAAACCTTCTTCCTAGAGGACCTGAGGCAAAGGATACTACTGCCAGCAACGGAGCCATATAAGAAAGTCATCGAAAAAAAGAAACCGAGAAAAAGAGATCGACGAAGATTTCTACGCCTCAGATGCCATGGTAAACAGAGAGTGGACTGGAAGTAACCAACCACAAAGGCACAGAATCATAGGCATAGCAACACACGGATATCATCACAAAATGTGCAAAAATACAAAATTCCACCAACCGAGTGATTTGTATGAATGCAAGATATGCGACCAAAAGTGTGAGCGATACCATTACAAACAATGCAGAATATGGACAGGATCACTGAACGAACTCATAAAAGACAAATCATAAACTTATAACTTAATGCTCTTTCGAGTGCCTCTTACCAACTTATTAATAAGATTTTAGACTGAAATTAAAAAAAAAAAAGCTCTTAAATTCTAAAAGAAGAAAGTGCCCATGGAGGGGCAGTTAATGCGGCATTGAATATATGGGTTCATATTTGAAGAGAAAAATTATACGCTCAGACCGGGACCCGGGACCCTTGGTTCTCTAGACCAAGTGCTCTACCAACTGAGCTACCTGAGCAAGTACCGATCTAAACGCAAATCTTTCTCTATATACATTGTAATTCCCATCCACCAAATGCTGTGAAGCCATGCTTCTATCTGGAAATGGCGGCTCCTTTATTAAGAAGACATATTTGGGAATTATACATTACAGCCAGTACGGCTTTTTCCAAGTTTTTATTATTGATTTCGTACATCTCAATGATGGATAAATCATATTTGAAGAGAAAAATTATACGCTCAGACCGGGACTTGAATCCGGGACCCTTGGTTCTCTAGACCAAGTGCTCTACCAACTGAGCTACCTGAGCAAGTACCGATCTAAACGCAAATCTTTCTCTATATACATTGTAATTCCCATCCACCAAATGCTGTGAAGCCATGCTTCTATCTGGAAATGGCGACTCCTTTATTAAGAAGACATATTTGGGAATTATACATTACAGCCAGTACGGCTTTTTCCAAGTTTTTATTATTGATTTCGTACATCTCAATGATGGATAAATCATATTTGAAGAGAAAAATTATACGCTCAGACCGGGACTTGAACCCGGGACCCTTGGTTCTCTAGACCAAGTGCTCTACCAACTGAGCTACCTGAGCAAGTACCGATCTAAACGCAAATCTTTCTCTATATACATTGTAATTCCCATCCACCAAATGCTGTGAAGCCATGCTTCTATCTGGAAATGGCGGCTCCTTTATTAAGAAGACATATTTGGGAATTATACATTACAGCCAGTACGGCTTTTTCCAAGTTTTTATTATTGATTTCGTACATCTCAATGATGGATAAATCATATTTGAAGAGAAAAATTATACGCTCAGACCGGGACTTGAACCCGGGACCCTTGGTTCTCTAGACCAAGTGCTCTACCAACTGAGCTACCTGAGCAAGTACCGATCTAAACGCAAATCTTTCTCTATGTATATTGCTCTATGTATGTAGAGAAAGATTTGCGTTTAGATCGGTACTTGCTCAGGTAGCTCAGTTGGTAGAGCACTTGGTCTAGAGAACCAATGGTCCCGGTTCAAGTCCCGGTCTGAGCGTATAATTTTTCTCTTCAAATATGATTTATCCATCATTGAGATGTACGAAATCAATAATAAAAACTTGGAAAAAGCCGTACTGGCTGTAATGTATAATTCCCAAATATGTCTTCTTAATAAAGGAGCCGCCATTTCCAGATAGAAGCATGGCTTCACAGCATTTGGTGGATGGGAATTACAATGTATATAGAGAAAGATTTGCGTTTAGATCGGTACTTGCTCAGGTAGCTCAGTTGGTAGAGCACTTGGTCTAGAGAACCAAGGGTCCCGGGTTCAAGTCCCGGTCTGAGCGTATAATTTTTCTCTTCAAATATGATTTATCCATCATTGAGATGTACGAAATCAATAATAAAAACTTGGAAAAAGCCGTACTGGCTGTAATGTATAATTCCCAAATATGTCTTCTTAATAAAGGAGCCGCCATTTCCAGATGGAAGCATGGCTTCACAGCATTTGGTGGATGGGAATTACAATGTATATAGAGAAAGATTTGCGTTTAGATCGGTACTTGCTCAGGTAGCTCAGTTGGTAGAGCACTTGGTCTAGAGAACCAAGGGTCCCGGGTTCAAGTCCCGGTCTGAGCGTATAATTTTTCTCTTCAAATATGATTTATCCATCATTGAGATGTACGAAATCAATAATAAAAACTTGGAAAAAGCCGTACTGGCTGTAATGTATAATTCCCAAATATGTCTTCTTAATAAAGGAGCCGCCATTTCCAGATAGAAGCATGGCTTCACAGCATTTGGTGGATGGGAATTACAATGTATATAGAGAAAGATTTGCGTTTAGATCGATACTTGCTCAGGTAGCTCAGTTGGTAGAGCACTTGGTCTAGAGAACCAAGGGTTCCCGGGTTCAAGTCCCGGTCTGAGCGTTAATTTTTTTCTCTTCAAATATGATTTATCCATCATTGAGATGTACGAAATCAATAATAAAAACTTGGAAAAAGCCGTACTGGCTGTAATGTATAATTCCCAAATATGTCTTCTTAATAAAGGAGCCGCCATTTCCAGATAGAAGCATGGCTTCACAGCATTTGGTGGATGGGAATTACAATGTATATAGAGAAAGATTTGCGTTTAGATCGGTACTTGCTCAGGTAGCTCAGTTGGTAGAGCATTTGG
>JASPKZ010006073.1:0-427500 GCA_030220185.1 Diploptera punctata | reverse complement strand
ATAGTGTGTGCGTGTTGGCCTTTAGTATCTCCTCGCTATCGGCCAGTAGTACTACATCATCAGCATAAACTAACAGCTTATTAATACCATTCAGTTGTAAGCCTTCCTCATTCTCTAAAGATTTAATGGCATGCTCTAGTACAAAATTAAATAGTAGAGGAGATAGTGCATCTCCTTGCTTCAACCCATTCTGGATTTCAAAAGTGTCCGAAAACTGTTTGCCTACACGCACCCACTCTTTGTGCCATTTAGACACATTCGTATAAGTCTAACTAACTTTTTAGGAATTCCGAACTCCAGCAGGATACTATATAACTTCTCCCTCTTAATTGAATCATATGCTTTTTTGAAGTCTACATATAGTTGATGTACAGTACCATTATATTCCCATTTCTTTTCTAAAATCTGTCTTATACTAAAAATCTGATCTGTTGTAGACCTGTTTCTTCTAAATGCACATTGATGATCTCCTAGAATGTCATCAATATAGGGAGTAAGTCTGCTTACTAATATATTTGTTAGAATTTTGTACGAAGTTGAAAGTAATGAGATGCCCCTGTAGTTGTTGCAATCAGTTTTATCTCCTTTCTTATAAATTGGTACGATAATTGATTCCTTCCATTCATCTGGAAGAGCTTCTTTTTCCCAAATCATACTAAGCAACCAGCGTATCTTGTCCATCAATTTTTCTCCCCTGATTTTATCAGTTCTGCTGGAATCTCATCTGAACCTGATGCTTTTATACATCTTCAATTTTTCAATTGCCATTTCAACCTCTAATGCACTTGGCCCCGCTTGCGAATACCGATTTCTGCTGTCTGTCAACTTATTCCTCCTCACTGTACGCTTATGTATGTACATTTAATACGATGATTAAAGTAACTTTTACACTCTATTTAAGCTACATCCTGGAATCTGCAATCATTATACCCATTTTCATTCTGAATTATGTGTTTTATAGCCTGAAAACCATTCTTTTCTATACTAATTCCCTGATCATAATTATCTAATGTTCCTATTTTTTGCATTCATTTCAAGGATCATTAATCTTCTCTCTCCAAATTATTCCCTCTTTCTTACTCCTTTATGTAACTTGGTGGTCACAGTCATAACACTACCCAGTTTGCTCTAAATTTACCCTAATTTGGATCGTTGTAACCATTTCATTTTTGATAGCTTTCTTTCTTTTACAATGTCCGGCACATTCCTAATAAAACCACTTACTGTTTGACTATTTTTCTTTAATCAACCACATGCTTTCTGATGCTGACATTTTAATAGTATCTCTTATAGCCTCTCATTCTTTATTTATATCAGTTTCTTACTTCGTTTGCCACATGGTCATCTGAAGATTTCCCAGTACTTCAAATCTATTAGCAATTTTTGATTTGGTATTCTTGCCGCATTTCATTTTTTCACAATTTTTAAAATTCATATTTTACAGAATCATCGTTAGCGTTGGTTCTTCTCATAAGCGATAGCCGTTGTCTGATTTTCACCCTGACCAGATGATGATCCGAATTGCAGTCTGTCCCTCTAACTGATCTAACATCGATGATGCTATTGTGCCAGCGTTTATCCACGAATACATGATCTATCTGGTTTTGAGTTTCGCTATCTGGAGACGTCCAGGTGTATTTATGAATATCCTTATGTTGAAATGTTGTGCTCTTAACAATGAGATTCTTTGATGTGGCAAATGTGACTAATATAACCCCGTTGTCTTCATGAAGACTGAATTTGCCTATTGTTGATTTAAATATATCTTCCCGTCCCACTTTTGCATTAAAATCTCCTAAGATAATTTTCATATGATATCGTGAAAGGGTATCAAATACGCATTCTAATTCTTCATAGAACTCATCCTTGAATTTGTCATCTTTATCTTCTGTGGGGGGCATGTACATTTACAATTATAAAATCATGTCGTTTACCCTTTAGAATTATGTATGATACCCATTATTATTAGTATTATTATTATTATTATTATTATTATTATTATTATTATTATTATTATTATTATCATTATCTCTTCCAGATGAATGGAATGAATCGATTATCGTACCAATCTATTAAAACGGATCTCATTACTTTCAACTTTGTACAAAATTCTAACGAATGTATTAGTAAGCAGACTTTCTCCCTATATTGATGATATTCTAGGAGATCATCAATGTGATTTAGAAGAAACAGGTCTACAACAGATCAGATTTTTAGTATAAGACAGATTTTAGAAAATAAATGGGAATATAATGGTACTGTACATCAACTATATGTGACTTCAAAAAAGCATACGATTCAGTAAGAGAGAGAAGTTATGTAGTATCCTGCTGGAGTTCGGAATATCCAAAAAGTTAGTTAGACTTATAAGAATGTGTCTAAATGACACGAAGAGTAGGATGCGTGTAGGCAAAGAGTTTTCGGATATTTTTGAAATCCTCAATGGATTGAAGCAAGGAGATGCACTATCTCCTCTACTATTTAATTTTGTACTAGAGCATGCCATCAAATCTTTAGAGGATGAAGAATGCCTACAACTCAATGGTATTAATAAGCTGTTAGTTTATGCTGATGATGTAGTATTATTAGGCGATAGCTAGGAGATATTAAAGGCCAACACTAAGAAATTGGGACTGGAAGTAAATATGAATAAAACTAAATATATGGTCACACATAGAAGTACATTATATAATGGAAATGGACAGCTGATGACAAATGAGGGAAATTTGGGGGAAGTGGCTGAATTCAAATACCTAGGACCAATAATCATAAATAGGAATGAAGTGCAAAAAGAAATTAAACATTGGCTAAATTCTGGGAATGCGTGCTATTATGCATTGCAGGGACTTTTGACGTCCCAACTCCTTTCAAAAAAGTTAAACTGAAAATATATAAAACTGTTATTCTACCAATTATATTATGCGAAACATGGACTCTTACTTTAAGAGAGGAAAGAAAATTACGAGCATTTGAGAATATAGTTTTCAGGAAAATTTTTGGACGACAGAGAGATAAACTGACAGGTGAATGGAGAAGACTACCTAACAGTCAACTACATGCTATAGGAAGCCAGATATAATAAAAACAGTTAAGTCTCGTTGACTGCGATGGGCAGGGCATGTGGCACGAATGGGAAATGAAAGACGTGCATGGAAGCTTCTTGTAGGAATACCAGAGAGAAAAAATAGACCAAGGTAAATTAAGAATGAGGTGGGAGAATAATATTAACCATGATCTGAGGGAAGCAGATTATACAGGGAATGATTGAAAAATATTAGTTCATGATAGGGCGAATGGAGAGCTTACGTCCACGCGGTTCGATAGTGCCAATGAGTTATTTATTATTATTATTATTATTATTATTATTATTATTATTATTATTATTATTATTATTATTATTATTATTATTATTGTTAAGCCTTACTTACAAAGCATTAGCATTATTATTATTATTATTATTATTATTATTATTATTATTATTATTATTATTATTATTATTATTATTATTATTGTTATTATTATTGCTATTATTTTATTTTTATTATTAGCATTATTGTATTATTATTGTTTATTATTATTATTATTATTATTATTATTATTATTATTATTATTATTATTATTATTATTATTATTATTATTATTATTATTATTATTATTTTACGCTCTTTAAATGAAGTCTTAAATACACCATGTAATTATATCCATTCTCATTCTATTCGAGTATAATGTTGGAAGCTTAGTTTGCAATAATGGTAATTCTAATTACATGGTAGTTACACATTTCAAAGTGCCCGTAATTAACCAATAAATTATTGAACACTTAATTCTCAATTATAGAACAGTTAAATTGGAATGAAAATTAAATTTCCATTGAGCTATAAATATTGTAATTTGCCAATAAGCTACAAAGAGTTTAATAACGAAATTAGCATTGCATTACGGGGAATCTAACAATAAAGATGATTTATTATTATTCATTCGTTTCATTCAGAAACATAACACTGTCGCTGACAGAAATTCACATATGAAAAATGTAATAAGTAATAAGGGAGCGGATTTTTATGTAATAAAAGGTAAGGTTGCAATGCAGATAGAATATACGAGTATTATTCAACTATTTGTGTGTGAAACAAGATAAAAGATAGTCGAAAGTCTTACTTCTCATTATACTATTCGACTGTTTGTGTGTGGAACCAAAACAAAAGACAGTCATAAGTCTAACTTCTCATTATACTATGTTGCAATCTTAACTTTTAGAACATAAAAATCCTAGCCCTAGTAATAACTAACTCCAAAGCTTATGGAACCAGACGATTCAATTCTGCATACACTAATGGTTTCCAATTGTCCCTGTCTTTAGATAACTGAATTCATTTCATACCACAAACTTCCACTTCATTACAGTCCATCTAAATAGTATCCTCTTATCTGTGCTTAAACTTTCCAAATGACTCTCCCCGGTTTTTCATTGAAAATTTTGAAAGCATTTCTACTATCGATCATTCTAGCTAGATAACATACTTGTATTTCATATAGATGAATTTTTAATTTATTTGGATTAATGACTTTTTTTAAATTTATTTTAACCTGGTGGAGTAAAGCCAAATGATCTTCTTTTCAACTCACCAGGACAAACACATGTTACGTTAAACTATCCATCCATCCATAGTAATTCTGCCCGAGGGCAGGTCTTTCACTGCAATCATAGCATTTTCATGCTATGCTTTGCAGCTTTACTAGGAAATTATAGGTGTGGTAGCTTCCCGTTGCTTTCCACACCGTGAAGGATGTGATGATAATGATAAGGATGATGACCGGATGATTTTCGGGGACCGTTAGGCCCTAAGCTTCCTGGCATTTGTCTTATAGGTGAGGAAAACCCCGATAAAACCTCACCCAGGAGCCTGCCCCGACCAGGAATGGAACCCGGGCCCGCTGCATGACAAGGCAGCACGCTACCTCGAGACCACAGCGATGGACGTTAAACTATAGAAATCAAAATAACATTAGATACTTAATAAGTATTTGGGCAAACTAAACAGTGATAACAATGATTTAATAGCAATAAAATTAACGATAATTAAAATTAAAACAATTACTAAAATAAACACAAAGGAACGACATTCCAATATCTACTGTTCATAAAAATACAAGAACGATAATAAAATGTAATGAATTAAGCTATCGCTTACATATAAAATATCGACTTCAAATATTGATAAACCATACTATTTTTAGAAAATAAAAGAAAATAAGTTATTATTAAATATTTAAAAGAATGCTATTAATGAGATGTTTCCCTTCGTTAATAAAGAATTATTCAGTTCGTTTTTTAAAGATGTAGTTTAACAGTCTCTAAAATAGGATGAAAGAGAATTCAATCTTCTAGCAAGTGAAAATATTAAAGACTGTTATTAACAGGTAGTGCGATGTTGAGGGATATAAAGGATAGTGTGCTGATGGGATCGGATGACTAAAATCAAATCTGTGAATATCACAAATAAAACGTACGCAAGAATTGTGAGGTCTTTGGGTAAAAACAATATTCAGGTCTGAGAGTATAACAGTAGTCAAAATGGGGTATGACAAGTGTTTCTACTAACATTTTACAATGAGCAGATGGTAAACAATTTCTTGTGCGATTTAATGAATGTATTATTGAGAAGATTGTTTTGGAAGTGTGATTTATTGATGTATCTCAATCTAGATTTTTGTCTATAATTACTATTACATTTTTACGAGTTGCTCTATGTGAAAGTTTTTCTGTTCCCCATTTTAGCTAATTCCGAAGAAATGACGTTATTGAGACTGTACTCATGAAAATATTTAAAAAAATACCTAGTGGATACCGAAAATGGCCAAGAAAAAAATGAAAAATGTTTATGTGCATGTGTGTGTGCATGCGTGCGTGCGTTCATGCGCGCGTGTGAGCGTGTTTGCGTTTTTTAAGTGTTTGTATTTTTTTATGTTTTTGTGTTTTGTGTTTTGTATGTTTGTGTATGTTTGTGTGTGTTTGTGTTTTTAACGCTCTAGTGAGCACATTTTAATTTGTTCGGAACCAAATTCGGTAGGCCTATATATATTCAGTTTAAAAAAGCTAAAGTCGACTTCGCTAACCAGACAATCGGACTGTTCTTATTACATCTGGTTTCACATTAAGATCACTGTAGCTCAATGTTATGTATTTTTCTCCATTCGCCTACCCGTTCGTCTTCCTTTGATTGAAAACTTGTCCTACATACTTTATTCTCATAATATTTCCTCATCCTTAAAGTAAGAGACCATGTTTCCCATCCATATTATACAACTGGAAGAATAGTCGTTTTTTATTATTCTTTTATATGTAAAATTTGGCGAAACACACTTTTATTGCTACAATATTTCCATGCGTTCTGTATTATCACTGCAGCTCTTACAAATAACTCCCTCCCTTACTCTGTTAAATTATCAAATTAGACCTGAATGAAATGCAAGGAATGGTTCCTTAAATTAGAAGTAAATCCAGAATGTATATATCACTTATAAAACTTGTCTTATCTTTCACATTAAAAACTTTCTGGAAGTTGCCACAAATTTTAAGAATATTTTTGCAAGGAAATGTTAATTGCGAAAGTTGGGAAACACCTGCGTCGTAAACGAGCAAATTGGAACGCTAGTTCTCGTTTTAATTCAAGCCTTTCGGTCCATCCATTTTCTTTTTCTAGTTTCATTTTTGTCTTTTGCATTTAATTCAATTGTGAATCTACAATCTACCTATCTCACTGAATTTATTTTTGTATTTTTCTTTCGTCTCAGCGACTTTAATTTTTCCTGTTCCCGTTGACTAAATATTTCTTAAGTTCTCAAGTCTGATTCTTCACATATCATTTTGTTACTCATTGAAACATGGGTGCCCCTACCGGGAAGTATCTTAACACTTAATTATACTTCTTTCCTTACAGATATCGCTGAGTGGCATGTGGTCAGCGTTCCGACTCAATGAGATATCTAATAGACAACTAAGGTATTACTAGGATGTATAAATGTCAGTTAAATTTTGCATAGAGGCCTCTTCATTCAGGCTTGCGGTTTTTTAAGGTCATGTAAAGTCTTCAGAGTGTTAATATTTCGTGATGTTATCTATCCTACATACAGTATTACACATTACAAAAACCTGCAGTACGTGTATGACATTTAATTCCAACAAACGAAACGTCTGGGGGGATTCATAATGATCTTCCTTGTAAACCCTCATAACAGGCTGTACAAATGGCAACCCTCCAAGCTAAGTTCTCGCTTATTGTAATGTAATTAATGTTACTTTTCTTTCTTCTTCTTCTCTTTCATAAGGATTTTAAGTGCTACCATTCAATTTTATGGTGCATCATTCTTTTATTTTATTTAATATTCGAACCCTCCTTGAAAGTCAGTTAATCGAAGTTGCATGAACAATTGCCCCAGCTATCATATTAATCTTTATTGCAATTTCTTCATTACGACTACTTTATTTAATAGATGAAATTGGTAGACCAGCAGTTAGAATAAAAACTATTGACCATTAATAGTAAATAAGTTAATATATGAGTCTGTACAGCATTATATTAGACATTGCATGTTTGAAATTAATTCTGGTTTTAGCTATTCTCCATTGTGATTAACACATCCATTCCAGCAAACAACCCCTAATATTACGACTAGGGCTAGGATTGTTATGTAATAAAAGGTAAGGTTGCAATGCGGATAGTATATATTATTCAACTGTTTGTGTGTGAAACCAAAACAAAAGATAGTCAGAAGTCTAACTTCTCATTATACTATTCAACTGTTTGTATGTGAAACCATAATAAAAGATAGTCAGAAGTCTAATTTCTCATTATACTATTCAACTGATTGTATGTGAAACCAAAATAAAAGATAGTCATAAGTCTAATTTCTCATTATACTACGTTGCAACCTTAACTTTTATTACATAAAAATCCTAGCCCTAATTATGACACTATACCACATGACCAAGGGCAAGGTTAACGTGGGATCTTTCGGGCGTTTTGACAATGGTATGTGAGTTAAAAACTTATTCAATGTTTCGTTTGAGGTAGATATCCTCATGAAGATATACCCCTCAGTTATCATTGAACTCCTCAGTTCAACTAAGACAGTTGAGGAGTTAATATTTTTAAAAAATGTTATTTTCTGAGGGTATCTACCGTAGTCGCAAATGGAATGTAAAGGACGTTTCTAACTCCCCAGACCACGCCCACAATGCAACATTCGGAAGACATCTAACTTACTTATTGGAACTATCGAATTTGGAGCCTAATAGCCGCGCGGACATAAGCTCTCCATACATCCCTATCCTGAACAGTTTTCCAATTATTCTCTCAAATCATGTTGAAGTTTATGTGTCTCTTTTTCATTCCCCATTAGTACCACATCTCCTTCTCATCGCAGTCTACGAAACTGAACTGTTATTAATATATCTGATTTCTCATAAATATCATGTAGCTCACAGTTATGTATCTTTCTCATTTAGTTTGTTTCTTAGACTCTTTTTAGTTCAAAAATTGTTATTAGAAGTCTAAATGGGGCGAGTCGTAGCGAAGTTATAGGGTATTTGGCGTTACTTTACCGTTCAAGGTCATACTGTGGAAGACAGAAAGGGATACATTTACAGCGATGCTGGCTTTCATTCAACTGTCAAATCAGTTCTGGGCTAATATGGTCACTGTTAATGACTTGTAGAATGAAATTCGTCTCGCACCGGCAACATCGACAGAAAACATGTGGTGTCAGATACCTTAAGGAACAGCTACTCAAAGAAACAACCCCTTACAAATAGTGTACCTTAAGAGGTAAAGTAAGGTCAAATGCCCTATAGTTAAGATAATACACTACAAGCTGGAAAGTAGAGAATTCGAGACCTGGTGGGGTCAGGATTTTCAAACTGAACTAAACCTTCTGGCGGCACCATGACCGTGGAGTCGACACAGTCCCTATCCTAAATGAGAATCAGATTATGTTCTAATGATAAAAAAAGGTGTAACGCAGGGCTGAAACCCGGCTGGCATCTCGTAGTGGGATCACTCCTCCTACTCTTCTAAGCGCCTTCTTTTTTGCAACTAATTATCATTCTATTGTCAAATAATCATAATATTTTACACTACTGGTATCACTTTTCTTCATGGATCGAAACAGATGGTAATTTGAAGGCGCAAGATCAGAGCTATATTCTGGGCATGGAGTAGTCGATTCCACCCAATTCCTGAATTTTTGTCGTGGTTGTTCGTTCAGTATGGTTGGACTTGAATCCGCAACCCTATTTCATGAATTAGATCAAATTGTTGAGAAAAAGATCCATATCGACTGCATGCCCATTTGAAACAAACTCCCAGAGAATCACAAATTCAGAACTTCGCCAGACACACAACATTACGTTTAAAAAAATATGTTAATCGCATATTGTGTATTGACTCTGTTTTTAAACATCCTTTATAATAGGCCACGTGTTATTGGATGGTTTTCTGTTCTGTCATGGAAATTCGAAACAGCCTCATTTCTCTTAACTCACTTTGCTTTATTCTGAGTGTGCGCACTGCATTCTCAAGTTCTTGCAAGTCTGGGAAGCTTGTCAAATTTTGATTATCTTGTTCTTCTCCGCTTCAAAGTTTGCAGAAATGTCATTGGCTCCTAGAGAATTATTCACGGCCACATCTAGTATCGGAGCAAAACCCTTACTTTAACATCCCTCCTAACAAAGAATTTGAATTCTAGTAAAGTAGAGACATAATTTCACGGAAAGTTTGCCACTAATTTAATTCTGCAAAAACTAAATAGAATATCAATTAGCGAATAGGCTTGGTTGGTAGCTTTTTATTGTTCGTATTCGGGAAGTGTCAAGTTCATATCGCAATTAAAGACCACGACCTTTATTTCTTTGTTGCACACCATATTTATTATTAAATAAACATGACTATTTAACTCATGCCCCAAATAGGATTCAATGACCAATCATATTTCAATGTTTTTTTTAATTACAACCAATCACAGTCGTGCTTCACCTCGAATTTATCAAACAAGTTTATATTAAAGGAAGCCACTCCTTTTTAACATTCTGAATAGATCATAGCATTATTTTGCAGTGACTGACTCCGCAAGAAAATACGGCTACCAGATTGTATATATAGTGAACGAATATCAGCTGATGGTGCTTGCCGGAGATAATATAAAAAACATTTGTAGCAATTGATTATACCACAAAAAAAGAAACCACTGTTTGCACTTTCTTAAACGAATTATTTCCTAGGAAATAACGTTGCAGAAAAATATAATTGACATATTTATATCATAGGACATCAGAAATTAATTAATACCTATAATGTTGGTTATAAATTTCTCCACTAGGGTGCATTCTTACAATGTTGCGATCCCCTGGCAATAAATAATATGATCGTTTCTCATTTGTTTTCAAACAGCGCTTCTCATTTGTTTTCAAACATCGCCGTTTACATTAAATAAATAAATATTTTAAAATAACTACATTTAAATAATGATTTGTGAGTAAACAGCTTAATTTTATTCGTTAAATAGTCCTAACAAATACCACTCTTGATTTCCAAATTTTCTAGATAAATTCACTCCTCACTTCGTGAGTCGTGAATTTATCGATAATTTGGAAATCACTCGTGGCATTACTTATGATAATTTATTGTAAATTGATTGACCCCTGTTCGTCCCGCTCGAAATATGAGTGTTCCTTTAGTAAGGAGTTTCTTAACCATACTAATTTCACTATACATATTAATGTAAGTGGTAAGTATATTGCCTCAAGAAGACATCAAGTAGGAAATTAAGATATTACTTGGATAATTAAGACCGATTAAATTTTGCTCAGAGGCACTATTTAGGCTTGAGATTCTTTCGCGAGTCCGAAAATTTTCAGACTCGGGACCCTAGCGTTAAAGTCCCTACCTGAGATTTTTTTTTCAAATGCCCCAGGTTGTCATTTCGACATTTCTGTTGTTCTCTCCTGGCATGGCGTACTTGTAACCCACTTCTGAGGTTGGGGTGCCTGGAAGGCGGGGTTACGCTGCCCCGATGATATGAGAGTTGATAATGATGGTAATGATGCGCCAGGAGAGGCCTCCCCCAGAATTTGTCTCTTGGATTTTGCCATCCAAAAAATTCAGGAACATAAAGTGTATCTGTACAAAAATGTGCTGTCCCGGCCTACATCCCAAAATTTAAATGTTAATAAAATTTACGGTTGTATTTTTATGGTGAAAGATCGTCATTCTTTCGACCAAGGTATTTTTTTCGTCTGGCTTATCACCTTCGACCAGTCCGGCATGGGTAACCCTATCAGCAGCAATGCTACCGCCGATATAGGAAATTTTTTGGACCAAAGAGAGATAAACATATAGCTGAATGGAGAAGACTACATAACAGTGAACTACGTGGTCTTTATACTCGTAGGAAGCCAGATATAATAAGAACAGTTAAGTCTCGTAGACTGCGATGGAGAATGACAGACCTGCATGAAAGCTTCTTGTAAGAAAACCAGAGGGAAAACGCCCAGTTGGTAGACCAAGAATGAGGTGGGAGAATAATATTAACTATGATTTGTGGGAAGTGGATTATACAGGGAATGATTGGAAACATCTCGGAATAGGGATGTATGGAGAGCTTATGTCCGCGCGGCCATGAATCTACGGGTTCGATAGTGCCAGTGAGTTAGTTAAATTACAACTGGAACTTAACTCAGAACAGATATAGTTAAAACGAAAGAAGTAAAAACATGTTATCTCCCTACAAACCAAATGAATATGGAAAAAAGGGAAATGAATATGATATTGTCTATATAAGTAGCCGATCCATCCATAGTAATTCTGCTCGAGGGCAGGTCTTTCACTGCAATCACAGTATTTTCATGCTATTCTTTGCAGCTTTACTAGGGAATTGTAGGTGTGGTAGCTTCCCGTTGCTTGCGACACCTTGAAGGCTGATGATGGTGATGATGATAAGGATGATGATGATGATGATGGCTATATGATTTTGGGGACCGTCAGGGCCTTAAAGTTTTCCTGGCATTTGTCTTACAGGTGAGGAAAAGCCCCGATAAAAACCTCACCCAGAAAAACTGTCCCGACCGGGGATCGAACCAGAGCCCGCTGCGTGATAAGACAGCACGCTACCTCGAGGCCACAGCGGTGGAAGAAGTAGCAGATAAACTTTTACATATCCAGGAGGACTGATGGTAGTGTATCCGTAGCGGGAGATATTTATTTCTGTCACAATATGGCAACCGTTCCATCAATTTCATCTTTGAGATCTGTTTCTAAAGTTCGCTCTTATTTCTTGCCACGATTCCAATTTCCTTTCACTGCTGATCCAATCTCTTTACACGTTCATGACCTTTATGAAAGATTAGGACATTTCAACGTTAGGATTTTGACGTCATCTTACACGACTCGGAATCATTCATCTGATCGTACATGTGCCCTACAGCCACTCCTTTCGTATTTTCCAATCTCCAAATGTCAACACCAATAATCACTTCAACACCCTTATTCACCTCTTACCAACCCCCTATTTCCTCTCCCCTCGCGGTTTAAGTGTTCATGTTCTCTTTCTATTCCGAACCCTTGAGGATATTTTGTGGTCTTTATATCCGTAGAGGGAATTGTAGGATGCGGGCTTGTAATTGTACGTTTTAACACCATTTTCATCCAGAATGGAATATTATTTTGACTTGGGAAGGGAAATTTTCAGTGCCATATGCAACTCCTATTTTTTCACCCATTTCAAACTACATATGTGTTCTTATGCAGAGTGCTCAGAAATTCCCATATCAAACTTCTAGGATTTAGGGCTTTAGAGGAGAGTGTGTAGATAATGTTTTGAATAGGAACCTTTGTCTGGAAACGCACCATTTTTGTGCTGCAGTACATCAAGTCCGTATTAAGCGTTTAAATATTCCGCGTCTGCCGAGGATAAATTGTTAGCAATTGAATGATTTATGACTCAATTTATTACGTTTACAGAACTCACCAGCCATTTCAAATACCTAGGAACAATAATCACAAATAGGAATCAGATGCACAAAGAATGCGTGCTAATATGCACCACAGGGATTCTTGACGTCCCAACCCCTTTCAAAAAACGTTAAACTGAAAATATATGAGACTATCATTCTACCAGTTATATTATATGGATGCGAAACATGGACTCTTACTTTAAGGCAGGAGGTAGAAGTTTCATTTACATTGAGAATTTTATTGTGCAATTCAATATAACTTGATTTATTTTTTGTTAATTTTATAAGAATTATTTTATAGTAATTATTATTTTTAATAAAATTATATTTTCGTAGTTAGTTTTGATGTAATTAGGATTATATGGATGCGAAACATGGACTCTTACTTTGAGGCAGGAAAGGAGATTACGAGTATTTGAAAATAAAGTTCCTAAGAAAAATTTTGGGCCAAAGAGAGATGAACAGACAGGTGAATGGAGAAGACTTCATAACAGTGAACTACATGGTCTTTATAGGAAGCCAGTTATAATGAGAACAGTTAATTCTCGTAGACTGCAATGGACAGGACATGTGGCACGAATGGGAAATGAAAGACGTGCACGGAGGCTTCTTGTAGGAAAACCAGAGTGAAAACGCCCAGTTCGTAGACCAAAAATGAGGTGGGAGAATAGTATTAACTATGATTTGAGGGAAGTATATTATACAGTGAATGATTGGAAAACATTAGATCAGAATAGGGATGTATGGAGAACTTATGTCCGCGCGGCCGTCAACCTACAGGTTCGATAGTGCCAGTGAGTTAGTTAATTAATTAGTTAGTCGGTCGGTAGGTTGGTTGGTTGGTTAGTTAGTTAGTTAGTTAGAACCCACCAGCCTCATGGACTAGTGATAGTGTTTATGACCACAGTTCATGAGGTTCCGGATTCGATTCCCTGTCAGACCAAAGGAATTTCTCCTTAAAAGTTGCCCTGTGGTTGCCCATGGTCTGGAATTTAGGTTAAGTTCAGGATAAGGACTCTCCTGGCGCTTCATTATCGTTTATCATCCTTCGTATTATCGGGGTAACTTAATTTCACTTTCCAAGTGCCCCAACCTAAGAAATTGATTACAATTCCTCCAATGCAAGGAGAGAAAGCCAGAAATGTCATAAAAGACAATCTGATGGAATTGGACAAAAAATGCACAGCCCAACATTCGCTGATTTCGTGATAATGTCCTGTATCATCAAGAGACAAATAAAGGAACTTCATTTTGTTAGTGTAAGAATAATTGTTTGTACGCAAACTAACAAATCTTCTCTACTGTACTTAACATTGTGGTTAGTGTTTATGCATTATAAGAGTGGTTTGATGTGGCGACCATCAAGCTCATTGTACAGCCTTTGAAAAAAATGATGGCGTAACTCTTGATGGTGGAAAGTTAAAAGTTTTGAAGAGCGATTCACACTAGTAAATTGTTACATGTTCTGTCTCCTTTGAGGTCAAATCCGGCGGCATAAGGGGCTAATCATAGATTTATACCAATCGTTATAGAAATAATTTCAACAAATAAATTTATTAATTGAATTTCTAAGTTAAGAGAGTTATCAGATGACTGAAAGCAAGTAATGGTCTCTTAAACTAATCAATAGTAAATTAGCGCTTACTTCTGATGCGGTATTTGTATCGTTCAATTCAGTAGAGCAGTCGGTAAGATGATTTCTTGCAATAACGCAGACCCAGGTTCGATCCTGGTCAGGATTTTTTTAATAACGTCGTTATTTTTTTATAATGCCTACACGTTAGCAGGCTACGTTATATAAATAAATTTGTATGTATAGGGATATTAATTAATTAAAGGAAACAGTTCATATATATATATATATATATATATATATATATATATATGTTATAATTAAATGTTTAACATTGAGCAATGCAAGCTTAATATGGAATGATAAGAAAAATAAATGCCTGGACGGGATTCGAACCCGGATCTCTGAGTCTGTACCTCAGCGTGATATCCATTACACTACCAGGCGAATCCAATTCAAACACTTATTTTTCTTATATATGTATTATACTCTCCATTATTACTAGATGTCGCGAGAACTCGGTAGATGGCGGTGAAGACCGAGTTCTCGCGACATCTAGTAATAATGGAGAGTATAATACATATATAAGAAAAATAAGTGTTTGAATTGGATTCGCGTGGTAGTGTAATGGATATCACGCTGAGGTACAGACTCAGAGATCCGGGTTCGAATCCCGTCCAGGCATTTATTTTTCTTATCATTCCATATATATAAATATATATATATATATATATATAATGAATGACGATTGTAAAATCTCGTTACTTTGTTTAAAAAGCACAAGGCATAACAAGATTGTTTATTTCCACTACTAATGTAAAATGCATCTGATTAATTTAAATTAAGACAAGTTGATATATAATTTCATTTTACAAGTAAGTCCTGGAGAATTGCATCGCTTCAATGCAGACAGTTTCTAGCAGGGAACGGTTGTGGTCTAGTGGAGGGAGCTTCTATTTCCCATGCAGGGGGTCGCGGGTCGAACCCGCTGTCATGCTTTTTCTCTCCTCTCTCTCTCTGAGATGAGTAGGAGAGAGAGAGAGAGAAGAGAGAGAGAGCTAGAGAGAGAAGAGAGAGAAGAGAGAGAGAGAGAGAGAGAGAGAGAGAGAGAGAGAGAGAAAGGGGAGAGGAGAGAGAGAGGAGCGGGAGAGCGAGAGAGATAAAGAAGAGAGAGAGCGCGAGAGAGAGAGAAAGAGAGAGAGAGAGAGAGATCAGAGAGAGAGCGAGCGGAGAGAGAGAGAGAAGAGAGAAAGAGAGAGAGAGAGAAAGAAAGAGAGAGAGGGAGAGAGAGAAGAGAGAGAGAGAGAGAGAGGAGGAGAGAGAGAGAGAAAAAAAGAGAGAGAGAAAGGAAAGAGAGAGAGAGAGAGAGAGAAAGAGAGAGGAAGAGCGAAAGGAGAGAGAGGAGAGAGCGAGAGAAGAGAGAGGAAGAGAGAGAGGAGAGAGAGGAGAGCGAGAGAGAGAGGGTTGCGAAAGAGACGAGAGAGAGAGAGAAAGGAGAGAGAGAGCGAGCAGAGCGAAAAAGAGAGTGCAGAAAGAGAAAGAGAGAAGAGAGCGAGTAGAACGAGAAGGAGAGAGAGAGAGAGGGAGGGAGAGAGAGAAAGAGCGAAAGAGCAAGAGAGAGAGAGGAAAGAGAGAGAGAGCGAAAGAGAAGAGAGAGAAAGAGAGAGAGAAAGAGAGAGAGAAGGAGAGCGAGAAAGAGAGAGAGAGTAGAAAGAGAGAGTAGAAGAAAGAGCAGCGCGAGAAGAAGAAAGAGAGAGAAAAGAGAGAGCGAGAGGAGAGAGAGAGAGAGAGAGAGAACTTGAGAGAGAGAGATTAGAAGAGAAATAGAGAGAGCTAGAGAGAGAGGGGATAAGAGAGATAGAGACGATCTAGCGTAGGCGAGAGAGGATAGAGAGATATCATAGTAAGAGAGATAGAGATGAGCGAGAGATGTGATAGTGAATAGTGATAGATATCGATAGAATGATAGATATAGGTGTGATAGCGCGAATGCTACCGAGTATATTAGACTATAGTAACATATATCTCCATATCGTATCTACCTCTCTATCTACCGATCTAACTCTCCTACCTCTATATAAATATCTCTAGATCTCTCTATCTCTCTCTATATCTCTCTATATCTACTCTAATCTCTCTCTATCTCTCTATCTCTCTACCTCTCTATCTATCTATCTCTATCTCTCTCTATCTCTATCTCTCTCTATCTCTATATATCTCTATCTCTCTATATCTCTATCTCTCTATATCTCTATCTCTCTATATCTCTATCTCTCTATATCTCTATCTCTCTATCTCTCTACCTTTTTCAATCATCCCCTGTATAATCTACTTCCCTCAAATCATAGTTAATATTATTCTCCCACCTCATTCTTGGTCTACCAACTGGGCGTTTTCCCTCTTGTTTTCCTACAAGAAGTTTCCATGCACGTCTTTCATTCCCCATTCGTGCCACATGTCCTGCCCATCGTAATCTACGAGACTTAACTGTTCTCAATATATCTGGCTTCCCTATAAAGACCATGTAATTCACTGTTATGCCGTCTTCTCCATTCACTGTCTGTTCTCTCTCTTTGATCCAAAAATGTTCATAAGAACTTCATCATACCTAGTTTAATCTCTCACCTTATATGCAAATTTTCCACCACTGTGGTCTCGAGGTAGTGTGCTGCCTTGTCACGCAGGGGGCCCGGGTTCGATCCCCGGTCGGGGCAGTTTTTCTGGGTGAGGTTTTTATCGGGGTTTTTTTCTCACCTGTAAGACAAATGTCAGGAAAACTTTAAGGCCCAAACGGTTCCCGAAATCATATGGACATCATCATCATCATCCTTCACCGGTGTGGAAAGTAACGGGAAGCTACCACACCTACAATTCCCTAGTAAAGCTGCAAAGCATAGCATGGAAATGCTATGATTGCAGTGAAAGGCCTGCCCTCGGGCAGAATTACTATGGATGGATGGATATGCAAATTTGACAAATGCCGCTCGAGCCTATCATTGACACGACGATTTTAAATGTTTGGTTCACACTCATACTTTTTTTAACTACACATGGAAGGCTTCGCCGAATGAGTAATCAGCTCAATCTAGGGATTCCTCCGAATCAACACAGAATTTAATATTATGAATGATAACTATGATTGCCATATGACGTTCGGAACCGTTTGAACCTTAAAGTTTCCTGACATTTGTCTTAGAGGTGAGGAAAAAACAGATCAAATCCGAGCCCGCTACCCCTAGACCATGGTGGTGAATAATAAGTTAATATAATCAGTACTTATTTCATTATAATTTAGAGAGCAGCAAAGGAGGTGCTATCAAATGTTTGCCGTACTCAGCATGCGACCATCTCATTCACTGTGATAACATGCGGTACATATGGAGGATGAACAGTCAGTCACGCAGTCTAGTGTAAGTTCCGCATAATCCTTCAACAAGTCTTGATGAACGGCCAACGAACCTAAAAGCTAACCTAACGTAATTTAAGTACTCTAACCTGTAAAAGAATGCACGTTGATTTTATTTTGTGTAAGTTAATTAGTACAGGCTCTATGTTGGCTGCACTGGAACACAGAATATTCGTTAAAATCAATATGGCTGCCATGTATTCATCATCATCATCATCATCATCATCATAGTACATTCACGAATTTAGGCCATTTGTTGACCTGTTTCGGCCTCAAGAGAAACACCATCCAGAAGTCTTTTGAGTGGACGTCCTGGTCTTCTTCTTCCTGCAGGTTGATATCTTAACATTAGTTTGGGTATTCTGTGATCTTCCATTCGATGAACATGTTGTATCCATCTTGACTTATAATCAGAAATTTTGTTTTCTAAAGATTCCATGTGTAATTCTTCTAAGATGTCTTCATTTTTTTTGTGATCTAGTAGTGTGTATCCTGCAGTCCTCCGAAGATATCTCATTTCAGCAGATCTAAGTCTCTGTATATCCTTCTGTTTCAACGTCCATACTTCGCTACCATACAAAAGAGTTGGAAGAGCCAGTGTTTTATACACTTTCAGTCTTGAATGCTTTTGGACTAACTGTGGCTTGAAGATAGAATTTATTAACCCTAAAATTCTTAAAAATTTAGATATTTTTGCATTTACATCCTTTTCTTCTTCATATGAGATATTGCATCCTAGATATGTAAAATTATTCACCTGCTCCAAAATTTTATTGTCCAGTACAATTTTACTTCTGACAGGATCTACACCTTGAAATGCCATAATTTTTGTTTTTTCTGTAGATATCTTTAATCCATATTCTTCTGTAATTTTGTTAAGTTCATACAGACCTTTCTTTAGATTATCTTCGGAATTTGCTATTATTATTTGGTCATCTGCAAACAATAGGGTGTTTAATTTTCTATTTTCTGATATTCTTATTCCAAATTTATATGTTTTGTTCCAGCAACATATTACTTCATTGATATAAATTGCAAAGAGTGTTGGGGATAGGGGGCAGCCTTGTCTCACACCACGATTTATAATTCCTTCTTCAGAAAATCTGTTATTTAATTTAATCTTTATGGTGTTGTCTTTGTAAATGTATTCATGTATTCATCTAGTTCAATATCGTGAAAAAAAAATTTTAAATCGTTAGAAAATGTGTAAAAATCATTGTAAATGGTGGGAAATAATTTGAAGAACAAAATTGGACAGGAGTTTATCAAGGAATTTAAAAAGTCGCGTTCAGATTGTAAAGTTTAGCCCATTTTTTAAATCATATTTAATTAAAAATTAATTAAATGTGATGGTATATTTATTGTAACATATGAAATTGTAATTTCTCATTCTTATTTGTAGATGGTTCAATATTTATGGTCATATCGCGTCTATGTATTTATTATAAATTATATTAGGCTGTCTCATATATAATATCGGTTTTTCATGTAATGTTGTGCGTCCGGTGAAATTTTGAACATGTTCGGCATGAGATGAAATTTTATAGGTCGGGTTCAAACCCTACCGGACCACAAATTGCACAAACAACCATGTCAAAAATTCAGGAATTGGGAGGAATCGAACTGCTATCACACCCAGCATAAAGCCCTCGTATTACGCCTTCATATTACCGTCTGTCTCAATCCATGGCCGATTTCTTGAATGAAATTTCAAAAGCTTTGAAGTTGTAGAATTGAATCTCAACGAATTTTTCGCATCAGAAACTAGAGACTGGTACCGTCGCGGGGTAATGAACCTCCCTAGGAGATTGTTAAAATACATAGAATCTAATGATCCCTACTTTGAAAAGTAGTTTAATTTATTGTCAGAAAGCATTTCAAATATTTTTCAAAAGACATTACTTATGAATCAGTATCTGTATTACGAAGTTGTGAATAACTAGTGATGAAACTGATTCTGGTAATAAAATTGGCTTGAGGCTGAGAAAAGCCAGGAAAAAACTCGTTCAGACGGGTCGGGGCCGGGTTTGAACCACTTGGTAAGCTAGTCTTCTTGTAGTTGTAATATTCAACCGACAGATGGCAGTAATCACTAATAACTTGAGTGTAATTATTAATTCATTATATTAAATAATTTGTGTATTCTGTAATTTTAATTCTGATGTGTTCATTTAAAGTTGTATTCCACTAGAACAATTTGATAAATGTATTTTCTGAGCTTCAATGGTTAAACCTACCTGGAGTAGCTAGAATATTTGTCATGAAATATTCGTTATTTTTGGGTAAAATACAAAATAATTAGGTCTATATTTGGAGTTTTTTTATTAATAATATAACTAATGTGGTATTTCGTTTGACATGTTTTTTTTTCTTTGTTTCAGTTTGTATTGAAACAATAGTAGAACACACCATTTTGAAGAAAAGTTCCTACATTTAAAATGGCGTCTGCAACCTTTAAACTGCAAATGAAATTGAGAATGCTGTGATTTTTAAAGAAGACTGAATGGAAACTTACCAAAAATGTGATTTTATATTTGGAAACTAATTTGAATATTCTTTTTAAAAATTAAAATATAAAAATTAAAAATAAATAAAACTTCTAAATGTTCGGAATCAAATTTCGTTCGTGGATGGAAGCGCACATTGTGCGACCTAGGAAGAAACAGCAACAACAGCAACAGCAGCGTTGCAAGGAAGCCGGTGGCAGCAAAGGGAAATCAGGGGGCAAGATCGTTCCAGACAGACCATTGTTGGACTCCGCAGGGAATTCCCCAACAAGCCCCCTTATAGCTAAAAAGGATGAGCCTCAGAAAAACCAACACGTAAGTTAATTCCATATGACTTGTGTGTATGCGAGAGCAAGAAGCGTGAAATATGTTGGATTTGAGGGGAGGAGTAAATTTCTAGTCGTATAAGTATTGGCTTGTCAATCATTTCTCCTTAACTTATAACAACGGAGTTGGGGGAAAAGAGGGTTAGGGTGAACTAAGTGGAGTATATCGAGGGCTCTTTCAGAAATCTTGACACGTGCTGGACTTCTCCGTTGCCTTCTTCTTATTCCTGCTTTCGCCTTCGGTGCGTTTTTTTTTTACGCCGTTGCTTCATCAGTCATGTCAATCCAATTTCAGCCCAAGTTCTAGTCACTCTGTCGTGTTCTAAATAAAAAAAGGCCTATATGCATACAGGGAGTGACAAAAAAGTGGACAAATATTCTCTCTAGTCCAGTGACAAATTTTCTTCTTCTTCGTCTATACAAGTCTTAGACCTAGAGGCCTGTTACGATCTCACTGATGAATTTTATATCTATCGCTTCGTTGGAAGGTCCAGAAATATTTTCCCTGTTGGACAATAACAAAGCATGGCTTTGGGAACTTACCAGAACTCATTCATCGCAAATGATTCACCCAGTTGTTCTGGTATTCGTGTACGTATTTAATGATGGTTCTACATGTAGTTCGTTCAAGACATCGTCATTGCGTCTGTAATCCCATTTATTATTCCCTGGTTTTATTAAAAGTGTTAATTTTATTTTATATGTCTACTTCATCTAAATATGTTAATGTGTAACCAAGATAGATAAATTAATTTAGGCCCTAGTATTTCCAGTATTTTTGAATATATACAAATTTTGTTACGTACAGGATATTTTCCATGACTATTTAACTCATGCCCCAAATGGGAGTCAATGACCAATCACGTTTCAATGATTTCTGTTTTACAACCAATCAGAGTCGTGTTTCGCCAAATATTTATCAGTGTTATGATTACCATATTAAAGAAAGCTCCTCCTTACAATATTGCGTTCCTTTGGCAATAAATAGTATGATCTGGTTGCAGTGATAAACAAAACAAGCAGTAGAAGCGTACCTATCGTTTCTCATTTGTTTTCAAACATCGCCGTTTACATTAAATATATAAATATTTTAAAATAACTATAGTTAAATAATGATTTGTGAGTAAACAGCTTAATTTTATTCGTTAAATAGTCCTAACAAATGCCACTCTTGATTTCCAAATTCTCTAGATAAATTCACTCCTCACTTCGTGAGTAGTGAATTTATCGATAATTTGGAAATCACTCGTGGCATTACTTATGAAAAACCATTACTTTTGTTTTCTCGGTGTTAATTAGCATATTATACTTTATGGCTATCTTGTTAAAATTGTATACAAATTTTTATCGTCAAAATACTAAAAAAAATATTTTTCTCGCGTTTTCAATGATTTCGTCGGTTTAAGATGACTGGTGCTTTTCTACGTGTCTACTTTAGAATTGAAATAAAATATGATCATTATTACCAAATTTTAAGGAACAGATTTAGAATCAGTTTCATTGCGTTACATTTTTTTTTCTACGCTACGTTAGTCATGCCAGGGGTGGGGGTTACGCTCTCCCAGTGCCCCGGTGCGCTCACACAAACAGTTTCCGCACAACGGATAAGGGAAGATATAAGCCAGTTGAGTGCTGTGTCTTTCAAAATGCGTATGATATAGTAGAAATGCTCTGGTGACGTAAAATACATTGTACCCCATTGTTCAGACTCATTGTCGTGTATGTTTACAACTAAGGGTCAATTTCACCAACAGAGGTAACTGTATTACGCCAGTTTTCCCTGTGTATAATGCATAGCTTAAACTGACGTAATACAGTTACCTCTGATGGTGAAACCGACCCTAGGGGATCGAAAACTTTACACAAAGAGAGACGCGTTCACACTGAGTATCTAGACGCCCAGGCCTAGATTATTCAGCTAACAATCTTTGACTTAAAATAATCAATAGAAATTCAAATAAAGGCAAAGGTAAAGTGATCTCACTACAGACCTCAGGAGGCCTTTGGGTAGTAGGAGATTAAGGTTCCCACTAGATGTCTGCTGGATTATCAGCCCTGTGTGACGACTGCCTTTACTCCCAGAACAAACGTTTGGTACTTATTTCCGTTAGAAATTGAGTCAATCCCAGGGCCAAAAGTTTTAGGCTAGTTGAAAAATCCTAACCCTACCGAGACTCGAACCACAGACCTTCCGGCTTATAGCTTATTACTTTAACCAACTGCGCTACGACGAGCTCCAGTATTCAAGTACCATACATAATTTTAAAAATGAGCAATTCGGCAGGCTTACTTGTTGATATAGTTAGAAAAATAACAAAGAATATTAAATAATGAAGAAAAAAGACTCTCAAGCTTGTCTAAAAATTCGTGTTGCTGTAATAGCATTCATGTACCTACCTTCTCGAGCGAGCGCAGATAACCGACTTCTGCAGGCATATCGAAGTAAATAAATAGGCCTACATCCAAAATTTTAGTTTTAGCATTTACCAAATCCGAGGTAGTTTGGCTACTCTTGGCTGGAACAAAACATTATACATTTCAACTTTTTTTTTTTTTCAAATGTCCCACGTTGTCATTTCGATATTTCTGGTGTTCTCTCCTGGCATGGCGTACATGTAACCCACTTCTTATCGTTCCATCCATCTAATGGCTGATTGGCTCAAATTCGAGCTTTGGCCTCCCTTAACTTTACGCTCTGAAAATTAATTTTTCCTTGGTAAAATTTCTAGTTTTTATAAAATGGAAAATAATTTTTCTTCTTCTTCTTCGGCTTTCCCCCACTTATGGGTTTGCCGTCTTCAGTTTCCATTTATCTCTATCATTCCAATCTCCCTCTTCCAAATTCCTATCATCCATTATAGTTCTGACATAGGTTTTCCATTCCCACCTTGGTCTGCCACGTTTATTTCTTCCAGTGGGGTGACCATTGGTATATATTTTTTGGCCATCTTTCATTTTCCTTTCTTTGTACATGGCCATACCATTTAAACGTTTGATTTTCAATCCTCTTAACAACAGATGTGGTGACATTAATTTCTCTCCAAAGGAATTCATTTCTTATTTTATCCTGTCCTGTTTTTTGGAGGCTTCTTCTAAATAATCAAGTTCAACTGTTCTAATTGTATTCTTTTGTAATTCCGTCAAAGACCAAGTTTCACTTCCACATGACAAAATATTCTGTATTACGCTCTTACAAATTTTCATTTTAGTTTCCTTTGTAATATTTTTGTTCCAAATTATTCCATGTAATGTCTTAGTTGCATTTTTTGCCATTGCAATTTTAGTCTGTACATCTCTCTCACAGGTACCTGAACTTGCAATTATTGACCCAAGATATTTAAAAAATTCACTTTTTTTTTATTTTCCCTGTTTCGAGTATGAGGTCATCCACATCCTTTCCCAAACACATATATTCTGTTTTCTGTAAATTTATATTCGCCCCATTTTTTATATTCTTCCATTAGTTTATTTATCATATATTTCATATCATCTTCATCACCTGCAAAAATTATTTGATCATCTGCAAACAACAATAAATGCAGTACTTTTCCTCCTATAGGAATACCCATTTCAGAACATTTTTTATACCACAAGTTAAGAGCCTGGTCTAAATAAACGTTAAAAAGAATTGGTGACAAACTGCATCCCTGCTTAAGGCTTTTATTCACTGTGAATTCCTCTGTTAAATTATTCTGTATTTTTACTTTAGCTTTTGTATTACTATAGATCCTCCTAACAACATTAATCCATTTATCACAGATATTCATATTTCTCATTGCCGTCCATAACAATTGTCGAGGTACACTATCATATGCCATCTCTAAATAATTTTTCTTCCTTCAATTAATTCGGAGAATTCTGAGTTCTCCTTATCTCCCCTGATCCATCGCCCCTGCGGTTAACCCATTCTTTTCTGATTTAAAATTATGTCCTTTGATCTTTTTTTCAAAAATCGGAAAAAGTATGTCTGCGTTGAATTTATTCTTATAGTTTTGACATTCTATGAATGCATAGTATAAATATCGAAGATGCAAAAAGCAAACCACATTTGTCTGCTAAACGTCAACAAAAGAACATCTGTTAAGGATATACAAAATGTTGAGAAATATGTTGGACCAAGATTTAATTGCTCATCTTGACTTTCAAATTAAAAATAAATAAAAATATCTCCACTGAACAACAGGTCTTAAAGGCTCTTTACATAACAGCCGGCAGCTAGCCTCACATCCACATGTGTTAATGACGGAAGTGGACGATCATCTAGAGAGTATAGGGATGACATAGTCAGCATATAGGGTCTTCAAACCGTTATATGTTGGATGAAGATTTAATTGCTCTATCTTGTCTTTCAAGTCAAAAAAAAAAGATCCATTACACAACAGGTCTAAAAAGGCCCTTACCTAACAACCGGCTGCTGGCCTCATATCTACATTCACATGTGTTAATGACAGCCGGTATAGGAATGATGTGGTCAGCATATCGGGTCTTCAAAGTGTTAGGCGTATATGTTTTCTCAATCTATAATCGCTTATTTTAGCTACCCAATTTCCTTACGATACTGAGTAGGCACCAGTCCCATGTTGGCCAAAATTCCATGAGAAAATTTCTTCTCCCATAAATTGCTCGGCTACGGCGAGCTAAATACTATTAAAATAGGTATGAACATAACTTGTCTTTTGAGAACAATTGAAGAGCTCTCTCGAAAAAGGATGTAACCATCAATTTCTACTAAGATGATTTAAGATGTTTAAATTAATTCAATATTCACTACTATTTATGTAAACTTCCCCATCTTACTCAGAAAGTTTATTGTTTTTTTTTGTAATTGGTCTTTCTGCAGATTAATTGATGGTTTCTGATCTATCGTTTCTCTAATAATATTGATTAGATTCACTTTAATTTCAATTTAATTTGAGTTTATATGTATTTATTCTCACCTGGTTTTGGAGGAATTGTAACCCATTTCTGAGATTTGGGCGGAGTTGTCCCAATGATTTGATGGGTGATAAATGATAACTAAATACCAGGAAAGTCCTTAAACCAAACCGTGGAAGACCACAAGAATAATTCTGCCACAAAAAAAATCCAGTGGTGTAACCAGGAATCGAAACCGGGACCTCATGAACAGTAGTCTACTTATAATTATTTATTCTATTTTATGATCTCGTGTATCTTTTATATAATATTTTTCACTGGTTGAATGGTAAAGAAAGCCCTACGTCCTTGAATCTGTCAGTTTAAATAAATTATCATTATTATTTATTATTCCATTATTACTATTATGGTTACTCCATGACGTGACAGGCGTAGAAGGCCCTTGGCCTACCTGCCGACTGTTGGCCTCAGATCTATTTGTGTTAGCACCAGACAGCTCATTTTGGTTCCCGAATGTAGAGAGAATCAAGTAGATTCTTCTTGTGCATTTATTACGTCAAGTGAATATAAGCAGTTTAAAACTGCTAATAGATACGCACAGAAGAGCCATAATCTTACAGATGTTTCATTGTCAATGTTGTTTATGAAAATCACCATGTTATCCATCATTATTATGTACTGAACTATACCTTTGGTAGCGTCCTGACGTAAACATTCAGGGACTGTCAGTTTGAATCCTGAAACCTTCAGGCTATACTAATCAATAACTTTCCTAACTTGTATCGGAACAAAAATGTGCTGCCTAGCTATCACAGCCAGTATAAGGGTGACATGTGGTCACCATATCGGGTCCCAGCAGTTATAGTTGTTTCTTAATCTTGAGCAGCTACTTATTGTAGCTACCCAAATTTCTCATGATGCTGGGTGGGCACCGCTCCCATACAGGGCGAAATTCTACCAATATGAGAAAATAATCACACACTGCTAAATACATGGCATCATTTATCCACTTGCTTGAACTTGGCTATACGAAAGTTTCCCATCAAAATACAAATGTCACAAAACATTTTTGGTTACACTCTTATTCGAGGTGGGTTTCCAATTAGTTAAATTATGTCGACTTTTTTTTATATGGTATTTTGTTTGATTTTTCAGTTACTGCGGTGTGGACTTGGATATTCTGATGACCTCCACTGCTCGGGTGGTGGAGCCTCATCTTGTGGTAAAGGCATGGAAACAATTACATTGCCCTCCCATCACCATCACCACCACCACATTGCCTATGTGGGCAACAACTTATCATCACCAGAATCAGCATATTCTACAGGTTACTCGACGGATGGCACTTCGCCAGGGGCTTCATTCCCACCAGAATACTACATCAACATCCGGACTGGCACCCATTACTTCCACTCATCAACAACCCCTACTGCCCCTTGCAACCCAATACCTGTAGCACATATCCAGCACCTGAATCCATCTCATAGACATCTCACTAATGGACACATCAGGGAGGATTCATCGAGAAGTAGGTCTTCACGTGACATTCGCAATGGATGTCTTGTTGAAGTGGAGATCCTAAATGCTGGAGAAGGATTTGATGGTCGACACATTAATCATACGTCCACACCTAAAGTAAGTTATAGTAGAATCCAGTAACGAACATTAGGTTTGAACTTTGAAGGAGCAGGGCAAGATGATAAGTTACATTATATTTTCAATAATATTTAAAGGAAGTGACACTGTTAGGTTTATTTTAATTAATAATAGAATTAGAATTTAACACCTCATCTCATAATTGTAGATTTCTTAAAGATTAGTTTAGATACTTCTGTGCACCTAATTCAGCTCTAACTCTTAGATATAGAGCTGAAGATAGTACAGAGAAATATCGAAACCAGTCTTCGAAAAATCTACAATAATTGTATAATTATTATCTAACTCTTAGATAGAGCTGAAGATGGTACTACACAAAAGTATTGAAACTTTTTTTTTATATTCTGCCTGAGGGCAGGTGTTTCACTGCAATCATAGCATTTTCCTGCTATGCTTTGCAGCTTTACTAGGGAATTGTAGGTGTGGTAGCTTCCCGTTGCTTTCCACACCGGTGAAGGATGATGATGATAATGATAAGAATGATGGCCATATGATTTCGGGAACCGTTTGGGCCTGAAAGTTTTCCCGACATTTGTCTTATAGGTGAGGAAAACCCCGATAAAAACCTCACCCAGAAAAACTATACTGACCGGGAATCAAACCCGGGCCCGCTGCGTGACAAGGCAGCACGCTACCTCAAGACCACAGCAGTGGACTAGTATTGAAACTAGTCTCTGATAAATCTACAATTATGAGGTGAGGTGTTAAATTCTAATTCTATTATTAATTACATTATATTTATTTTTTATAAAAAATAAATACTTACACTGTTTCCTTAATAGCAAATTCACTTGTGTTTCTAACAAAGAAACGGCAATGTTCTCACTTGTATCCATTCCTTGTGTTAACTCATATAATAAACTAACTCAATTGTAGGTTTCACTCAAACTGCAAATTATGTCAGAAATATGTAGTCTGAGGAAGGTCATGGAGATAGGATGACTGAAATATTGACATAAATCCCAATTTGACTTGATGGATTTTCCATTGGTATTTAAAAGTTTCATTTTATAGTTTATAATTTCCTATAAAAGTAAAGTGATCCCACAACAGGCCTCAGGAGGCCCTTGGGGTAGTAGGAGGTTAAGGCTCCCACTTTTTCTAGACAATCGGCACTTTATGTCAGCCGGGTTGTCAGCCCTGCGTGACGGCCGCCTTTACCCACCATATTAAAACATTTTCCCAAAATTTCATCTTAAATTATTCATAAATTTAGCCCATATAATTGGACTTTTTCAGTCATGCCTAGACAATGTAAGAATTGATCAATTTAACACATCTCATTGAAGGATAAATTAAATTTGAAGAGAAAAATTGTTGCCCTGACCGGGACCTTTGGTTTACTGTACCAATGCTCTTACCAACTGAGCTACCGGAGCAAGTTCCAATCTAGACACAAATTTTTCTCTTATATACTCATACATTGTAATTCCCGCCCAACAAATGCTTGAAGCTTACATTGGTACAGTCAAAGGTCCCGGGTTCAGGTCCCGGTCTGGGCAAAAAATTTTCTCTTCAAATTTAATGTAAAAATTTGTTTTTCTTGTCATCCAAGTCTTCATTGTTCTCTTGAATGATATTATAAAATTGGTTTAGGCATTGTAGTTGGTGGCATTTAGGATAGACCTACATGTTGAAATCATCTTTCTCGCTTTCTCCCTTTTATTCTAAAAAGCTTTCTGTTCCCAAAAATAATGTTCTAAAATTTTTCTTCATTCTTAATCAATAAAAATGTCTACATTATTATTTTTTACTAAATTAATTACTTTTACTGATAGTCTGTAAGTCCGTAGTCATTTATGTATTTTTTAAAACTCATGTTAATTATTAAGATTGGTTGGAGAAAACCCTCAATGATGAGGAAAATTCTCAAAATGAATGAATGAATGAATTACTTTTATCAATTATTTTCAAAATGATATAAAACTTACATTTTTATCATTAACAGGAAAATATTTTATTTTGTTACATCAATAAAGGGCAATAGAAAATGAAAAGTAAAGAATCAATTTAAAGTAGTATTATCTACTACAAATCCCCCTCAAACTCATTGAACAAGGTCAATACCAATATATGGGATAGCTGATCTATTTTACTAATAATACTCGTACCATAATATTGTGCTTGTTATATATCAATAATCAGAATGTTTGTAGTAGAGTTAATAATAATTTTATATTCAATAGTTTCTGTTTCCAATAAAAAGTATAATTTATAAAACAGTGTTAGTGGTAATATAAAAAATAATCCATGAAAATTATGTGTGTTATGATTTATATAAGTAAAGTGATCCATTCATCCCAGAATAGGTCTTACAGGCCTATGGGATGGTACAAGGTTATGGCTACCATCTTTCTAGACAATTCATTTTGACTGATAATTACAATATTTAAAGATTTATATTGATATAAAAATGGGAGAAACTGTTTTCGAAAAAATTGATTGAGAGATATACAATTTAATATAATTTGTTTTGGGGAAAAGAATAGAGAGATAAAAATTGAGATAATTTTTTGGGAAAACATTTTGTCAGGGAATTGATTAATAAAATTCTCAGGAAGAATTTTTTTTTCTTTGCGAATTATGAAACAATCCACTTGTACCAGTCTCAAAATAGTTGTTCCATTGTCTCCTTGGTCTATCTCTTGATTTTCTCCCTCATAGTTTGTTTTCAAAAGCAATCCTCAGCCATCTATCTTTCTACGAGTTCTTTCCATCTCTTTCTGTAATTTTAAATTTATCTCCTAACGACCCTGTTACCCATATTATACAATCTAGTGTATCCAGCCACATATCTCAGAACTCCCATTTCAGCAGTTTCAATTTTATTTTCACGTTCTGTCCCCCATCCCAATTTTGCTTCCAAACCTAATTCTTGGCTTTGAGATCACTTTATACATGCCTTGAAGGGGGCGGAATGGTATTCTGGCTTTTCTTGAAAGGCCTTGAAATCATTCCCTTATTTTTGATAGATGGGTTTTTGCTTACGACTAAAACTACCAGCTTTATGCAACTAATTATTATCTATCTTTTCATTTTTCTAGATTATATAGGTATAGAAGTGTTGATATATTATATGTACATAATCTTCTAATGGAATTTCAGTAATAGATCCCTGACCACAATGTAATATCATTTACAAGATATTAATTAGCTTGAATGCTATTATGTTACAATGGATAATCCCTCCCTCCCTTCCATTTCTAAGCAGCACGGCAGTTGGTTTTATTATAGTGGCAGTTTACAAGAAATATCCACAAAGTGTTCACTATTTTCATGTCTCATCTCAATTTTTCATCACCTTGAAAGAAAAATAAAATATATATTGCAGGGAATTACAAATTTTCAAAGTAAGAGTGTTAATTATTTAACTTTCACAGGGAAAGAACACTATGAGGTTTAATTTAATAATTAAATTAATGTTTTTATTACCTCACCTCATATCTTTTTTCTTCTATACTGCAGTTTCGGAGCTTATCTCCATCGTCAGTAGCCTCTGGTCGACCGGTGTTATGTCGTTTCTTGGCGGTTTCCTTCTTACTTCTGTCGGTGGACCGATGAACCTCTGGATTAGGTCAAAATTTGCGGGAGTTTCAAAATTCATGAGTTTTTCTTTTTTGTTTTTTTGGATGTGGATTTTTTCCCAGACTGTGAGTTCCTTTAGTTTATCTGTTTGTTTGATTAGGCTAGCTTCTGTATCTATTAAATGTTTTTCAGACCAAACATGGGCTGCTACTGCTGACTTGTCCACTTCCCCCTTTTTTACATTTCTAAGGTGTTCCTTCAATCTAGTTTTTAAATTTCTTTTTGTTTTTCCTATATAGATTTTGTCGCAATCTTGACATTTGATCTGATATATTCCTGATTTATATTCTTGTCCAATTTTTTCATTTTTCTTGGTTTTAATTATCTTGTTTAGGCTGTATTCATTCTTTGGGGCCAATCGAATGTTAAACTTATTGAAAATTTTCTGGAACTTGTGGTGTTTTACAGGATGGTAAGTGAATTTTTTGAATCTTATGTTCTCTTCTGTTTGTTTTTAAGTGTGCTTTCATTAATTAGTTTTTGCCTTTTGAACTTATTTATTTTCTTGTGTACCATGTTCTCTTCATAACCATTTTCTATTGCTACTTTAATTATGTATTCTTTTTCTTTTTCATATTTTTCACGGTTCAGGGGTACATTCACCAATCTGTGTGTTAGGCTATTGAATACAGCTTCTTTGTGAGCGAAATGGTTGAATCCTGATGCCTTAATGTAGTTATCTTTTGTGTCTTTATGTGTGTTCTTTCTGTATATTCCAAATTCTATTTTGTTTTTTTCGTTTCTAGTTAGGGTTAGATCCAAAAATGAAATTTGTCTTTCAGTTTCAGTTTCCATTGTGAATTTTACAGTTTTGTAAAATTCACAATGGAAACTGAAACTGAAAGACAAATTTCATTTTTGGATCTAACCCTAACTAGAAACGAAAAAAACAAAATAGAATTTGGAATATACAGAAAGAACACACATAAAGATAACTACATTAAGGCATCAGGATTCAACCATTTCGCTCACAAAGAAGCTGTATTCAATAGCCTAACACACAGATTGGTGAATGTACCCCTGAACCGTGAAAAATATGAAAAAGAAAAAGAATACATAATTAAAGTAGCAATAGAAAATGGTTATGAAGAGAACATGGTACACAAGAAAATAAATAAGTTCAAAAGGCAAAAACTAATTAATGAAAGCACACTTAAAAACAAACAGAAGAGAACATAAGATTCAAAAAATTCACTTACCATCCTGTAAAATACCACAAGTTCCAGAAAATTTTCAATAAGTTTAACATTCGATTGGCCCCAAAGAATGAATACAGCCTAAACAAGATAATTAAAACCAAGAAAAATGAAAAAATTGGACAAGAATATAAATCAGGAATATATCAGATCAAATGTCAAGATTGCGACAAAATCTATATAGGAAAAACAAAAAGAAATTTAAAAACTAGATTGAAGGAACACCTTAGAAATGTAAAAAAGGGGGAAGTGGACAAGTCAGCAGTAGCAGCCCATGTTTGGTCTGAAAAACATTTAATAGATACAGAAGCTAGCCTAATCAAACAAACAGATAAACTAAAGGAACTCACAGTCTGGGAAAAAATCCACATCCAAAAAAACAAAAAAGAAAAACTCATGAATTTTGAAACTCCCGCAAATTTTGACCTAATCCAGAGGTTCATCGGTCCACCGACAGAAGTAAGAAGGAAACCGCCAAGAAACGACATAACACCGGTCGACCAGAGGCTACTGACGATGGAGATAAGCTCCGAAACTGCAGTATAGAAGAAAAAAGATATGAGGTGAGGTAATAAAAAACATTAATTTAATTATTAAGAGTGTTAAGTTTAGTGTTTATTAATTAAGAGAACATTATCTTTGTATGTACACCTCTACACTTCATTATATTTATTTTAGACTTACAAGAAGACAAAATGTATACAACAAAACACTTAAACAATATAAATAAGTATTTGGAGAAGATTAGTAGTATAGTGTATAAGCGCAATATGTTGATGCTATCCCACTTCTTTTTTCATCCCACTTGGGGCCACTGTTTTATATAGTTTCAAAAATATGTCTCATGTTTTGTAAAATCAAATTGTTTCTTAAAAACTTTAATCTCTTCATTTCTAACATGTTCTCCATCAATGGTAATGGTTCCTAAATACTTAAACTTGGAAGGGCCTGATCTTCCATTATGTAGTTATCAATAAAAGAATTTGATTTATAAATGAGTTGGATTAAATGTTTTTACATCTTACCTCATAAACTTTACAAAGTGAGATGTAAAAACATTTTATTCAACTCGTTTATAAATTGAAAATTATCTCATGGTATTACTTCCCACTGTAATTTGATTTGAAAGAATATTTTGAAAAAAGTGCCATCCTCCCTATTGTTTAATAATTATTGAACATATAATAGTTATTTATATTATATTTATTGATCATTGTCAGGTGCTCCCAGCTCCTGTACCAGTATCACACCCTCACAGCCACCGGAGGACAGAATCTTGTGATGAAAGCCGTCGCTACCCGGCAGCTATAAGAACAAGCTTTGCTCAGATTGATGATGCAAATATCACTCCACCACACTCTGCTGGTCCTGTAGCAACTCTTGTCGTCAACCCAGTTAACATCATTAACTCATCACCTCAAACTGTTTCTCAACTTACTGCATCACCTCGGCAGCGCAATCGTATTCGAACAAATCCATGGGTTCCATCCAGCACGCCTTCTAATTCATCAGCAATAGGCACCAACAGTTCAACATGCAGCAGTAACAATGCTACAGGACTTACATCTAGAGCTGTTACTGAATTAGGAGAGTCTTCTACAAATGTCAGCTCTTGCTCTTCTGGAGGAGGTTGTAAACATACCACAAGCATGCAAGGAGAGTCATCTTCTTCCTATGGAAGTGGAAGTGATGTTACAATGCCTAGAAAACATCCAGTTCACTCACGACGCTCTGCCAAAGACGATGAACATACTTCAGAGGAAAATATTAGAAGTCCGTAAGTTCAAGTACAAAATGTATAACCTTTTTTTAAAAACCATGTAAGTTCAATTTTCCTTGGATTTTGTATTATATATGTTTTCTGCAAATAACAAAATTCGGCCATTATATACTTCAGAGGAAAATATTAAAAGTCTGTAAGTTCAAGTACAAAATATATAACTTTTCTTTAAAAACCATGTAAATTAAATTTTCCTTGGATTTTATATTATACACTGCTCAAAAAAATTAGGGGATATTGTAGAATTACCTATTAAGACTATGTTTTTTGGAATAGTATTAGATGCAATCACTTTCTATTATTCCAAGATAATGTAAATAAGAGTTTGAAGTTGTTACGTAACCTCGGTACCACACCAGAGGGCAGTGTCTGTACTGTTGATGTGAAAGGGTGGTGTGGGGGTGAATGTTTTGTTGCTGTTTTTAAATCCAGTCCAGTTTTCAGTTAGTGAATGACTTGCCTTAGGGACAGTGATGCCTCGACAACGTGATTTACCTGAACTAATGGCTTGGAGGGCCATAGGAAGGATGGAAGCTGGACAGACACAACAAGAGGTGGCACAAGCCATTGGGGTGTCTCAAAGCGTTGATTTCCAGTCTTTGGAATCATTTTCAAAGAACATACTGTTCACAGAAGAGCCGGACAAGGTCGACCAAGGGCAACAACAGCAAGGGATGACCGTTACCTCTTGTTAAACAGCCCGTCGGAATAGACAGCAGAATGCAACTCAACTGCGAAATACACTTCAAACAGCAACAGGACGCAGGGTGTCAACTCAAACTGTCCCTAATCGACTGCATGGAAGTGGTCTCTATGCCCGTAGGCCCATGGTGTGTACCAGGTTAACTCCACAACACCGTAGAGATCGCAGAAACTGGGCGGAGGAACATCGTGGGTGGAGGCATGCTGAATGGAGATCAGTTCTTTTTTCTGATGAGTCGCGATTCAACATGGAATGTGATAGTCGGCGTGTATTCATCTGGAGAGAAAAAGGGACACGAAACAATCCAGCTTTTGTACGTGAAAGATCCCCATATGGTGGCGGTGGATTGATGGTGTAGGCAGGAGTCAGTAGTGGTGGACGTACGGACCTCTACGTTATCCAAGGTGGTACTTTGACTGCGGTAAGGTATAGAGATGAGATTCTCCGACCTTTTGTCGTGCCTTATGCTGATGCCATAGGTGATTCTTTTCTTTTTATGGACGATAATGCACGACCCCACAGAGCTGGCTTGGTGGACGACATGCTGGAAGTGGAGGGTATCGAGCGTATGCAATGGCCAGCTTCCTCCCCGGACTTAAATCCGATTGAGCATGTGTGGGATGCATTAGGCAGGTACATTGCAGGCAGACCAGCACCTCCCACAACTGTTCCAGAGCTGCACATTGCTCTTATGGAAGAGTGGCCACGTATCCCCCAAGAACTCATTGCTAACCTCATTGCATCAATGCCATACAGGTGTGAGGCAGTGCTGGCCGTTCGAGGAGACCATACACCATACTAAAGAAACATTTTCACCCATGTTAATGTTGCTTTGTTTGTTTGCCATATTCCTAATCAGGATCTCTTTGACATCTGGTGTGGTACAGAGGTTACGTAATGACTTCAAACTCTTGTTGACATTCTTTTGGAGTAATAGAAAGTGATTGCATCTAATACTGTTCCTAAAAACATAGTCTTAATAGGTTATTCTACAATATCCCCTAATTTTTTTGAGCAGTGTATATGTTTTCAGCAAAGTACAAAATTCAGGCATTATATAAAATCACATTAAAATTTTTGGCAAAGTGTAAAATTAAATATTTGTACACATTTTCTAGATAATGTATATGTTATTATTTTGAAAAGAAAAATGAATGCCTAAATCAAGATTTGAACCCGAGACTTCCAGCTTTATATGCTGATGTAAATACTAATTTTTCTTCTTCATATAGTGCTCTCCTTTCATCCGAGGTGATAATCATTGCTACCAGGGCCATCTGATGGCTTCTTAATTCAAAAAGATTTTTTTATGAGAATTTGCATTGCCATTATACCAGTGAAGCTTAATATTTCAATATTACAATACAAATTGTTAACATTTGCAATGATGGACAATTATTATTTTGAAAAGAAAAATTAACATTTGAATCGGGATTTGAACATGATGCCTCTACCTTTATACTCAAGTGTGCTACCACTGCACCATTGAGGCATCACGATGCAAATGCTAATTTGTCTTCTATGACATGGTACATACCTCTTTACTTCCCTTCTGACACAGGCCATATTTTGAACAAGTGAAAAAAATAGTCAACCCCAACCATATTTGAATCCACAAACTTTGACTTGAAGAGTATAGGGGAAAAAAAAAAAAATCAGGGTCAACCAAATGCAGAAAATTAATTATACCAATATTGACAGTTGGTGTTTAGTGTATCTTCATGATAAATATTACAGAGAAGAAACAATCAATTCAGAATCTGAGAAACACAGCATTTAAATTACAGAAATGTATTAACCTTTTCACTGCTGAGATATTTCCAGCCTTTAAAACCCTCCTTGCTCAATGCAGGGAGAAATATGGAAAAAGTTTATTTAGGTTCCTAAGAGATGGCAGTATATGCCTGCTTAGTTTGAAAGCAATGCAATACGTATTTTATAACTAGCAAGCGTTTGAAGTTGAGAATGGATAAACACAAAACACACCCATAGCACAGCAAGCATATACCCGTTCGTAGCAGTGTAAAGGTTAAAGAGCAATCAGGGTCTCACTTTCAATTTGTTTTTCTGAAAAATTGTTTAATATAACTAAGATTTTCTTCAGCCTGTTCTCTTCAATAACAAAAATCAGTATTTTACAAGATACAATGAAATAAGACATGCAAAAAATATAGAAATTACTCATCTTAAATCTTAAAATTTTGTAATTAGGTACAAATTATTGTGCCAGGATAATGAATTTCAAGTATAAAAAAAAAGAATATATTAAACACTAATATAATAGTTTACATATATTTAGTTTTTATGTGATGTGTATAAAAACTGTACCTCTCAAAAAAATTCCTTATGAGATGATTTAACATTATAAATAACAATAAAAAAAAGTATGTGCCAATCCAGTTTTTTGCATATTTTCTGCTAAATCATTTTATTTACTTTTTTATTTATTGTTAATTTTAGGCACCTTCGTGGCTGGTGCCACACGCCTCCAGGAGACAGCAATGCATCTGGTGGTGATTCTTCAAATAAACATCACAGAGGCAGTGTATGTTCATCGTCTTCTTCATCTTCAAGCTCCCACACAGCTAATAACTACTCTCACAGCATTAGCAGTGATCTTTCTGATGATGATCTCACACTTAACGAAATGTTGGGCAAGTACGATGAAAGTTATGTATATGAAAAAGAAACAGACATTCTAAGTGATAGTGACCCAACAGACTGTGAAGAAGACTACGGTGAAACTGACTTTGACACAGGTCAAGATGGTGGTGATGAAAGGGACCCACAGGATGACGAAGAACTAGATTTTATCGATAATGGTTCATACTTAGAATTAAACCCTTTAGAATTGGATGATAATACTGATAAATCTTCAAGTCCTTCTAAAGGAATTGTTAATAAAGGACATTGTACTTATCATGTTCCTCATACTGGAGCTGAATTTGTTAGAAAACCTACCATGCGATTTCGTGAGTCATTTCTAAGACGTTCAAGTGCTCGTCGGCATATGAAAGATGAAAATTCATCTGGAAGCCCTGGACCATCTTCTAGAAAACCAAGTATGAGAAAGTTTAACAATGAAGATGGATTAAACAGGCGGAGTTCAAGAGAAGGAAGTAGACATAGAAGACATCATGAAAGTATTTCAGGAAATAATCCAGGACAATCGAATCATGTACCTGGAAATGTCAATTCAAGAAATCCAAGTGAGAAAAGAAAATTACGTTGTTCAATGCGAAGAAATTGTAGTACTAGAGGAGTTCAGAATAAAAATATTCCACCGACTGTAAACAATGGAATTACATTCAATTCTAAAGAAAAATTAGCATCGTTGAAGCTGAAAATGCAGGAATATATAATTTAAATAGGATATTAATGCAAAAGATGTTATTTCGTGTTAATGAAAAAGGTTTGGGTACAAGAAGTGCTGGGAATACGCCTGTATCATTAAGGAAGAAGATACTTAACAATGAAACTTGTGAAGTAGCAAAGAAAACTCTATCGCCATCTAGAATAAAGTCTCGACTTGAAGATAATCGACTTCATTGGTTAGCAGATAAAAACCACAATGATATTCAGACATCACCAACTATGAGTGATTCTTTAGTTAAGAAACGTTCATATTCCATTAGCTGCGGTGCGAGAAGTGATGAATTTCGAAGAGGAATTCCATCATCAACATATTTAACAACATTCTCATCTGAAATAGCACTTATAGAAGCAGATAAAGAAGCTGATCGTAAATACAAAGAACTTATATTGGAAGCAGAACACATTCTTGTGAGTATGAAAGGAAGTAGTACTCCAAACAAATGCATGAACTTCATGATTCCTTCTCCACAAGCAAACGATATAAAAACATCATTAAATGAGAATGGAAATGAAATTAAAGAAACTGACAGGGAAATCATAGAATATAAAGAACCTGAAAGCAAAAGTAAAACTGTGTTAGGAAATAGCACTTTAAACTCACCAAAGAAGACTGTTTGTGATAGAGGGACACAGAAAAGTGATAACCAAAGTAATTCATTGCTTTTAAGAGCGCAGAATGAAGGAAGGAAACCTTGTGAATTCAGAAGGAGGGGGAGAAGTAATGCACCAGAAGGATTAATACATGCTTCAAGTTCATCGTCAACTGATTCTGATGGTTCTGTAACTCCCAAGAGATCTCCTGATAAATCTCCTTCCACTCCTGTGCAACCAAATCATCCACCGCTCGTGACTTTCAGATCTATTGACCTGGGACACGAGCTTGGAGGTTCTGGATATTGTCCTCAAAGTGAACCTGTAAAAAGGAAGGTTTATACTTGCAGCGCTACATTTGATCGACTTCAAAAGTCACTGGAAAAAAGTCATCACCAAGCATCGCTTCGTCTAAAAGCTGAAATGGAGAAGAAAGTGTCTGATAGAGGTATGTTATTTTTTTCACTATCAACTTTAGTAAGAATTCCTGTGACAACTCAAAAATTGTTATTCTCATTTACAGACATTTTAACATCTAATTTAGTTATATCAATGTTTTTATTATTAATTTAACACTTCTCACTGAAAGATAAATTATATTTAAAGAGAAAAAAAAGATTCTCTTTAAATATAATTTATCCTTCAGTGAGAAGTGTTAAATTAATAATAAAAACATCAATAGAAGCCCTACTGGCTTTATAAAGTAGTGTTAAATTCCCAATAAATGTCTTCTTAACTAAGAGGCCATCATTTGCAAAGATAGAAACAAAGCTTTCAAAGCATTTGGCGCGAGGGAATTACACGTATATAAGAGAAAAATTTGCATCTAGATCGCTACTCACCTTGGTAGAGCATTTGGCGCGGAAAGCCAAAGGTCCTGGGTTCGAGTCTCGGTCTAGGCAAAAAGTTTCTCTTTAAATATTAGTTATATCAAACTCATTTAGGTATGGGTTATTTCATATATTACCTAACTATTTACAAATCATACATGATTGCCTTAGTTAATTTGATAGATTGCCTGGGTTTACAAGTGAAATAAAAAAAAAATTAATTATAGGCGTGAGTTTTCCATGCAAACAGGGGCAAATAAAAAGAAAAAAAATAGTTATTCCAAGTATTAAAACTATATATCTCTCTCTACCTGTAATGGCATAGCCCATTGTTGAGCCATATCCTCTCCTTTGTAAGGAGTTACCAGACCAAGTTAATTTTTAGTTACCTTATTTACATGTAGATATCATGGATGGCATGCGGTCAACTCACCGACCTAATGAGACATGTAACAGGCAACTAAGGTATTACTAGAACATTGATGTCGGTAAATTTTGCTTAGAGGCCTCTTTATTCATGCTTAAGGATATTTTACGAGCCTGAAAAATCTTCAGACTCGGGGCCTGCAGCTTAAAGTCCCTCCTGGAGGACTTGCTCCTTGGATTTTTCCATCCTAAAAAAAGTCTATCGACCCCGGCCGGGTTTGAACCCATGACCCTCAGAACCAGAGGAAAGGCGCATAACCACTAGTCTACCAACAATTGACTATTAAAACTAAAACATATTTATTAATTTAATATTTCTCACTGAAGGACAAATTATATTTGAAGCGAAAAATTATATGCTCAGACCAGGGTTTAAACCCAGTATAATTTTTCTCTTCAAATTTAATTTGTCCTTCAGTGAGAAGTATTAAATTAATAATAAAAACATCTAAAGAAGCTCTACTGGCTTTATTTAGTGTTTAAATTCCCAATAAATGTTTTCTTAAATAAGAAGCCACCATTTGCATAATCGAGCAAATACTCGTAGCATTCGGCGCTCGGGGATTAACAATATATAAGAGACAAATTTGCATTTAGTTGGAGTGTTCAGGTAGCTCAGTGGTAGAACATTGGCCTAGAAAGCCAATGGTTGTAGGTTCAAACCCCGATCAGAGCTTATAATTTTTCTCTTCAAATAAAACATATTTATTGTCCAAATAAATCCTGGCAATTACTTAACATGAAAATACAATTTGAAAAGACAATAGGAAGTAACATTATGAGGTTTTATTCAATAAATAAGTTTCGTCTCTGTCTTCTTCTTACCTCATATAGTTGTCTCTTTTAGACATAATATGTTTCAAAGCATGTTTGCTCCATCTTCAGTTTGTACCTACTGAAGATGGAGCAAGTTTGTATCAACTGAATATGGAGCAAACATGCTTTGAAACATATGTCTAAAAGAAACAACTATATGAGGTAAGAAGAATTACAAACTAAATTTATTTATTTTGAAAATACAAATTCACAAAGGGCTATGTGCTGCCTATGGATTGCCAATTTGACACACTTGATCTAAAATCATATCACATCTAGAATCATTGTGTTGTATCAAGTAAGCTGGGTCATTCGGTCATACCATAAATAGCAGGTGAAGAACAACATACAAACATGAAAAAATAAAAAGATAGGATGACTATTTAAAAAGAGTTAAATTATGAAGTCATTTGAAAAACTTACATGGGAGTGATCTATTTCCCTTTTAACAAGGGAAAATAAAGATATAAAGCCGACCCTCTCAGAGGGTAAAAGAGTCAAAATTTTCAAGGAAGGCCATAAACTTAAAATTCATCGGAGAACATATTGTTTAAACAACTCACCTCATAGGATTCATGCTTCCTTGATATCGCGATTTCAAACATAGTCATGTTCATCTTCAGCCATAACTCCGACTCGGAGTTATGGCTGAAGATGAACATGACTATGTTTGAAATCGCAATATCATGGAAGCATGAATCCTATGAGGTGAGTTGTTTAAACAATATGTTCTCCGATGAATTTTAATGATTATACCTCATAATGTTTACTTCCCAACATTAATTTAATATAAAGCCATAAACCTTGATGAGCATCTGAATTTTGTATTAATGGGAGGTTGTCCATGCCATAGACATAATTTCTCTCTCTTTCTAACAATTTAATAAAATTAAAATGAGGTGATCATCTCACCTCATAGACTCAATGTTCTTCACAGCACTTTTAATAAATCTTATATACTAATAAATACGTCCACTGCTGTCATCTCGAGGTAGTGTGTTGCCTTGTCACGCAGCGGGCCTGGATTCGATCCCTGGTTGGGACAAGTTTCTTGGGTAATGGTTTTTTTTTTTGGGGTTTTTCCTCCCTGTAAGACAAATGTCAGGAAACTTTAAGGCCCAAACATCCCCAAACATCATCTGGTCATCATTATCATCATTGACATATTCTTTTTAAGTTGAGGATTATGGCCTCTCCTGGTGCATCATTACCATCATCACCTATCATGTATCATCAGGGCAGCATAACTCCACCTCAGAAGTGGGTTACAATAATGCCATGTCAGGAGAGAATACCAGAATGTCAAAATGACAACATGGTGGTACTGAAATAAAAGATATATATATTAATAATACTGCTTTTTTATTTAACTTTCACAGGGAAAGAACACTATGAGGTTTAATTTAATAATTAAATTAATGTTTTTATTACCTCACCTCATATCTTTTTTCTTCTATACTGCAGTTTCGGAGCTTATCTCCATCGTCAGTAGTCTCTGGTCGACCGGTGTTATGTCGTTTCTTGGCGGTTTCCTTCTTACTTCTGTCGGTGGACCGATGAACCTCTGGATTAGGTCAAAATTTGTGGGAGTTTCAAAATTCATGAGTTTTTCTTTTTTGTTTTTTTGGATGTGGATTTTTTCCCAGACTGTGAGTTCCTTTAGTTTATCTGTTTGTTTGATTAGACTAGCTTCTGTATCTATTAAATGTTTTTCAGACCAAGCATGGGCTGCTACTGCTGACTTGTCCACTTCCCGCTTGAGTGTATGTAAAAAAGGGGGAAGTGGACAAGTCAGCAGTAGCAGCCCATGCTTGGTCTGAAAAACATTTAATAGATACAGAAGCTAGTCTAATCAAACAAACAGATAAACTAAAGGAACTCACAGTCTGGGAAAAAATCCACATCCAAAAAAACAAAAAGAAAAACTCATGAATTTTGAAACTCCCACAAATTTTGAGCTAATCCAGAGATTCATCGGTCCACCGACAGAAGTAAGAAGGAAACCACCAAGAAACGACATAACACCGGTCGACCAGAGACTACTGACGATGGAGATAAGCTCCGAAACTGCAGTATAGAAGAAAAAAGATATGAGGTGAGGTAATAAAAACATTAATTTAATTATTAAATACTGCTTTTTTTAGATTAATAAGATATTTTATATATATATGTGTGTATATATATATAACATGTCCACCGCTGTGGTATCGAGGTAGCGTGCTGCCTTGTCATGCAGCGGGCCCTGGTTCGATCCCGGTCGGGGCAGTTTTTCTGGGCGAGGTTTTTATCAGGGTTTTTCCTCGCCTGTAAGACAAATGTCAGGAAAACTTTAAGGCCCAAACAGTCCCCAAAATCATATGGCCATCATCACCATCATCATCCTTATCATTATCATCATCATCACCATCATCCTTCACCGGTGTGGAAAGCAACGGGAAGCTACCACACCCACACAATTCCCTAGTAAAGCTACAAGCATAGTATGAAAATGCTATGATTGCAGTGAAGGACCTGCCTTCGGGCAGAATTACTATGGATGGATGGATATATATAACTTATTATACTTGCTTGAAAATTACCAATTTTTCAGCAGTAATTACCAATTTTTAGTGCAATTTTTTAAAATTTTGTACATTTTTGAAACAGGACCATGATTTCAGGAACAGTTATTGCTATTTTCAACCATTTTTTAATGAGTCAAAAAATTGGCTGAAGATAGGAACAACTGTTCATGAAACCATGTCCCTGTGCTGTGAAGAACATGGAGTGTACGAGGTGAGATGATGATTCATTTTAATTTTATTAATTTGCAGCCTCTTAATGTTAATTCCCATCACAAGTTTTATAAAATCTTTCTGACAATGTTTGTGAAAGGGCTCACCAGCAAGGAAAAATATTTTCTTGCTAGCAAAAATATTTTCAGTTCATGAGTCAGGAGAAAGATATGTGATGTCATGTTACCACGGCAATGCTGAGATGATTCCTCCCCAGTGCAAATTTTTATCGAGTTATTGGAACTTAGGCAGTCTCTTTCTTAACTATCGTCTTCAAGGTTCATTCTGCAACATTCAACCCTACGTTTCCTGCAGCAAGACAATTTCTGATGGGTAATCCACTTTCACCAAAGTAATTGACACTCACACTCACAGATAGAAATAATTCAAAAAAGGATAGTAAACCTAAAAATAAAAAGATAAGCAAAAATATATTTGGTTTAAAATTAGTAAGAACTTATTCATTAAATTATTTTTAGTCTGATCATCTTACCTCAATATTAATGTTGAACAAATCAACATTAATATTGAGATAAGATGATCAGACTAAAAATAATTTAATTAAAATAACCTCAAAATATCACTTCCTAAAATAAAATATTAAGAACTTATTCACTTAAATTATAAAGAGCCATCCCTGGGTTGTATATTTTTATTGTTAAAAGTCATGTGTTTGCTGTAAAAGTTCACTGATTTCTTTAGTGATATAAAATGGCTCAGTAATCTCAATCTAGCATTTTATGATACATAGTACAAAAGGATTATTTGAAAAATACAATTTTTAAATATTATTTATTACGCGGACGGTCTGTTAAACCCCGCCGTAATGATAGCGTTAAGTTCACTACTGTTTAAGTGGACTTTGGCCCGAGCGGTTGGCCTTGGTTTTGGAGGATGAGTTCCACATTTAAACATGTTAAAAACACAGTAAACGAAAAATAACATTATTTATTAAAATAAAACCAAACATAAAGAAATATTAGATCAATAACATATAAAACAATTTATTAAAGTCAGCTGAAATCGCCACAGTGTTAAACGTCAAAATGCTAAAGTGTTAAAATTCAGTGAGAGAAAACAATCATTTTAAAATATTCAACTTTGTTCGTTATTCTAAGTTCTTTGGACCATTTGGTCCCTTATTTAATTCTATGTCTGAAAATGACCATTTAAGAATGATAAAAAAGATTCATATTACCAATGTAGCTGCCTCCCCTGCTGGGGGACCCCATTCGGTCCCGCCGCTGTTCTGCCTTTTTCCACTAAAAATCCCGGCTTTTATATGATTATCTTTACCTTTCACCATCCCCTAAAACTAATGGAAACCCCATTTTCTTGCCCCATCTGTAGTAATATTCCTAGTATGTCATGGCCATGTTATATAAGGTGTTTTTAACTTCTTATCCTAATGTGTTTGGGTTATATAAGTTTTCGTAAGAATTTCCTATTTGGTTGGAACTAATAAGTTGTTTTTTATATTATATAAGATTTCGTAAGTGTGTCTTCATTGATTGAAAAATATATTGATGTGAAATAGTCATTTTATAATAATTTTTTCCCTAGTTTTTTATCTATAAAACACTTATGTATATTTTGATTGAGACTTTTAATCCGCATTTAAAGGGTGAATATTTATGCCCTATTTTTTGGTATAATACACATGTATATGTGTCTATCCTTTATCGGCTTTTTATAGTATTTTATTATTATTGCAGTTAGGCCCTAGTGTTGGCATAACATTATTCAAAATGAAAGACAAATATGCTTTTTAGGTTGATGTCTTAACTTTTTTTTTGTTATTAGGCAAAATATTATTAATATTAATTAGACATAAAACTTTATACTATCATAAAGATTGTCCTGATTTTTAACAAAGAGTATACTACTCTTCAGGGTCAAAGTTGATGAATTCTGCATAAACTTTGACATTAACACATGAAAATTAAAGTTTCTTCCCTGTTTCCCAAAGTGGTAATAGACTTTAAAAAAGATTTTCAAGTGCCTACATCTCAAAATATCGTAGAATATGAACAACTCATACATAACAAAGAATATTGTTATTTATTTTAATTAAAACTCTTACAGAAACTGTAATACTACATTTACTATATATATACATATATATATATACTTAGTAATGATTTGAGAAACAATAAAAACAGTTAGTTAGTGACATTTTTGTTATTGCTTTTAGGTGGAAATGAAACACAAAGCAGAAGTGATAGTCTAAAAGAAAAACTTGAAAGGTTACGACAGGAACGATTGGAAGTAGAAGCAAAAGTTCGAGAGGCTCAAGAAGAAGAACGACAACGTTTAGATGACAAAGTCCAGTGTCAGCGACAGTTGTCACTGTTTCGACGGCAGATGTTAGTCCACACTATTGAAGGACTCAAAAGGAGTTTAGAAGACCAATCTGCCAAGTTACAAGAAACTTACAATCAGGAACAACAGCCGTCCTCCGAAGATGAGAACTTGTGCCGTAGACATTCCACTAGTAGTTCAAACAGTAATAAAGAAGGTCATAAAACTAGCGAAGAAGTGGTAGATTAGGAAGATCTAGGTAAGTAAAAATGTATAGAGTATTCCAGAATTTAACGAATAAAATTGGACCCAGAAGAACATTTTGAGTTCTGCACCATAGCCAAATGGTTAAGGCAAGAAGCCTTGGTGCAGAACTATGGGACTTGCACTGGTTCGAGTCTCCATGAGGGAAGACATTTTCTCATAGAATTTCGGCCAGTATGGGACTGGTGCCCACCCAGCATCTTGAGGCATTTAGCTACAATCAGTAGCGACTCCAGGTTGAGAAAACCAGCTATAATGGCTGAGGGACCCAACTTGCTGACCACATGTCACCTTTACACTACTAGATGATCGTCTATCTCTGTGATTAACACATGTGGATGTGAGGCCAGCAGCCGGATGGTAGGTCAAGGGCCTTCTAGGCCTGTCGCGCTTGGAAGTTTTTTTTTGAGAACATTTTGAGTTAAGGAACTTAAGATTTTCTTCCTCCTTTTAACCCATTGAAGACACGTTTAAAGCGCCTGGTACGTTCACTGGAAACCCATTTAAATCACCCCAGCGCTGCACTGGGTTTTAAATCAGACCATGCGTTCTGCGTCCCAGAACTTATGAATTTCAGATAGTTTGTTTACCCCTGTTTTTTCTTGTAGTATTTTGTACTTTTAAGAATTGCAAAGGAATGTGGCCTGCTTACAACCCTCTTTTGTGTAATTTAACCGTTATTTATTGTTAGTTTGAAGGCTGTGAAAGTTGACAAACCTTTCAAAAACCGTCCTTTACTAACATTTCTTGGTCATTAAATTTGAAGTAAACATGAATCATATGTTCTAACAGGAACTGTAAAAATAACAACAATATACAATACAGTATATTATAAAAATAAATTAAATTAAATATATAAAAGCATAGACCTATACATTATCAAATCATAAAAAGTTCTTCTCAAATTATCGATAATGTAAAAAAGCAATTTTTCTGTATTGTATTCTAGAATACATTTAGCCTTTGCGAATTTTTCTTCTTGTTATCTGCCTTTATTCTTCCATTGCTTCTTACTGGTGACAGTGATGTCGGCATTTTTGTGTTTGGGTGATGATAATAATAAACATATTTCCTATCTTTCCACTTCAATGCAGGAAGTCTACGACTAGATAATGTTACCTCTCCTTTTTTTTTTTAATTTGATGTTCACTAAATCCATAGGTATGTTTCTTCTGTTAGATTTTACTGTCCCTAATATGTCTCTCGTCTATTGAGCTCTAAAAATAAATTAGGAGAACACAAGTTGTCTAATTGTAATGTGTAACCTTTGTCTACGAACAGATTTGCTAATTCTAGGACTACACTCTAATTTACAGTAAAATCTGAATTTTCTGGTGCATCTCGTTCAGTGTTTATTTGCATCATATCCCGAAGAGGTCTCGTACAATTTCTAATATTTTATTCCAAATCGTGCCGTTTTATTCCGATTAGAGATTTTGAACTGGTCGTAAGCCAATATACTTCGTAATTTCATAAGAGATTTTTCAAGTGAAATGTCTTCACTTTGAACATACAAGGACAGAAATGTTGTATTCAAATACTCTACAGCAGGTCTAATTTTGTAAATTCTGTCATCTCTAATTACGGATTCATTGTCTTTGAAGTGAAGAAAACATCGAAATTAGGAATAAACTTTTGAAAGGCACAGTTTTGCTGTAAATGGGCATTTATAAAATTGGTCTATTGTTCCAGAACCGTTTTATGTTAGGTTTTATATCTTCACTTATAGTGTAAAATAGGCCTTCACTTCATCAAGGTGTTTCTAAAAAAGTTATATTACCAGCCATGATATTCGGAAAAAAAAAATTGAAACTACATATATATATATATTACCGTAATAAGTATCTAAAAAGTAAATTATTCTATAAATTATTTCTATAATATACTCTACAATATACTAGTCCTACATATATGCTTTATATAAACCTGCAAAAAATTTTACAGACGGCGAACAGAAAACTTTAATCACTAAAGAGAGTGCCATCATCTTATAGTGGTGGGATTTAACACAACGAGTGTAGGTCGTTGTTGGGCTGTTTGGCCTTTCTACCTGCTCACGAGGGAGACTCGTTAAAAGTCTCCAATGGGTTAACAGTATGTTCCTCTAAGAACCTTGACCTCCTTTATAACTATTTATCAATATTTTTAACATCCATTCTAATCACAATTGAGGTTATGTATTAAAAACATTCTAATAATAATATAAGTATTATCGCCTCACTATGATGATTGTCCGTTTATATAAAAGCGGGTGCAATGTAACAATGCTTGATAATGATTAACATGTAGAATTATAGTGGTAGTAGTCGGCATCTTTGTATTTTATTATATATAACAGCTGCGGGGAAACAAAGCAAGCCACTGTACAACCATCATAGTGAGGCTATAATAACTCTTTTTATCCATCTTCCTCAATTAAAATTGATTTTTATTCAAAAAAAACTTTGTTAATTATTAAAATCATGAAGGCCTTTCAAAGTATGTTTAATCTTCGTCATGCTATTTGCATATCAGTATGATTAACTCTTAAACTTAAGTTCTCAGAACCTTAATTTAATTATTTTTAAGAAGTGCTTTTCTTTTGTTCAAGGTTAACATGTCATCTGGGCCATGGAACTGGTGACAACTGTTCCCATGCTCTGATAATCTGTATCATTTTCCTTTTTAACTCCACAAGGTAATAATTTTAAATTAGTCCTTTTTGGAGGGATTATAGTTAAGAAATTTGCATAAAAAAACAGAAAATGTACCAATTAATTCTAGATTAGCCTATTCCATATCAGCTAGCACATTATAAGTGCAGAGAAATATTTTTCTTGAAAGGCATTTACCATTGTTGTTTAAAACATTTAAACAAATATAAACTTAAAAAAAACAATAATAATTGGTATTAAAATAAATTAAACTGGTGTAACAATTATTGTTGAGATATTGTATACTGGTTCCTATTGCTGACATTTTTAACTGTATGTTTATATGATAAAGCCATTACCATAGAGCAAGATTGTCTAATAAATCCTTGCCATTACATTGTTATGATTATTGTGGTAAATAATCATTAAACAATGACATAATTAATTTTGATATTTGCTTAATTAAAATATGCTTATTGCAATGTTTGTATGAAATATAACTCTCAACATATAAAAAATAATTTTACATAATAGGATTTTTTTTTCTTTTAAACTTTACTATCAATATTGCAATTTTTCAAGATATACTTGTTAAAAAACATTTTCCATGAAATTTTAGGGATGGTGATAAAACTATGATATTGTTGAAATGTTGTGGTACCAATTTTTTTCAAGATGATTTTATCTATATTTTCATTCTTCCCCAATGACATGATTGGAAAAGGAAATTCAGGTAGGTGACTTGCCTTCAAATAAAATCTAAGAAAAAATGAATTAAATTTATTTTTAATATTATTGTTGTTATGGGGCTTTACTGTTTATTAATACCTTACTAAATTTCTAGATTTTTTGGAAATACTCTCTTTCCTTATTCACGATGCAGAAATCAAACTTAAAGTGTATCCTTACAATGTAATCAATTCATTATCAGGAGGAATTTATTTACAATTCTTTAAAATAATTTTTATGCATTGAGCTGGCATTTTTAGTCAAGTCATAAATTATGTAAACAATTTACCTACTTTTGACTGCTAAAGAGCAGCATTAAAAAATTATCCCATTTCTTAATTATATTTAGTAATTTTCTAGTTATAGGGGCACGCCGTAGCATAGTGGTTAAGACACTGAGCTACAAGCCGGAGGGTCGAGGGTTCAAGTCCCATTGAGGTCAGGATTTTTAAACTGACCCAAACCCTCTGGCGGCACTATGACCCTGGGGTCGACTCAGCCTCTAACGGAAATGAGTACCAGACACTTGTTTTGGGGGTAAAGGCGGCCGTCACGCAGGGCTTACAACCTGGCTGACATAAAGTGCCGATTGTCTAGAAAAAGTGGGAGCCTTAACCTCCTACTACCCCAGGGGCCTCCGGGCCTGTTGTGGGATCACTTTACTTTACTAATTTTCTAGCTATTAGGTGAATTCATTGCTGTCAACATAAACATGATTAGGCCTACCACTAAGAAAAAGTATGAGGAATGCAGTTATTTTTATAGATTTTAGCTTTACAGTATCCCAAAACTAGCTTGAATTTCACCAATTACACTGAGCAACAAATAAGAAACTTTTTTTTGTCTCAGAAAGAAAAATATGTGATTCTGATAGTATTTTTTCTCCTGAATTCAAATATGATATCAGTTTTTCTCCATCATGCAAGGTTTCCGAGAGACAGAAATTTATAATTTCAAACACTAATATTTTCTACACAATATTTGAACATTCAGACTCACCTAGAAAGTAAGAAATGATGATTTTCTGCTATATTTTGCCTGTGGAGCATCCCTCTTGATAGTCCAACAATAATCGGCCAGCATATTAGGATTCCATTTGCCTTGATATCTCTTTTCCATAGCTGAAATCTCCTGAATTAGCTCATTTGGTTTTATTTTACAATGGACAAATGGACGAAAAAATGTTTATTTAAAAATAATTAAGTCCATTAATTGAAATTAAAATAAAAAAACTATAGGTGATAGAGAAATTCCGAATACATATTTGAAAACACAATAAAAAACTGCATTAAGTGCAACTATTGGTACTCATGAGATAAAAATCATGTTGACCAGTGTTATCAATGAATCTTAGGTTTTTTTCTAATATTGTTAAGATTATTTATAACAATTTATTATTTGTAATAACTATTTATAAGCCTAAGTTATTTATTTTAAAATTATACGCATACTGATACTTTGTTTATTTGACTGATAATATTTTATGTGTGAAATGACGTATTAAAAGCATAACTGGTTGTTAAAATTATCTTTAAAAATCTATTAATCAAAATTACTGGTATGCTGAGGACATTACATCAGTTAATTTGGGTATGGCACAAAAAGTGGACATCTGAATTTTGAGATAATTTTATTTTAAAATGAAGCTTAAGATGTCAATCATGAAAACATGAAAAAAATTGCATACGACACAGAAACAAACCAGTAAAATAACAACTTACAAAACAGTATTTTCTGTTTCCTGAAGAATGTAGCAGCCATTGTGGTTGTGATGTCAGTTCCAATAGTCAAATGTTATTGCAGGATGGAAACAGTTAGATGTCCTCTTCAGTGAAGAACTATATTAAAGGAATTTGCACTGATATTTTCTTCAAAATTACATTACAATGAAATTGAGATTTAAGAAAATTCACTTCCACATGATGAATTTTAAGAAATTTTCGGTTTGTTGGATCAAATTTTGACAATAATCAATATGTTATTGTACATATTTTTTTTAAAAATTGAACAGTGGCAAAATTATTCCATACAAAATATTTTCCAATATCTCATTTAATCTAACATAATTACATACTATATCTCACACCCCTGTGAATTAATCAGGTGTACACTAATTTGTCCCTAACCAAACAAAATAAATTACTGTATATACTACATTTCACTCTATTGTAAAATAATCTGGTGTAGCTTTTACACTAGCTTGCACTCATTAAACCTAACCTAATAAATCACACACTCCTGTAAACTAATCTGGTGTACACTGACTGCCTTCATCTAAACCTAGCAAAATAAATCACACATTCCTGTAAACTAACCAAACAAAATAAATTATATGTGTCACCCACCATTCTATTAGACCTTATGTATCCATGTACAAGAAAAAAATTGACTCGCTCAGCATTGCATTGTAGGAATTCAATGTAACGTGTAGTAAACTAATGGATGTGAAATAGTGCTTTATAAATTGTTATTTTACAGGTTTGTTTCTGCATCATCCGCAATTTTTTTTTTATTTCATTGCTGGGCATATCTAAACTTCATTTTAAAGCAAAAATTATCTCGAACTACAAATGTCCACTTTTTGCGAGGAAACACGGCATCAGTGAATTGTGACTGATGCCCTTTTAAAGGAATATAACCCATTTCTGCCTATTACAGAGTAAATATTAATATTTGGATTATTTTGGAAGTATTAATTAAACCATTTTACACATATAACAGTTATTCTAGTGCACATAATGAATTAGCATAGACCATGCTTACAAACTATACCATATTGTTATTTCTTGATTAACTTTGATTGTATCTCATGCTACCTATATGTTTCCCTACATGTTTATTCACTTATATCAAGTGATTTTTTTTCCCCCCCCATATATTTTTCAATTCAAAATAACACATAACAATATCATAATATGCAGAACAAAAATAACAAATATTATAATGCACTGATTCTCCAGCCTTATGTTTTCACGACAGTGTTGCCGATATGGATATTCAGTGGAAGTGGCCGCTTTATGTATGCGGTTAGCAGACATACAGCTGACAACATCTCAGCAATTTCAAATCTTACTAGCATGCTATAGCTGCATCAAGAGCAGTGATTGGTTGTGGCAGACATCTACTCCCACTACAACCATATTCTTATTGGCAGTAGAGGGCAAATTCTCCCTTTACCCCTCGTATAACCTAAACTTCAGAGCCGGAGATATGGCAACTCAGGTTTAGGTTATTTTATATACCCCATATGTCCCTCATGGAGATATGGGTACTTCCCTAACAAGCTAATTTAGTTATGCTTATTTCCCTACAGATGTCAGAGAGTTACATATGGTCAGCACATTGCCTCAATGAGACATCTAGTAAGCAACTAAGGTATTATTTGGATGGGTAATGTCGATTAAATTTTGCTCAGAGGCACTAATTTAGGCTTGAGGTTATTTTACAAGCCTGAAAATCTTCAGACTCAGGACCCACAGATTAAAGACTCTTCTGGAGAACATGTCCTTTGGATTTTTATCCTAAAAATATTAGGTTAGGGTGAATTATTCTATAAATTACAATAGTTTATACTGAATGAAAAGTTTTATTTTAGTCATATCTCCATCCCTAGAAGTTCATAACATGGTCATAAAATGTCTCTATTAGTATTAAGTTATAAACAGACTTAATTGAAAGACAGTCTTTGTAAGTGGAAATTTGATATAATTACTCTGGGAAAATGATGACAGACTTATAGTAATGCAAGACATGGACTCTACCAATTGGAGAATGAAACAGTGATATAACTTATAGTGTAATAACTAAACATTTTCTAAAGCAATTAACTTATCAGCTCATCAAATGCATGTGTATAATAAACATTTCTTGAAGGCTCATTCTTTAAAACCTTATAGTTGTAATTCAAGAGTTAGTAATGGGTTACAGGGTAGCTTCATTATTTAGAAATGTGTTAGATCCATTCCACATGATCTTTTCTTCCACTCACAGAAAGAGGTTTTCATATAAAAATCTCACAGTTGTTTTAGATGTGAATAAAAGTTACATATAACTTTTAATACTAAAAGTAATATCAGAAGACAAGTGTAATTAGAGAGATGAAATACTGTATTTGTTACATAAGCCACTTATTAATCCATTCGCTTCAGGTTTAAATGCTCAATGCATTTCTCCAGAAACCGAATTTAAGTTACCGTAAATTATATTGTCTGTTTTCAGACCTTCAAAACAAACAAAAGATAACGGTACTTGTGATCACAATAAGGGTGAAGGCCAAAACACATTCCTCTACTATTCATAAATGTTAACAAAAGATTATCTTGCAAAGGGATGTACAAAATATTGCAAAATATATGACAGCAGAGTTAAGCAAGTGTACCTTATCTTCTGAGTTGAAGGCCATATAACTGCCGGTGAATCTACCTTGTCTTTTGAGGCAAATGGGTTAAATTGAGATCCAAACACACATTTTGAAAATATGATTTGATAACTTACTAGATCATAGGAGGAAGATGGCTGAGCTATGTTAAAAAAAATGCCAAGAGCAGAATACCAAAAATGATTTAACGTAAAAAATATGGTTAGTAAAAAATTGAAAGGATGATTAAGAAAGTTGGTTGGATGATGTAGTGGATGATCTAAGTAAGGAACTGAAAATGGAATGAAAATTGTTATAAAGAAAGCCAAGGTCCATTTTTTTTTATAGTTTTAGGCTAATGCAAATATTTTAGTTATTATGAGAATAAACCAGAAATATTAACATCTCACCTCATATTATATATTTTCACTTGAGCATATTTCAGAGTCCATCATCCAGTTCTCAACTAAAATTATACCTGTTGTGTTGGCTGTCCAATGTTTTGCAAATTATTTCCCGAGTGATGGGGAAATGAATCTCATGATCAAGTCCTTCTCCTCAGGAACTTTAAAATTCATTACTTTGTCCCTCATCATCTTAAGGCACGACAACTTCAAAAGTGAAAGTTTTGGCCTTCTCAACAATCCTCCTCCATCCAATCTGTCTCTTACCATATTCAAATTAGTCACTTTCATTTTCTTTAGATCGTTCATTGTGTCATCCTCCCATCAGATCTTCGGTCTTCCAACAGTTCTGCTAATTTGTCCCTATTCTTGCAAATATAGTTTTTTTTTTACATACTGCAAGTTCTGTAGGTTTTTTCCACTTGTTTCAGCAGTTTTGCTTTCTCACTAATTGTACGACTTTTGGTCTGCACATGAACACGTATTGCAATTTTGATGTTATATTTGTTTTAACATGTTCCAGTCCTGAACACATTTATTTGTGGAAAAGAAAAATAGGTATTGCAATTGAACTTTTATAGGAATAAATCACTATGAGGTTTAATTTAAGATAAAATCAAATGTTTCATACCTCTCCTCATATTGATCTTTTAAGTAGATCACGATTTCAAGACCATAGCTCTCCCATCTACAGTACCATCTTGATGACTGATGTTATGTCGATCGGAAGAAACACTTCTTCCCTCTGTTGGTGGACTGATAAACCTCTGGATCAGGTTAGGATTCGCAGGAATTTCAAAGTTCATAAGTTTTTCTTTGTTTTTCTGATTGTGGATTTTTTCCCAAACCATGAGCTTCTTTTGTTTATCTATTTGTTTAACCTTTTGAACGCCATGCCCGGCGTGCGCCGGTGAAAGTGTGTGTACAGCTGTACGCCACGCCCAGCAGGCTCCGGTTTTCAATCTTATTATTTTAAATATTTTTTTCCTGAAGTTTTTACTTTAATAAACTAAAATTATTTTTCGTTCTGTGTTTGTACATCCTTTCTTAGCAAAACTTTACACATCCCTTACAGAATAACGGTACAGGCTAGTTGTAAATGGATTTTCTAAAGGAGGGTGTATATTCATGTTACAAGGCCTTTTTTTTTTGCTATGAAATGTTGCAATTTCAGGATTTTCTCTTTATTTATTTTATTTTTAGTTGAAAAGATACCTGGCCAAGGGGTAGGTGGTGCTGTGAAACACAGTGATTCATATCTCAAAGTTGACGAAAATACAATACGCGAGTTTATTGTGTCAGTTTTCAGAAGACGAGAGTGACAGTAACAGGTCATCAAATGGTTACTCGTTTGACGAATGTGATACTAGTCCTGTTTCTAAGAGAATATTATTACAATCTAAGCCAATAAATAGTAAAGCAAGTAATGTAGACCTAAATGAACTGGGTGTGAGTGACAGTGGTGGGCGTGTCGCGCCAGACGAAACACATGGCATAAAACAGCTGTTTGACTGGAATTGATTCGAACCCAGGACCATAAAAAATGTTCAACAATTTTAATATTATAAGTGTTTAGTGATAATGCCATCAAAATTATTCAATAGGAAAAATGTTTTAGTGACAGTGATAACAAATTCCAATAAAGACGCTGTGCTGAATTCGAACCTGGGATCTTTACGAGTGGAAGCAACACCGTCTAACCAACAAATAAATGTATAATAGTGAGTTTAAATTCAATTTAGCATGGCATGTAGATAGTTAATTTTACTTTATATACGTTAATATTATATAGTATGGCGTAGTACTTTAAATTTAAAAAACCTGGCACCCACAGTCCAGCTGGCAAAAGGGAAACTCGGCGGTCAAAAGGTTAATTAGACTAGCTTTTGATTCAATTAGATGTTTTTCAGACCAAGCATGAGCAGCTACTGCTGACTTTTCCACTTCTCCATTTTTGACATTTCTAAGATGTTCTTTCACCCTTGTTTTGAAATTTCTTTTTGTTTTTCTATATGAGGAGAGGTATGAAATATTTGATTTTATCTTAGGTATTGCAATATTTGCAATTTCCCCATATTTTATATATCTAAGATGTTCCTCATTCTAATATTCAGATTTCTTTTGGTTTATAGTATATAAATATTTTCACTTTCCTCACAGTTGATCTTATACATTCCTAATTTTATATCTGCACATAAGTATTTTGTCAGTTTTGTTTGCTGAGACGGAAATTGTGTTTTGATGCATTTCTGATATGTTGTATGCCAAAGGATGATATGTAATTTTTTTATACTTTTTTATTCATCTCCTTGGAGGGTACTATATTCCTTTATTTAAGTAAAATTTTATCACCTCACCTCATGTTCTTCTTCTTCTCTTCTTCTTAGACCAGTTTCAGAACTTCCTTCTAAGAAGAAGAATTTGAGGTGAGGTGATAAAATTTTACTTAAATAAAATAGTACCTCATAGTGTTAATGCCTAAAAAAATAACTATATTCCTATGTTGATTTCTGCTTTCTAAAGTTCTCCATTTTACTACGTATCAGGATTTCTGTGAATCTGTTCTGGTATCTATTAACCTTTGCTTCTACATCCAGAAGAAAAGGACAAATAATGAAGTTCCTAGGGAGAAGGATGTGACTGTTAGGTTCATCTGCCCATTAATAGAGGAAAATAATTTGCAAGTCATCAGACAACCAACACAACAATCAAATTAAGTTATGTAGGTAAGAAATAACACTATGAGAAATAACACTATGAGGTTTATTTTAATTATATTGAGTTTTTTCTTGACTCACCTCATACTTCTTAACTCTCTCGCAGACCCAGGTTTCGTCACTGGTTTTGTGACATTCTCAGTGCTGTATCACTTTCACAACTGACGTCTGCAGACTGACCTCCACGCTATCTGATGGCTGACCGACGAACTTCCAAATCAATCCCCTCTCCTTATCTCCGGGTATTCCAAAATTCATAGTTATGTTTTTATTCTTGCATATGTAAATTTTTTGCCAAATTGTACTTTCCTTCAGTTTTTCCAATTGTTTAAGTAATTTTTGTTTTGGTTTCTATTCTGTGTTTTTCTGACCAGGCATGTGCAGCTATTGCAGATTTTTCTGTTTCTCAATTTTTAACATTTCTGAGGTGTTTCTTTAATCTTGTATTTAAATTCCTCATAGGAAAAACAAAAAAGAATTTAAATACAAGATTAAAGGAACACCTCAGAAATATTAAAAATGGAGAAACAGAAAAATCTGCAATAGCTGTACATGCCTGGTCAGAAAAACACAAAATAGAAACCAAAACAAAATTACTTAAACAATTGGAAAAACCGAAGGAACTTACAATTCGGGAAAAAATTTGCATATGCAAGAATAAAAACATAACTATGATGGAACCGAAATACCTGATCATAAGGAGAGAGAATTGATTTGGAAGTTTGTCAGTCAGCCATCAGATGGCACGGAGGTCAGTGTGCAGAAGAGGAGGCCGTTGGACATCAGTTGTGAAAGTGATACAGCATTGAGAATGTCACAAAACCAGTGACGAAACCTGGGTCTGCGAGAGAGTTAAGAAGTATGAGGTGAGTCAAGAAAAAACTCAATATAACAATCAAAACTTATTTATTTATATAAATTCTTATCACTCACCTGATATTCTTCTTCTTAGACCAGTTTCAAAACCCTTATTCGGTTCCATCATTAGTATTTTGATGACCGTTGTTCTGTCATCTTGAAGAGCTGTCTCTTGCTCCCTCTGTTGGTAGACTGGAAAACCTCAAAACCGTCATTTTCCCTGAGAATTTCAAAGTTCATTAATTTCTCCTTTTCATTTTATTTAGTGTAGATTTTTTTTTCCCCAAACGGTGAGTTCTTTGGGTTTTTCTATTTGTTTTAATAATCTGGCCTCTCTTTCAATAAATTTTTTTGTTGACCATGCAGGAGCTGTCACTGCAGATTTTTCTAGTTCCCCTTTCTTGACATTCCTGAGATGTTCTTCCACTCTGATTTTCAAATTTCTCTTTGTTTTCCTATGCAAACTTTCACACATTCTCCACATTTACTCTGATAAATCCCTGATTTGTTTTCTTCTTCTGTTTTCTCATTTTTGTTAGATCTAATTAATCTAATGATGCTGAAGTCGTTTTACGGTGCCAATCTTATATTGATTTTTTTTTTATTTTGAAACTTATAGTGCTTTAATGGGTGATATGCTAATTTCTTTAATTTTACTTTTTCTTCTTTTTTCTTTGAGAAGAGTGCTTTGATTAATAAATAAATAATACCTTATAGTGTTAATTTCTAAAAAAAAGTATAATCAGAACCTAGTTAAGAATGAGGACAACAGTCTCCAAAAATGACCAAATGAGAAAATAAAACATGAGGTGAGGTATGTATGTATATATATATATATATATATATATATATATATCTAATTCAATCTCTTTTGATGAAATTATCTCATAGTATTGCCTCCTATCAATTATTGATTGTTTATTTATATCCTTAACAGAAATAAAAAGAATATATATATTAATAGTAAGATCACTTTCCCTACATACTTTTACACATGTTCTAAATTCATTTATGTCAAAGAATTATAATTTTGAGAAACAATAAACAGTATTTAGGTAGAATTTTTTATCACTCACCTCATATTGTTCTTATTTGACTATAAACTAGTTTCTAAACATAGTTTCTGTTTGCTCTTAAGAGTGAAAAGAAGAAATTGATGAACTTTGAAATTCCTGGGGAGAATGACCTGGTTTCGAGGTTTTTCAGTCTGCCAGTGGAAGGAGCAAAGGATGGCTTCTTCAAGACGACAGAATAACGGTCATGACGATACTGAGGATGGAACAGAAACTATGTTCCGAAACTAGTTTATAGTCAAATAAGAAGAACAATATGAGGTGAGTGATAAAAAATTATACCTAAATGAATATACCTCATAGTGTGAATTCCTAAAATAAGTAATAAACAATATGTTTTAGGAAAAAATATCTTCTTCTTCTTCTTCCTTCCAAGTATTAGGCCAAGGCCTATTACGATCCTATAGAAAAGTTTTCCTCCAGCGTTTCATAGGATGGCCCAGAGATCTCCCTTATAATTAACATTATATTGAATTTTAATAACAGAATTATAAAAAAATTACCATAAATTTTTATATTTTCTCTTAAACGTTAGTCCTAAAAAATTTTGATATTTTTAAGTACAGTTATAAGTTAGAATATTTTTTAACCCTTAATACATCCCATTTATATTAAAATTGAAATTAAAACAAAAAAATAATTGTAAACCAATCTTTAAGCTTGAAATAAAAAAATAAAATAAACAATTTTGTTCATGTTCCCAAAGTAAAAAAAAAAATTGAGACACAGAAAGAAATTATTTGTAAACAATAACATTTTTAATATTTCATCATTTCTATAACACTTCTGTCTTTTGATATTGCCGTATTTCAGTTGTACAATTTAGTTAACAAACTATAGATAGCAAAAATTTTGTTCTATAAAAGTATAGCATGGAGAAATCTTAGGAAGTTAAGCTATTTTGATGTTTGTATAACATTTTAGTGTAGCTAATAATGTCACAAGAAAACATTGTATCTAACTTTCCAAATATCTCTTCACTATTGTAGTGTAATGTTATAACTGTCCTTTAAAAGATAGAAATATTGAGAGAAAAAATATAGACATTAGTTCTAGTTGCAAGAATGAGCATACATGAACAGTGACAAATTAAGAATCAAGTTCCACAAGTATTCTTAGTAGACAAAAATAGTTTCTACTACTAATATGTGGCAATATTGATATTGAAAATGCATACTCAGATGGCTTTTTGTTATACCAAACTGACCTGTTATTATTTTACACGTGCAAATTATATACTATGATTATTATGTATATATGTTTCTATTGAATGTGACATATGTGTTGTTAATAATAAATATTAACAATTCATTTCAGCCTGAAATTTTCTATGCTCTCTTCCAGAAAAAAAAAATTATAATCCTGTTGTATTTTAATTTATATTTGGTCACACAAAATTATGATAACTAATTGATAATGGTAAAGAAAAAAAACAAAGAGGGTGAAAGACAAGCCATACATATTTCTCCACTAGTTTTAAATTTAACACTTTCCAATATTGTTATTTTAACACAGTTCCAATAATGGATTATATTATAATATTATAATGATATTGTGAAAAGAAAAATTAATGTCTGGACCAGGAATCAAACCGTGAACCTCTCGTATTCTGTACGAGCGTGCAATACCACTACGCTATCCGAGACATGGTACAAACATTAACAATTCTTTTCACCTATACAAGTCTATAATTCTCGTTTCATCCGCTGTCAGGTAGATGTCTCCTCCATCGATTACTGCTTATAAAAGTGGTGGTGTAAAATTCTCAAACATAGATACTTCTAAATGAAGCCGGCCATTGATGTTGGTGGAGACATCTACCTGACAGCGGACGAAACGAGAATTATAGACTTGTATATGTAAAAAGAATTGTTAATGTTTGTACCATGTCTCAGATAGTGTAGTGGTCTTGCACGCTCGTACGGAATACAAGAGGTCCACAGTTTGATTCCTGGTCCAGACATTAATTTTTCATTTCACAATATCATTACAATATTAGTTATAAATATCAACCAGACGACATCCTGTTAAGGAATGCACAATATAATATTAAATAATATATAAAATAATGAACATGGCTTAAGTTCTAAGTTGAAGGCCATTAAAATACACTTGAGCAAAAAAGTTTTTCAAGATGAAATAGTTTAAAAAACATAACATTATTTTTAAAAATTTATTATAAGAGACTGCCCATAATCTTGATATTAATGTATTAAAGAATAACTTTAAAATATTTGTAAAACAAATATAACTTTTGTTTTCAGCATCATATTATTACTAAGAGAGCAGATTTTTATTGCTAAAAGTTAAAATTGCAACATAGTATAATGAGTAGGTCCTAGTAAGACTTATTTTTTCATTCATTTGAAAATAGCTTACAGTTTTATGAATATAACATAAAAACAACTTCATGAATGCATTCTCTAGGATCTAACAATATTAAACATGTTTGTATCAGGAAAACAAATTATGTTTCATTTACATAAACATCTTATTAATACAATATATGTAGGAATCTTAACTTTCAGTGCATAAAAATCCTTGACTAGTATTAGTATTTTGCTGATATGAATTGCAATTTTAAAGGTGAGAATTCGTTAATTACAATTTTTAAAATATACAAAAAGTAACTGTTCAAATTATAGAGGTATATCATTGTTGACAACAGCATCTAAAATATATACATCCATTTTAAAACGAAAACCTCCAGAAAATTACAGAAGATAAAATTGGAGAGGAAACAATGTGGATTCCGAAAAGGCCGATCGTGTATCGACGCTATATTTGTTATAAAACAACTAATTGAGAAGTGGAAAGAATTTAATATCCCCCTATATATATTATTTTTAGATTTTGAAAAGGCCTATGATAGAGTCAAACGGGACATAATGTGGAAAATATTGGAAAGCTACCAAGTCCCCAATAATCTAATAAATGCTATAAAAAGTTTATATGAAACCACATTTATAAAAGTAAAGTTAGATCATGGGAAAATAACAGATAAATTTGAAATTAACCAAGGTTTAAGACAGGGATGTGGACTATCTCCATTACTGTTTATTCTATATCTAAATAAAATTGTCCAGGAGTGGAAAAAACTAAACCCCCCAGGAGTAAAAATATGTAGAGGAAATCAAATACAAACAATAATCTTCGCAGATGATCAAGTACTTCTAGCGGAGAATGAAGATGATTTGCAGAGATCAGTGTTTAAATTGCAGAATACCCTAGAAAAATACAACATGAAAATATCTGAAAATAAAACCAAATCCATGGCAATCACTGGAAAGGAACTTTCGAGAGTAAAAATAATAATAAATAATAAACCAATAGAACAAGTAACACACTTTAATTATTTAGGTAATAATATATCACAGTTTCATAATCAAAAAGATGTGGAAACAAATTTAGAAAAATATAACAGATAAAATGGTATAATTAGGAGAAATTTTGGAAAACAAATGAGGAAAGAAATCCAATTGAGATTTCATAATGCCATAGCCAAACCTGCTCTACTATACGGAAGTGAATGCTGGACACTTCGAGCAAAAGATAAATCCCGCATTAATAGTTCACAAATGAGATTCCTCCGATCACTAACTGGAGTAACATAAGGGATAGAATGAAAAGTGATGAGATAAGGATGCAGTGGAATAGTATGGAAATGGTTGAACATATACAAAATTATCAGATTAAATGGTTCCAACACGTCCAGAGAATGTCAAAGTCCCGTTTACCAAAGATGATTTACCACCTCAACCCTAATGGCAAAAGAGACCTCGGAAGACCCTTCAACCGATGGAAGGATCAGTTTTTGTAGTCGCAGAACGGGCATCATCACCCAATACTGCATTCGGAAGAAGAATAATAAGAAGAAGAAAAATATACAAAATTAAATTTAATGATTTCAGGTACATTAACCGCACACATATATATTAATTGGTATATTATATGTATATTAATACTTATATAAGAGGCCTATATAGTAAGAGATAAGAAGTGATTTATGTACAGATTTTTAACTTTGGTTTTTCTACATAATAAGGCGACACTAACGTTTTAAGAAATAGAATTGAGAAAGAAAACTTGGTTAAATTTAAAAGGAAAAAAAAAGAGTGAAAGGTAAAATAATTATTGCACCAAAAAATGCTTTGAAAAGCAATGTGTTTCATTTTTGCATACAAAACCGTGTTTCATCCTTCAATGTGTCTGTTAAAAGCTTATATAAATTTGATTACAAGTGAGTTTACAGAGAATATGCAGCTCTATATATTTGATGGCAATGCAGTTGCTGTAAAATGGATACAATTGTTGCAATCTATAAAAAAAAATAACATTTTAATAAAAATACAATTGATATTAGTCAATGATTTTTTAAATATGCAAACATGTTTTTGCATTTGTCAGTGTGTAAAATATGTTTCTATTCTACATCTTGGTACAAGTAAAAACTAAAAATGTTACCAATATAATACATAGGCCTGCTTAAGCTAAAACAACAATTAAATTAAGTGCATTTCAGTATGTAATACTGGAAACATACAATGAAGATATTAAATGTCTATGAACATGTACAGCTTAAGATACAATATCTGACCGCTTTCTTGTTCGCAGGAAATTATCAGACATCAAGTTCAACTAATTTTGATTAATAAATGGTTCATACAAAAATTCTAAGTTAATTGAACATTCACATATGAACCATGCATTAATCAAAATTATCAAACATATACTTTGATAATTCCTTGAGTACAAGAGAACAACTAGATTTTATGTCTTAAACTGTAGTTGATATAAATTTGTATTTTAAATTTGAAAACTTTTTAAATTTACTGAAATAGTCAGCAGCACCATTTTTGTGGAGGGAGTTATTTATTTCTTCCCAGGAAGACAGAATTTATTTGTTTCTATATTTATATATAATAGTAGATAGTTGTTACAAAATATTAATATTTTTTCTGATATAATGATCATACTTGCTCAAATATATAAGTTGATACAACCTCCTATTTTAGAGAAACTTCTCAATAATATCTTATCATAATATGTAAGATATCAGTTAGAAAATTTATCAAAACTACTTTCTGATTTGAATCATATTATTGATTCCTAAATTAAATAAACATGTTATTGACATTCATTAGGCTGCAGGCAATTTCGCAATAAATATATTTAAATTAATATTGGGAAGTAAACATTATGAGGTTATATTATTAATAGTGAGTGGAGAACATATTTTTAACGACTCACCTCATATAATTTCAAATTTCTTTGATACCAGCGGTTTCAGACAATATTGTCTGACATATTGTCTGAAACCGCTGGTATCAAAGAAATTTGAAATTATATGAGGTGAGTCGTTAAAAATATGTTCTCCACTCACTATTAATTTGCAATATTTTACCTGTACTTCAGAGTAACATTAAGTAAAACACTAACTTTACTGATCTACTAATAACTTTGAAACAACTTGCAACTACAAATGAATCAGTCATTTTGAAAAGGGACCATCTCCAATTTTTCTGAAATTCACTTCTTTCATCATTCCTTGTTTACATACCTACTCGTACTTCCATCGTTTCTGCATGAGAACGGATCAACTACACTATTCCTTTACCACTTTCTGACTTTATTCAGTAGCAATTTTAGATTCAATGCTTTATCCTGAACAAGTTGAATCAGTTTTTTTTACTCTCCTGTAAAATTTGATCAGCTGTAGATGATCCCTTTTTGAAATGACTCATTCAAATTAAGGTCAGTGTTAAGACTTTTTTTGATATCTGTTATTGACTGTTGAATATTCTTCATTTCAACTGCAGTATTATTATCTTTTTTCCAGCAGATGACTGTATTAATATACAATGTAAAAAATTGACCTTAATCAGATGTATGATTTCCTTAATCTACGATTTTAAGATAACCAAACATTTTTTGAATTACACAAATCATCTTCTAATCAGGTAAATAAGATATACTATATTTTATTCTAAATAATTTAAGAAATTTGACAAATAGGCTAAGTGACTTTATTTAATTGTTCTTATATTATGTGAATAAATGTTAGTGATCATCCCAAGAGCAGGAAAATCTACAAATTTCTAACAATTTCCAGAGAAGAATAGTATATTTGTAAAAGATGTATTATTATGTTGTTAGTTTGTTATCTTGACAAGTGAATACTTTTAGTGGATAACACTTCATACCATATTTTATTAATGAATTTAATTTGTTATCTCACTATTGCCTACCCTCCTCTAAAATTTGGTGCTACTGGATGCAAGAAATCTCAGTTTAATATTTGAGAATGAAAAATATTGTTGCTCTCAGTTCAGTGATCATATTAACACAATACAGCATTCATAAGAGAAAACTTGCCTGATGATTTCTTAAACACTTACCATGCAACAAACAACTTGAAGAAAAATCCTCATAAAGTGCCTCAAAGTAGGTAAATTCACTTCCTGTTCCTTGGCTGTTATTCAGATTTCTTTCTTCTTTTCAAAACATGAATGAAATTCATATTTTGATACAGTAATAGGAAATGTTAAGAACTTATAATTTCAAGCTTTTTCAGCACTATAGTTACATGTAATAAATATAGTAGCATTGTGAGGAATGGATTTGTGTACCACTGTTTAGAAATTACTTCTTTCATATAGGAACTGAACTGAAAATTCCCAATTTTGTTTTCAGTTACTATATCAGTTCTCCTCAATATTTTCTTTAGAGGAATGTCTAGAGTTAAAGAATTCAGATAAAAGGATTCTTGAAGAGTGACAAAAAGTGTGATATAGAATTAAAAATCTGTTATGTATACTGTAGTAACTTTGAGTTATTAGATATGTTGACAGAGATTTGTAGTGAATGTATGTTGTACTTAGCATTGATAGTTACTCATACCTTCAAATTATAAAATGGAAACTAGTCTTTGATTTAACAACAAACTGAAGTTGTTGATATATGGTACTCTTAATACTCGATTCGTCCTAAAGTACAGTCTATGTATATTTGTATACTCTTGAAGTGTGAATGAATAAATTTGTGGTGAGTAGTGTTGTGTTCAGTGAATATTTCAAATATGGCCCATGATGACATTTTAGATGAAGAGGTATCATTGAAACCTTCCATGGAGGCAACAAGCATCAAGTTGGAGTCCATACTTCTTCTAGATATAGGATTTTGATCGGTAGATTTTCACTTAAAACATCATCACAGGTTGTACTGGAATATTTTTTACAAGTCATTATATCAAAGTTGTATTGTTTCGATATTGATCTGCAATTTAACTTAATATTGGCAGGATATTATATTATTTAATTTCAGTACAAATAATCTGTTTACTCCTGGATAGCTTTAGAGGAAATTTTAAATGAAAATGCCATTTACACTTTGCAAGTAAATTTGTCTGTATAATTTCTATTGAATATTTTTAACTTTTTTACTCTAAAATAATTTACAATTAAATAAAGGATGATTTATGAGTGTTTACCTGAAAAATTGCAAATTAAGTTCACACCCAAAAGCTTTTTAACAGAAAATCAGAAAATTAAACTGTTGATAGTCAAATATATGCCATATGGAACTGATAGAAAATGAAGCAGCAGATTAAAAAAAGAAAAAGAGCATATTCAAGATCCAAATCATGTCATCAAAAGATATGAATGGATGAAATAAGATAGAAACAATGGACATGTGTTGGAATTAAATAGGAAAGGTGAACTTCTTCATAATGACAGACACCAAGGTCAGGAAATGACAATGCTTTTGGTAATAAATACAACAGAAGATTGTAACCATCAACATCCTACCATGCATGGAGAGAGAGACAAGATGTTGACTATAAAATTAAATCTAATTAATAATCATGTACATTCTTCCTAAATGAAAAAAGTAAGATTCCTTAGAAAAATGAGGAGTGTATGGGTTATTTCTTGAAGCACAAAGATCTTTATCAAAATTTACGTCGAGTATTTCAAAGAACTAGACACGGTGGAATATGAAATCAAAACAGTTTCAAATAAATACTAAAGACTCATTGCAGATTTTATAATATACAATTATTTATGACTTTTTTATTTTTAAAATTGATGATCGATGCTTTTTAAAATATTCTTTATAATATAATCGATGTACGTCTACGTACCAGTATTTGTATTTAAGATTCATGGGATCACCTCAATGGTAAAACAAATTATTCTTTTTATAATGAATCTTTTAAAAAAAATTCAAAATAATAATTTCATTATAAACCTACAATACATAACATAAGTTCAAACAAATGGTGGTTCATGGAATCAAGTAATAGTAGCTATACTTAGAAACAAAAATGACCTAAATATAATTATTAGCTATAATTAATATTCTACATGTTCAGAATATACCTGTTCTGCTTTACTTGTTCATTATGCAAAGTGTACTTTCTGTCCAATTGTTGAGTTAAATTTATATTATCCAAGAATTGCAAAATTAAAAAGTTTGGATATGTTGTTTTGAAATAGTAATTGATAATAAAATTTTAGAACAAGTGAACAGTTTTAAATATCTAGGTTTCAATTCATCATATGTTAAAATGGAAAATATTAATGAGAAAATAAATAAATTTAATCTAATGTGTGGCACCATTAAAAGAACCCTTAAAAACACAAAAAAAGAAACAAAAATGAAATGTTATAAATTATTGGCTGTTCCTGTATTGATGTATGGATCAGAATGTTGGACCATCACTAAAAGACAAGAACAAAGATTGGAAGCAGCTGAGATGAGATTTTTAAGAAATGTAGCAAGATATACTCTGCTGGATAAGAAAAGGAATGAAGATATAAGAAAGGAATTAAATATTTTCAAATTTACAGACCGAATAATTAAATATAGGAACGACTGGAAAGAACATATTGATAGAATGCCAGAAGGAAGATTTCCAAAATTATTGCTAAATTATAAATCGCACGGAAGGAGAAATGTTGGACGTCCACACAGAAGATGGTCTGAACAATTTTAACAATTCTAGCTTTCATGAAACCGGAACGAGCAACAGGCTTAATCCCTGGATGATGATGATGATGATCTCTCTCTCTCTCTCTCTCTCTCTCTCTCTGTCTCAGATGATTTAAATATTTCACTCAAGAATGAGTCCACAGATTTCTTTAGTGAAAAAAAAAAAAAAAATGCAAGGAAAACATTAGAGTGCATTTGTCACTTCAGAACTGCAAAGCCAGTTATGCTTTTCATACCGGTACGCATCCTGCCTGAAAATTTGTGTGAATTGTCAGTTTTTGGATTGAACTGTCTGTTTTAGATTCAGAACTGGCTTAGGTCTTCCTATGGTTTTTTATTTCCAATTTCTCTTCATTGGAAAGTAATGAAAATGGCTTACATTGTAGAGCATTTAATAAATTACATTATTTTAAATTCTAAGAGAAACCAACACATGTCTCAATCCCACATTTGCTGAAATTGCAAAGTAGATCACGCCTAACATCTAGGATAAGGTCATGCATGTGCAGGAAAAAGTAACAAAGATTTGTACTCTCCATGTTCCAGGAGATTTGCAATGAGTTCATTTCACAATTCACTCTGTGTTGGAAATAACATGTTAAGATTAAAAACAAAATATTTTTAAAATCTTAATAAGGAAAGAATATGTTAAATCATAGAAATATAAAATAAATTAGAAAGAATTGATGATGATACGTAACATATCGAAACCTTGGTCTTTATATGAATCTTATGTAATTTGTATGGCCAATTAACCACAATTGATTTTATATGAATTTTTATGAAGAGTATAGTTAATTTAGTTCAAAAATGTTTGTTCATGATATGATAAAAAAACAAAGTTCATTGCAGAATGATCCATTTCATTCTATTCATTTTTAATACAGCTACAATACTGGTCTAGATGTTCTTTTGAGCACAGAATCTTTTTCTAAGCAATCTGCACCATATATATATATAAATATGAAAGCTTTCTTGGGTTTTCCGCGTCTTGGATTCAAGTTCAGCCTCTGGCCAATGATTCCAACATTTTGGCATGTGGGATCATGCCGAAACATCGGAACCATTGGCTAAAGGCCAAACTTGAATCCAAGACACGAAAAACCCAAGAAAACTTTCATATTCATACTTATATCTGCGAAAATCTGCAATATATATATATACACACCGTATAATCTTCAATTTGATTCTGTAATACTGTTTTTTTTAATAAAAAAAGCCTAATATAGTATTTTCATTCAAATTTCCCAACTAGAATTGTAGATAGAATACTGTAAAATGTTTTAAGTTAATTTAATTGCAGGTCCATATCTTAAAGATACAAATGTGATATAATGACGAGGAAACCTTGATAATTAAATATTTTGTATATAATAACTTTGATGATTCTTGTTTATTATCAACAGCACTTGAATATTGTCCTGAAAATAAATCTGCATCACCAATGATAGATGTTATAAATATTTAATTCTATGAAAATAAGTGTTTAATTCATTGTAATATTTTATGGAATATAAAAATCTTTTATTTTTATTGCTGATTCTTTTTTCTTTTATTATTTCTTTTTTTTTTTTTTTTTTTTCCATTGTTTTCCTTTTTTTAATTTTCACCTAGGAGAAGATTATTGTTTTACTGGTATTTTAGTTTCAGTGCCTGAATTTATTTTTTTGATTGTCATATAAATTTACATATTAACATTATAATTGTTTATGTTTATTTATTAATAAATAATCTATTTCTTCTTGTTTACTAACATAAATATAATTATTAGCATATTGTGCTCAATGATTTAGGACTGGACAGCACTACTGCTATATAAACAATAATATATAATTCCCAAGCCTAAGTAAAAACTACATAATATTTTGTAAACAATGATGATATAGTATACTTTTTTTTGTGTTTTGATGTTATATTTAAATATGAATACTTTCCAATACTGGACAATATTATTTTGAAAAGAAAAATTAAGACTTGAACACTGAACCTCTGGTTCTATGTATCAGTATGCAATCCATTACACCATTCAAGACACGATACAAACATCAGCATTTATTTCCTCATATACAATTCTCTAATTGTCCAAAGGCAGATAGACAGCCAGTGCTACTTCTTGAATAGAAGCCATCTGTTGGCTATTGGTAGCACCTTCTATCTGCCTTCGGACGATAAGAGAATTGTATAAGAGGAAATAAATGTTGACGTTTTTATTGTGTCTTGAATGGTGTAATGGACTGCATACTGGTGTGTAGAAACTAGAGGTCCGGGATTCAAATCCCAGTTCAAACAATAATTTTTCTTTTCAAAATAAATTTTTGTTTTTTGTGATCCATTCTTTGTTTACAGTTTTGCATGTGTTAAATTCTGATGGAAAGTTAAAGTGTGATATATTCCTGTGTATAACGTTACAGGACCATATTTCAACATTCTGCCATTCAAGACAGTTGTCATTTGTCACCACCATTCTGCCGAGATAATTGCATATAAACACTCATAGCAATGAAGTAAGGGGAGATGCCATAGCAAAGTTGTTTAAGGCAATACTCTACAAGCCGGAAGGTCGAGGGTTTGAGTTTCAATAGGGTTAGGATTTTTAAGCCAGCCTAAACCTTTTTGTGGGATCTACTCAGCCTCTAGTGAAAATGAGTATCTGACTATGTTTTAGGGATAAAGTGTGCCATCACACAAGGCTGACAACTAACTGACATCTTTTGCAAATTGTCTAGAAAGGTGGAGGCCTTAACTTCCTGCTACTTCAAGGTCCTCCTAGGATCTGTAGTAGAATTACTTTATCTTTACATAGCAATGAATTAAATTTATTTCAGAATAATCTTAAATTAATGTTTTATTTTAGGAAGTAATATTTTGATGTTCTTTTAATCAAATTTTGAGTCTGTACTATCTTACCTCAATTTAATGTTGATTTGTTCTTGAACAAATCATCCTCAGCTTGGTCAGACTGGTTAGATTTATGTTGTAAATCCTGGATGTCGATGCCAGCTCCCTCCTGTGGTTGGCCGAAGAACCTCCAAACAAGGTCACGTTCAGTCAGTATTTAAAAATTCATAACTCTGTTTTTGTTCTTCTGAATGTAAATTTTTTCCCAAATAGTTGGTTCTTTTGTATTTTCTAACTGTTTTAATAATTTAGTGTTTCAATTTATATTATGTTTTTCAGACCAAACATGAGCAGTTTTTTTTTTTATATTATTTAGAATCTGTATACTTTGCATATTTTCAACTGGGTAGACTAAAGTCTCAAAGAATACTCCACATGATGGCTCTAAATATTATTTATTGGACATTTTTGGCCCCATGTATCAACAAATTTAATTTATAATCTTTTCTAATACTGACACCATTATTAACATCATTATCAATATTACTTGAATTTGATTTTTTAAGATGAAAGATATCTTATTAAAATATAACTTTTTGATTACTACAAATCAAGTAAAAATTTAGTAAACGTCAAATTAAGGTTTATATAATAATATCCTCAATTTGTGTCCAACCCAGGGTTGGATCGAGGAATGAGATGAGATGAGATATTTATAGAGAGCTGTGAACAACAAGGGTGCTGCCCGACCATGCCTGACACCATCACAAGGACAGATGAATGAAATGAAACAAAGTTAATGAGATGAGTATGGAGAAATAGTGGAATGAAATTTTTGACAGGGAAAAATGGGAGAAACTTGGAAGAAAATATGCCCAGTCTCTATTTCATCCACCATGAAACCCACATAAAGTGACCAAGACTCAATCTCGAGACCCAAGTGGTGAGAGGCGAGCATATAACTGCTTGTACCATGGAGCCGCACAAATTAAGATTTAATGCATAATAAATAATAAAACTTTATTTTAAATTTAATTATTTATTCTTTTCACAATATAACAAATCTACTGAATTCTTTCACAGACTATGAAAACTAATTAATTATTTTAATAGATTACAGAACTATTGGAGTTTTTCACAAACCAAATAGCACAAATTTAGATTATTTTAAAGGATAGCAAAACTGTTGGATTCTATTATGGAAGAGGAGAAATGGCATTATCAAAACTTTTCTTCTTATTCTCCTTCTTTCTTTTACTTGCAGTGTTAGTGTATTCCTTAAGTAATGATTCTTTATTTTGCTTTACAATGAATAATAAATATTTTCTTTTAAAACACTATTGAAATTTTAAAGAAAAATTTCCCAATTAACTTTTTACAGAAAAAAACTAAAAACATGGAAATGATCTCAATAATTTGCCTTAACAGTTGACATACACAAGACTGATAGAAATGAATAATTGAATGGCTAAAAATATTTTCAAGAATTTTATTTTATATACAGATTGGTTAATGAATAGATAGTTAAAGTTGCAATTAATAATAATCCATCTAATGAAAACTTTTGATATACATTACTATGACTGATGCACAGCCAAGTTCTGGTAAATAATTATTTTATAAAACATTAATTCTGGTAAATAAGTTTTGTTTTATTAGGTTCATTATCCTAAATATGTAGAAAAAAGTCTTATATACTGGTATTATTACGTTACTTAACATTGTGAGAAATCTGATGTCCATTTAATTCAAAAGTTAAAATAATAACATTAAAAAACTTTAGATTATACCTAAAAATTACCTAAAAAATAAATGTTTTTAGAAATATCAGGATTACTTGGATGTGCTATATTACAGTAAAACCTGTCTGTGAAGGAACACGATGGTTCCTTAAATATATTTCCATCTTGGCAGTTTTCCCTCTTATAAACGGTTCCCAAATTACAAGCTTGAATTTTCTCATGCAGTGTAAGGGTTTTACATGCATGCTTTAAAGATATAATGTATTGAAGTGAAATACAGACAAAATAGTGTATGTAACATAGCACAGTTTGCACGGCAATACAAAAAACTCTATTACATAAAAACAAGAAGGAAATCAACTACAGGAGGACTGAAGAGTTTCCCAACTCCCTTGTAAGTTATGTAAGCAGGCAAGGAAAAGCGAGGATTCTCCACTGTCACTCATAAGCAAGGGTATCCCTGCAATACAGTGGCAACACAAGAAGATAAAACGATATAATGCAGTAGTGTCATATGCAGAGTTTTCTCATGTGGTCATTAATACTGTAATTAGAACGTACTTAAGAATAATTTTCCATATTACTGAGGTAAAAATTATCTATTGGTACTTTAAAAACTATTCCGTTTCTGCATTATAAAGGTTTCTGGCTTATAGAGGCCAATTTTACATATAAAATCGTACCGTTCTGGAGATTTTTTCCGTCTCTACAGGTTTCCTTCTTATAAAGGTTCCGGCTAAGACAGGTTTTGCTGTATTAAATTCACTTGCAGTAATTGTTTTAATAAAACTAACATCAAATATAATTTCACGTTTTAACCTATACAGCTAATAAAAAAGAATGCAATAATTGTAATGAAATAGATTCATAATTTAAGGATAGAGAGAGATAAATTGAAATTAGAGTACCATAAAATAAGAGTTATTCATATTGAGTAATGTAATGTTTTCATTGAAGTTTCTTAGCTTCAGTAATGATATCTTATTTGATGTATTATAATTTCTAAACTGTTACCCATTGGACAAGCAACATTTGCTGCAGAGACCCTAAAGTTTGATTTAATGCCTTTCAGCAATTCTTGAATAACTGATTGGCATTTAAATGTTCCAGTATAAGAATGGTTATGTGTAAATAAGTTCAAAATCAGTAACATATTTAAACCAAATACTTAACATAAAATATTGTTATAATAAAAAAATAATAGTAATGAGTCATTTCAACTTTCAGAAATATATATAGAGTGAGTGATAAATCCAATGTCTTATTGATGGTTGAAGATGATATAATATAGAGCTGATTCATTATGTTAAATATTGTAAGTAGGCTGTACTCTCAGACCAGTCATTTTTATAATGGTTGTAAGATATGTTTCCTCACAGCCTACTAAATAATGAATAATTGTTTCTTTATGGCCTTGACATTCTACAAAAAGGTATTATGAATGTTCCAAAATTTATCAGTAGAGTCACATTGAATGTTCACAACCTGGTAGAACATCAAGATGAAAATGTAGTAGGCCATTATCTCCTTAACCCTTTAGGTGTCACGAGCCGATTAGATGGCTCTGGTGCTCCTGACCATTACCTGCCAGACAATATACTTAAACTACTTGCAAAGCCGATCACATCGGTGGGCGTGATTTAAATCTCTGGCACAAGAGGTTTTACCAGTGGCATGCAGAGGGTTAATTAAAGATTTAAAAAAATCGACCTTTCCATTATAAACTAACAAAAACTGAGGTAAATTAAAAATATAAATTGGAAATTTAACTTTCACAGGAAAAAAAAAACACTATGAGGTTCAATTTAAGAATTAAATTAATGTTTTTATTACCTCACCTCATATCCTTTTTCTTCTAGACTGCATTTTCGGAACTTATCATCAGTAGCCTCTCGTCGCCGATGTTATGTCGTTTCTTGGTGGTTTTGACAAGAAACGGCATAACACCGGTTGATGAGAGGCTACTGATGATGGAGATAAGCTCTGAAACTGCAGTCTAGAAGAAAAAGAATATGAGGTGAGGTAATAAAAACATTAATTCAATTCATAAATTGGAAACTTTACTCCTCACCTCATAAAATATGATCTGCTCATCTTGATATATTTTAGAAACCACCATTCCCATTCTCAACTAATTCCAATCATTTGATTAATGATCCATATTTTTTGAATTTATTGATGTGTACCTCATAGTGTCACATTCCATTAATTGTTTTCATAAATTTTATAAGACAACTCAAGTCTTGCAAAATTTAATTATGTTGACTGTTTTTATTAATGAGAATTTCAGTTGAGAATGGAGGTGATAGTCTCTGAAATATGTCTAGGTGAGAAGATCATATTAATTTATGAAATGAGGTGTAAAGTTTCTAATTTATATTTTTAATTTGTTGATATTTAACTCAGTTCACTACCCTTTTTTTTTTATAAAAATGTATTAATTTCTATACAAAAAAAATCCAGTCTAGTCACCTAGTTTTTCATCATTGATGTCAATGCAATGAAATTTTTCAGAGTGAGACAAATATAGCCTTATTTTAAAATACAATAGGAGTAACATTAAGAGGTTTGTTTAATAATTAGAACATTTGGTCTGTTCATTCTTACAGACTGTAATCACTGACGATGGGGCTAAGAAGCTCTGAAACATATGTTCGACAAAACAACTCTAAGAGGTAAGAATGAGCAGACCAAATGTTTTAATTATTGAATATAGCCTTGTTCTTGAATTAACTCTTAAACTTTCATTTGCTATTACAACAAACATCCTGTGGAGTCTAGTATGTTACTACTCAGATAACTGGTTGGATTATGGTATTATTTATTTTTTATTGATAAAGATAGAATCACTTTCGGTAGTGGTCCTATAGAGAAAGAAGGATCAGTTCTAATCTAATTAATTTCCTACTATTAACCAGTAGCCAACTAATTTTAGATAAAACATTGAGAGTATAATTCCTGAGCATCTCCCACGTTTTAATCCCTTGTTCAGATGTCTTGGAAAAAGTGACATAATGAAGAAATTCTTTAATGAAAACTTGTTTTGTATTCAATTCATTAGACTAGTCTTGGATTCCTGTCAAAAAGTTGATGACAATATATTATTACCTGTATCAGATTTTAGTCATAACATAGTAATTTAGCAATTTATTTCAAAGATTTGGATGGCTTCCCTGGCATCAACAATCATTAGTTGGCGTGAAGTTCTTGGCATAGCTTGGATGTGTGAGTTGTGATTGTTCGCTAACACCTTGTTTTTTTTTTTTGTACGGTTGGTGTTAAGAAGCAATCCTAGAATAAAACTACTTCCAACAAATCTTTCAGAAATTTGTATACGATGATTCATATTCTGAGCATAAAATTTTGTTGCTGGATAAAATGTTTCTGTTCTCAGTGTTCTCCTTTTGAGGAGAAGTGATCTAGTCACTCTAATAGAGAGTGAATTTTAGAACAAAACTGTAGCCATCTCACTCAGAAGAAATTAATTGCTGGAATTGTGACATCAGCCATGAGAGCCTATGAGACTAGACTGGGCTCTGTTTATACAGAGTGTTTGGAAATTCATATTACAAACTTCTAGGACTAGTAGAGGAGAGTGAGTAGATAGTATTTTGAATAGAAACCCATGTCTGGGAATGCACCATTTCCATGCTACAGCCATTAAAATGTTTTGCAACGAGATAGGCAGTATGTGACGTCAGAAGAGCACTATGTCGAATGAGGTGTGACATAAGGTACAGAATGGAATGATGTTTGACTCATTTCAGAAGAAAGTCAAATTTATTTGGTAACAATACCAAAGTAACAAAAACCCTTTCATTGATCACAATAACACTTTTGCTAACCGTGGAAAAAACAAATATGTTTCTTTCTTCTGCACTGGATGTGTCCCATATGAAACTGCTCACTACATAAGAAGTTTGATGTGATGTCCACCAACATCGTTGCACACATTGTACCAACGAATCATCTTCCAGTACACTCGTTCCATCACACCTGGTGTCCCATTAATCTCTTGTGCAGTGACCACAGTTTGTGACATCATGTACTGCCTATCCAGTTGCAAAAACACCGGAAAATTCAACACATTGTAATGGCTGTAGCATGGAAACAGTACATTTCCAAACATGGGTTCCTATTCAAAATATTGTCCCCTTTACTACCCCTAGAAGTCTGTAATATACCATACAAAACATTATCATTCTAGCAAAAGTTACTAAGTGGGTCCATATTTTAAGAATACTGCAAATACTTACGAAAGAAACACTATATATTTTCCAATAAAATAAATTAAAAGTGTTATAACTTTCAAGAATAAACATGCCGTTTTTGCACAATTTTATATTCAATTTTAACTTAGAGATCATTATACTGATTTCTCAAAAACACAGTTGTGGCTTTAGTGATTTCAGCAAGAACAATGGTGATATATAAAATAGCATAATTTGGAATAGCTTCCATCCATTCATAGTAATTCTGCCCAAGCGCAGGTCCTTCACTGCAATCATAGCATTTTAATGCTATGCTTTGCAGCTTTACTAAGGAATTATAGGTGTGGTAGCTTCCCATTGCTTTCCACATCAGTGAAGGATGATGATAATAATGGCTGGATGATTTTCGGGGACCGTTGGGCCCTAAGCTTCCTGACATTTATCTTACAGGTAAGAAAAAACCGTGAAAAAACTTCACCCAGGAGCCTGTCCCGACCGGAAATTGAACCCGGGCCTGCTGCATGACAAGGCAGCATGCTACCTCGAGACCACAGCGGTGGACTGGAATAGCTTATAACATGTTAATTCAATAATAATAATAATAATAGCTTTATTTTACCTGGCAGAGTTAAGGCTTTAAGGCCTTGTATGCCACAAAACCAGGTATTTAAAAAATACAAAAAAAATAGTCTTACATATAAATTACAATATACATAAATGATTACATGTTATAAATACAATACAATTAATATTTATAATGTATTTTGATTTACTCTAGATTTAACGAATTAAATACATAATATGTACAAGATATATAAAAAATGAGAAAAAATTATTAATGACATAGTATAAATTTAAATAAATAGAGAAAAATTAATTATTAGACAACAGGTAACTGTATAAGAATGCAACAAATTCACTGTAAAAACCAGTCTATTTGTTATCTCAAAAACACAGTTGTGGATTAGTAATTTCTGGGAGAATGATGGTGATATATAAAATAGTATAATTTGAAATAGCTTATAATGTGTTAATTCAGGAATAGAAAAATGTTACCGTAAAAACCAGCCTATTTGTTTTCAGAGAGTATGTATCTCCTGTACTGTGATCAAGCAGTCAACAGGGATCATGCCTTGGTGCAGAGCTGTGGGGCACCTACAGATTCTAATCATGGAAAAATAATTTTTTTTCATGGAATTTCTGCCAGTATATGGGACTGCCCAGTACCATGAGGAATAGTTATAAGTAGCACTACTATGTTGAGAAAAAACAAGTTATAATTGCTGGGTTCCAACATGCTGACTACACATCACTCCTATACAGAGTGGATGATTATCCATCTCTATGATTAACATATGTGGTGGATGCGAGATCAGCGACTGGTAGCCTATGGACCTCCTAGATCAATCATACCATGAGTTTAATTATTAGTACTATATCTACTATGGTTTTAATGCTGTATGTAGCTATATGCTCTTTGTCAGTTTGGAAAATACCAAATATAGTTTAATAAAAGAACAGATGACTGATAATTAATAAGCTACCAGTATTTTTTTTTAATTTCATGGCCATAAAGAAATCACAATTTAATTATCTAGTGGTCCTAGTTTGCCTCATAAAATACATCATTATTGAAAAACCATTTTAACATCATCTTTGCTCAATTATTTAATATTAAAATGTATCTTAATTGTTGCACTCCAGTGTCATTTTTCTATAATAGATTGTACATTGTCAACAAATAAAGTTTCATTAAGATTATATTAAAACTCATCTAAAATACTACTACTGTATATTATATATATATATATATAATATATATATATATATGTAATTACATTTGTTGTTATGTATAGCCACTTTAACTGCAATAGTCACATTATGACTTTTCTATAGGTTATGGCTATTGTTCTGTCTAGTCAGTGTGTCAAGTTTGGGTTCTCTCCTGCACCCAAAATCAGTGTGTTTTGTCAATACCACAACATCCAATGTAATGAATTGATCACTTTAATTCCAGTGAGAGATGCTCTCATCACCAAATTCACGTCTCTTGTATTTTTTAACTTATTACAAACACAATATTGTAACTCAGGTTGGCCATTTTAAGTCTTTACTATTAAAGTGTGTGATAAAATTCCGTTAAGAAATATAAAATCTAATATTTTAAGTGTAAAATTATAAAATATGTGTAAGGTACCATCTTTGTCAGGTTGGTTATTTTTTTAACTTTAGGTTGATGATGGAATAAGTTCCAAAATGCCTACAGTTCTTTAAAAAATTAACCAAGTTAAGAAATATGATACCTTACAGGTATTAATTTTATATTGTTTTAAATCTTATTTGCTAGATATTTAATATCTTTGTTAATCTAATTGTATTATTCTGAATTAGATGACTGTGCTGGCTTTTTAATTTTCAAATAAATATAATTGATAATTTAATATTTAAAGGAAGTGACACTATAGAGATTAATATTAATTAATTAATAGAGAGTAAATATTGGAGTGCAAGAGAGCGAATGATTTCATTATCAAGTGCTCGACATTAGATACCAACCATTAATAGAGAGTTAGAATATTCACAACTCACCTCATATTTGTAGTATCATAACCGGTCTAATATTCTAACTCTCTATTAATTATAATTGGTAATATTTTAATAACTAATTTTTTAGGGACATATTAGTCTGAATCTCCTGACATTTGTCTTACAGTTGAGGAAAACCCTAAAAAAACCTCAATCTGACCAGGGATTGAATCAGGCTATGTAAGAGGCAACAATTTTAATGTACAAACCTGTGGTGATATATGATTTAATTAAAAAATCATAATAAATCTGTACATTTTGATGAGCAGTGATTTAAAAGCTTCTGGAGTAAAATAATTTTTGATTTAGGTGGTTAGTAACAGATGTTTTACTGATGTTTTTATTATTAATTTAACAGTTCTCACTGAAGCACTACTGGCTTTATAAAGTAGTGTTAAATTCCCAATAAATGTCTTCTTAACTAAGAAGCCGCCATTTGAAAAGATAGAAACAAAGGTTTAAAAGCATTTGGCACGAGGGAAGTACAATGGTCTAGATGAAAATGTTTCTCTTCAAAGATGTTTTACCATTTCTTGATTAACTATTGGAAAGCTTGTTGAATTATATATTTATTTATGACTGATAAATCACTTTCGTTAGTGGACCACTGTGTTCAGCTGTAAACTTAAAACAGAATACATAATAATGAAAGATCTTAGATGTGACATAGTTGATAAAATGTCTATAAACAAGAATGAAATAAAATTATGTACAAAGTTTTGAGATGGGTTTTGATTTGTCTTGCTGAAACTTTCGTTATAGGTTTTTCATTATTAGTCATATTTGTAAACTGGATAAAAGCACTTGTTTTCATGTGAAAGCAGTGTGTTATAGCTTAATGTAATCTTAAGAACAAAATGCAATATTAAAATGACAGATCAGAAAAAAAAAGTGATATTAATATTTGTATATTCCAGGAAAAACTATTTTCTTTTTAAAATATACAGTCAATATGCCCAATTCACCAATTAATGTTTTAAAATGGTCAACACATTTCCACAGCCAAGCTGTCATCCTCAAGACCAGATATTGACTGAAGACAAAATTGGTAATAAATAAACAAATTCAGTTAAAAACAAACTACGTCACATGATGCAATCAATCACAAGTAAACAGTATAACATAATAAAACTAATCCTCTTCTCTTTCAATTAAATGAAAGAGGGTGCTGTATGGAATAGGGCCCTTGTCTTTATTCATGATTTTAACCTTATTTTTATAAATTTCCAAACTTTCAAGGACGTCAAGGAATTTGAAATCAATGACTGAACGAATCAGCCTAAGATTACTTTTATTGACAGCATGACCGTAATTGGAAATGTGCTGGGCAACTCCAGATTTTTCAATTCTATTAAGTCTAAAATGGGCAATATTGACGTCCTTGAAAGTTTGGAAATTTATAAAAATAAGGATAAATCATTAATACAGACAGGGGCCTTATTCTGTACAGTGCCCTCTTTTCTTTAATTGAAAGAAAAGAGGATTATTAATTAAATAAAAATAAAACATAGTTTTATTTGATTTTTATATTTATTAAATAATCAATGGAGTTGGTGTTTACTTGATGAAAATCCATATTGATTAATTAAATAAAAATAAAACATAGTTTTATTTGATTTTCATATTTATTATTTATTTATTAAAAGAGGATTAGTTTTATTATGTTATACTGTTTACTTGTGATTGATTGCATCATGTAACATAGTTTGTTTTTAACTGAATTTGTTTATTTATTACCAATTTTGTCTTCAGTCAATATCTGGTCTTGAGGATGACAGCTTGGCTGTAGAAACACGTTGACCATTTTAAAACATTAATTGGTGAATTGGGCATATTGAATGTATATTTTAATATTTTATCACCAAGAAGATCACTTGTGTATTAAATGTTTTATTATTGTTGTTTTCCACTAATAAGCACAGCAATGTTTTCTACCCTGTTTTGCTGTTATAATGTTTGCAGTTATTATGATGTATCCATCTATACCATTTTAATTATGATGTTATATAAATACTGAATTTTTAATACTCATTTATAACTGTCAACTCTATACATAGGCTAGAAGTGTTTTTAGTATTTTTGTTTAGGTAACATCTAGAACATAAATTTAAGACCGCTAATAATATGACAGAAGCAGATAAGATAATTATTTGAATTTTTTTATATTACTGGTTATACCTTTAATCTGATGACAGATCTAGTGGTTTAGTAGCTCTCATGTTCACTTCTAGATTCAAGGTGTGCAAGTTTGAATCACATCAGTGTTGATACATTTTTAAGACATAAATATTATAGTATAACTTCCTTCTGAAGAGGATGGGCATCATATTGTGGTTTTATGGCACATAAAAGTACTTTAAGCCTGAAATAAAGACACATGTGAGTGGAATATATTGGCTCTTACATTCCTGATTTTGAATAAAAATAATTATTATTATTGAAACACAATACAGTAGAACCCTGTAATTTGAGCTAATTGGAGTTGAGGCTTCCTTGAATTACAGGATTGTATGGAAATGTTGGTAAATCATGAATAAATATTTAATGAGCATATTAGAGGTTAAACAATATAGTATATTCCTGCGTTACATATGGGCTAACATTTCCAAGTTTCAAAAACATGTGTTATATTTTAAAGAAATTGTCCAGAGTCCTTTGTTTTCTTCTAAAAGCATGGTGTCAATTAAAATAGCTTCTGTTTGTTGCTCGACATAATACAATGCCACATCTAGTGCTCCTATTCCCTTGGTGTGAGTGATCACTGGTAGAATTTTGTAGGGATTACTGTAATAATACTTTTCTGAAAGGATAGTTGCAAACATAATTAATGAAGGGACAATAAAGAAACAGCAAGTGCACTCCTCGTAACCTAATGGTACATGTCATTCTATACATGCTCTAGTAGAAATGTATTAGAAGTTTTTTTATGAACGAAAACCCTAACTGGGACAATTTTACACTTGTATTATACATGGAAAATTGAAAAAAGTTCAAAATGTAACACATTCCAAAGTATGAAAAATGTACATGCAGATAACATGATTTTACTCTAGTTTTATGTAAAATTTAATATTCTTAAGACTGGCTCGAAGTACACAGAACCAGGGTTCTACTGTACTAACTTTTCAATTGGCCTTATTAGTATGTTCTGTCCTTTGCAAAACTTAGAATTTATTGCAATCTGTTTTTGCCAAATTGTCAGACAACTATCATTTGGTATCAAAGTTCACTTACAATGTAATTAGATTATTTACTTTTTTATGTCTGACACAACATTTTTTGTATCACATTTTAATATCTCTGTCGTGATAGTTCTAGACCTTAGAGATTTGCTTTTCATTTTCTTCTCAAAAATTTCTAATTTTTTTTTTCACATAATTTTACTGCTATATTTAAAATGCACAAAACTTTATGCTTGACTTTCTTTATTAAGTTTAATATGTGGTAATATATTTACTTTCTGATCCATATTTGTATTTTATATTTGTTGTCATAGGCCTAAAAAGTATATTTTTAACAATATATTAAGTTCTGTCCTTTAATACTGGTACCTTACTTTATTTCTTTGATCTCATTCACACATTTATAAAACAAAATGGAAAGTGTGTAGTTACTTATATCCCAATGGGATTATTTATTAAGAGCCAGAAAGATAATTAGAATTCACGGATATTAGATTGTGTATAATGGAACGATAGAGAATTCACAATAATATAGATATCATAGATATAGTATAATTATAGCGATATGTTAGATATTAAATTGCAAAATTCAATGCAATGCACATGTTTAAAATCCACTGCCTTTCAAATGGAGAGAAATAAGTGATTGCAGTGATATATATTACGTATTTTTTTTCCTTTTTAGAAAAAAAGGTGTTACAAATTATTTTTTCCACTAATTGATCTTTTATTCAATGTTTTTATTATTCATTTCATACATCTCAATGATAGATAAATCATATTTGAAGAGAAAAATTATACGCTCAGACTGAGGCTTGAACCCAGAACCTTTCACACTCTAGGCAAATGCTCTAACCGAGTGAGCTACCTGAGCAAGTTCCAATCTAAACGCAAATTTTACTCTTATATACACTGTTAATTCCTGTGCACCGAATGCTATGAAACCTTTGCTTCTATCTTACAAATGTCTTCTTAATAAAGAAGCTGTCATTTGCAAGATAGAAGCAAAGGTTTCATAGCATTTGGTATGCAGGAATTAACAGCATATATATAAGAGGAAAATTTTGAACTTGCTCAGGTAGCTCACTCGGTTAGAGCATTTGCCTAGAGTGAGAAAGATCCTGGGTTCAAGCCCCAGTCTGAGTGTACAATTTTTCTCTTCAAATATGATCTTTTATTTCTCATCCTTAGCAGACTATGACTTTAATACTAGAGTAAAAGGTAAAAAAAAGGTAAAGTGATCCCACTACAGGCCTCAGGAGGCCCTAGAGTGAATAAGGTTTTTTATTTGCAAGTGGAAATTAATTTACAATTTAAATTATTCCCTAGCTTGCTTACTCTCGAATATTAACATTCTCGTTCTTACGTTTTCTTTAACATTGAATTATAAGATCACAAGGAAGAGACCTTATATATATATATTTTTTTTATTTTTACGCCAAAATAATTTCTTCATTAATGCCTTTCACATGTCTACTTTCTTGCTATTCACAGAACAAATTCTGAAGGCCTTGTTACTGTGAAGCATGAAACAGGTTCTGAGATCCTCTATTAATTAGAGTTCTCTTGCCAGCAGATATACTAGTCTTGATTTTGTAGTTTTGACATTCCTAGAACTTGTTTAGGTATATTGCTTTGGAAAATTTGTGCAATATTGTTCACAGAAAGTTTTTAAAATAAGGTTTCATTATTATTGTTGTTATTATTATTTAGAGCATATCATAGTCCAAAAAAAACAAGGCATTGCTTTGAGATACAATTGTTTATTTATGTACATGAGGCTTTATGTTTGGTTAACATTTTCAAATGTTCAGCGAAACTTAAATACCGTAACTTGTTTATTTAATAGATCAAATATTTAAATATAAAAATATGAGGACTTTAAAATAACTGTATATCTCGGCAGATAAGGCGACCTTCAGATAAGACGAGGTATAGATTCTTGTCAAAGTTTAATAGTTTTAGCATATTTGCATATGTATCTCCCCAAACTATCAACGGCCTAGAATTTAGTTTAGATCAGCGATCATTACTAGCTTACTGTATACCCGTATAGCGTCTACAAAATTATACCGTATTCGTAATTTTATGTTATATATTGTTAATATTTTTAACCCCTCATTATGATAAATAAATAGCCTACATTTTATTTTCATTCAACCGGCAACACTGCTACACTTTCGGTTCTCTATGTTCGATAAGTTGTACTAAGCACGAGAGATGAGACTTGTCGCATGGATGGCGGTAGAGGGGAAAGGAGGTTGTTATGATAAGGAAGGAAGATTGCTGCGTGAGAAATTTCTTGTTACGCTACTAGCAAACCCAAAGATATATGTTATCCGCTTATTTAAATGTTATACTGTGCCCTTTGCATCATGCGTAGTAATAATAATGAGGGATGATCAATAATTAAAAGAAACAACGCAATATAAGCAATAATGTCCATGTTTATTTACTACACAAAACAGACTGCAAAAGAATTGAATAACCGGATGTTTTCAGGACTGGTTTGATAGTAGCTGTACTCTCGGGGATTCACTAAATCGTTAACAGTTCCCCCCCCCCACATGTCAACTGATTGATTTTGTCACCGCGCATCATTATGTCAGTCGCAATCAGCAGGATTTTAAATACATTGGTGAGTTTTTTTTTTTTTTTTCATTTTATAAGTCGCAATCAGCAGGATTTTAAATACATTGGTGAGTTATTTTTTCATTTTATAATGATTTTAATTTATACAAATTTCAATCTAATTTTCTTGTATTTGTCCTATAAGACAACCTGGATTTTGGGTTTTTTTATGGTTCAACTATCGTCTTATCTGCCGAGATATACGGTATGTATTGTCAAATTGTTGACTTTTTCTCCTCTGCATATTATATAGGCCCTATAAGCCATATATTTTTTTGAAATATAAGTTGATTTACTTATACACTGTCGATAGCAATATGCTTTTTTCTCTCCAGGAAAAGTTACTTTAACCCTTCTAATTAAAAAAAAAAAATATCATGATAATAGTAACATGATTTTCAATTGAATTATTACAAAGAGTGCACACACAATATCAAATAAACTATTTTCCCACATGAATATATTAATCTAGTCATAAAAGTTTTATTATTATAGTTTTTGATATAAAATATAATTTTTTCTTGGATACAAGATCTTTAACCTTGTAAATTTCTTGTAGATTTTTGTTTTTTAATAGAAAATTTTGCATGTAAGATGTTCTTGCTTTTAAATAAACAGGAAAAATTAAAACAATAGTCTCTATGTTGTAAGAGTTATTGGAAGCTCTATAATCTTAAAATACTGTTTATAAAATGCTTATTTGTTCAGAAACTATTCTTAGTAAGAAGATGAAAATTGTACTGGTCCCTGGTCATCTAAAAAAATGTTTGGCTATAATTCAATATAGAGTTTTTTTCTGTGTTTTCATGATGTAACAATATGAAAATATAAAATTTTGAATTATAACTATTACTCGATAAAATTTTATCATTAATTTTAAAAGTATAGATTCATTATTAATTTATGTTTTTAGAAAGTAACGCTATGAGGTTTCATTTAACAATCATTAAATGAATCAGATTTTACATTTCACATCCATTTTGTGTATTTTCCAAAATATGCAAAACATTAGGTGAGATGTAAAATTTGATTCATCTAATGATTTTCAAATTCATTATGTCTAGGTGAATACAACTTTGGACTATTCTAAGCAAGATGATAGACTACGAATCTTGAAATGGACCACTAGTTACTACCTATGTATATATTTATTTTATTAAATAAAAATAAAACTTTTATTTTTATTTAATAAAATGGATTTTCATCAAGTAAACATCAATTCAATTGATTAACTATGTAGATAGTTATCGTATGGTTGCCAGTATGTTCATTCACATTTTCACTAAAGCCAATTGGCAAATGTTTATTCAGATTAGGGTAGGTTGGTTGGATTGATTAGATTAGGTAGGTACTTGGTCTTCTTCTTTCCAAGTATTAGGCCAAGGCCTGTTACGATCCTATAGAAAATTTTCCCTCCAGCGTTTCATAGGACGGCCCAGTGATCTTCGTCCTCTTGGTATATAATTATAAACAGTTTTGGGGATCAAATTTGAACTCATTCTTTCTAGATGGTTTCCAATTTAGTTGGTACTGTTTAATATATTCCAAAATTGGCGTAGTCTTCAATTCTTTTAAGATATCGGTGTTCCTTTTCCGATCCTATCTGGTGTAACCCACTGTTCTGAGCATGAATCTCATTTCATAAGCTGTTATTCTGCTTTCGTGTTGTCTTTTAAGTGTCCGTGCTTCACTACCATAGGTCAACACTGGTCTAGCCAAAGTGTTATATAAATGTAATCTGGTGTTTTTTTGTACAAGGGATAGTTTCATAACTTGATTAATAATTCCCAAACTTTTATTACAACTAGTAATTTTTTCAGGGATATCCTTCTCATCCCAGATAGAGAGATAATATCCAAGATATTTAAATTGATTAGATCTCTCTAAAATTTTATTCTGGAGATAGATTTTACTTTGTATGGGGTCCTTCCCATGAAATGTCATAATTTTAGTTTTGTTAATTGATATTTCCATATTAAATTTGGCACCTATTTTTTGTAAATTATAAATTTATCGTTGCAAATCATTTTCGGAAAGTGCCAGAAGAGCTAAATTGTCTGCAAAAAGAATAGCATCGAGTTTGAGATTCCTATTGATCCTTGTTGTGTTTTCCTCCATTCGTTTACTAGTTATCTATCTGTAGCCCTTTCAGGACTAGTCCCATCATCAGCAGGGTTCAAAACTGGTGTTTCACTGAAAATCTGGTAGAGGGGGTTACATGTACTGGGTGCATTTTCATTTATCAGATGGTCGTTGTTGTTAACTTCCTTCAAAATTTCCATCTCCTCGAGTACGTTTATCGTAGCTGGATTATTTATATTTATATAAATTGAAACATAGAGATTGCATAGGAAGAACAAACAGAAGTTTTAATATCAGATTTAAAGAACATTTTCGAGACTTTATTTACACAGAAGGAAAATGGAGGAATGCAAAACACATTATCCATGAAGGACATCATATGTTAGATATTGAAAACACCTTAACAATAATGCACAGAGAAAATAATCCAGCTAAGATAAACATACTCAAGAAGTAAAATTCATCGGAGAACATATTGTTTAAACAACTCACCTCATAGGATTCATGCTTCCATGATATCGCGATTTCAAACATAGTCATGTTCATCTTCAGCCATAACTCCGACTGACGAAATTCTTCGGTTTGGCACCAATAAATAAATTTAGTCTGGGTAATCTTCTAAGTACCAATAAAAAAGTCAATGTTCCAGACAGTAAGAAATCTGGAATTTATCAAATAAATTGTGAAGATTGCAATAAAGTTTATATAGGAAAAACAAAAAGGAATTTGGAAATTCGGACAAAAGAACATTTCAGAAATATTAAAAATTGTGAAATTGAAAAATCTGCAATTGCTGCACATAGTTTATTAGAACATCATAAAATTGGAAGAGAAGCTAAACTTTTAAAACAAGTAGAGAAACCTTTGGAATTGACAGTTTGGGAAAAAAATATACATTCAGAAAAACAAAAATAGATCAATGAATTTTGATATCCCTAACGAAATTACATTGATTTCGAAGTTCATAAATTCAACCATAGATGGCAGCACTGAAGATGGCGACAATAGAATAGTTGACGGCCGAAGAATTTCATCAGTCGGAGTTATGGCTGAAGATGAACATGACTATGTTTGAAATCGCGATATCATGGAAGCATGAATCCTATGAGGTGAGTTGTTTAAACAATATGTTCTCCGATGAATTTTAATGATTATACCTCATAATGTTTACTTCCCAACATTAATTTAATATACTCAAGAAGATAGAAATTTTGAAAGCAGTTAACAACAACGACCATCTGATAAATGAAAATGCACCCAGTACATGTAACCCCCTCTACCAGATTTTCAGTGAAACACCAGTTTTGAATCCTGCTGATGATGGGACTAGTCCTGAAAGTGCTACAGATAGATAACTAATAGTCCGAGATCCGGCTGCAAGATTACTACATTCATTGAGTGTATGAATAAAATCAATTTTTTCCATAAAATTGTGAATGACTGAATACATTTTTGCCGAGTTGCCTATTAAAATTTGGCCGCAGTATGTTTAATTAAAATATTATTTATTTATTTATTCAAAATAATTTGATTCACTTGTTATTAAAATAAATTATAATCCAGTTTGCAGAAATTGATGTATAGAGCTTGAAAAGTTTTGGTTGCCATTTCACACGTGACTGTAAACCTCCTCGTGGCTACAGCAGGCTGTGACACCAATCAGTAATAAAATGGCGGTAAGTACGTATTTATTGTTTTATATTGTTCCCTTGCAGTGGGAAGTAAAACCACTGCCCTTTAGATATACTACATACAATGTATATACAAAAATTATCCAAAAGGTAGTGTTAACATACATTATACAAAACAAATCACAGCATTTAAAATTAACTGAACTTTATTTGAAACAATATAAGACAATAAATACGTACTTACTGCCATTTTATTACTGATTGGAGTCACAGCCTGCTGTAGCTGCAAGGAGGTTTACGGCCAAGTGTGCAATGACAACCAAAACTTTTCAAGCTCTGTACATTGATTCCTGCAAACTGGATTATAATTTCTTTTAATAACAAGTGAATCAAATTATTTTGAATAAATAAATAACTTATATTTTAATTACACATACTGGCAGCCGAAATTTAAGAGGCAACTTGGCAAAAATGTATTCAGTCATTCACAATTTTATCATTCACAATTTTATGTAAAAAATTGATTTTGTTCATACACTCGATGAACATAGTAATCTTGCAGCCGGATCTTGGACTATAATAAAGTTGAGGAGACAGACCTTCTAGGTAAATATTTTATATTTTAATTTAAAATAATACCTCAATGGAACAGGGGGCACGCCGTAGCGTAGTGGTTAAGGCACTGCGCTACAAGCCGGAAGGTCGAGGGTTCAAGTCCCGGTGGGGTCAGGATTTTTAAACTGACCCAAACCTTCTGGCGGCACTATGGCCCTTGGGGTCGACTCAGCCTCTAACTCAAATGAGTACCAGACGCTTGTTCTGGGGTAAAGGCGGCCGTCACGCAGGGCTGACAACCCGGCTGACATCAAGTGCCGATTGTCAAGAAAAAGTGGGAAGCCTTAACTTCCTACTACCCCAAGGGCCTCCTGAGGCCTGTAGTGGGATCACTTTACTTACTTTACTTACCTCAATGGAACTTCATCATGAATCTTATTAATGTTGTTTATGTCAACTTCTCATTCAATTTTTAGGTATTTCCTGAATTAAAAAAAAATATATATATACAAATATTGCTGAGGTATTTACCTTGTTTTTTATTTTTTATTAAATTTATGTAGTCTGGCATTTTTTAATATTATCCCCCAATTTGGTTTCTGGTAGCTTCCATTTTGCTCCATATTAATTTTAATATGTGAAACAACTAATAATAATAACTTCTAAGAGAAATTCTTATGTTAAATTGTCACAAATATGCGTTAAGTGTCCCCCAATGGATCTTGATAAATCATACTCTTTAGAAGCAGAATTTAATGCTAGTGATATAAGATATTTGTTAACTGAGACTTTTGCTGATTAAATAGAGTTAATAGATTCTAATATCCCTGCTTCAGTTGGTTTGTATTTTGTGTGCACTTTTAGTACTTGATAGTATAGAAAAGCACTTAATGTATAATTACACAATGTAGAATTTATATAATTATGTTGACATACAGTATATTAATTGGTTGTACAGTAGTGTGTTGATGTTCTAGTTGATAAAAAAATTGTACCAAGAAATACAGCAAGTGAGAGGCCACTCAAAACAAGGATGTGACAAAACAAGAATGTTAAAGAATCAGTACAATAAGCCTTGAAAAAAAGACATGAATGAAATAAAACTTGTCAAATTTGAAATTTCTTTCTTTAATTCATTTTCCCTATCCTTTACATGATCTTCTTTACCTAATTACAATGGTATGTTGCAACATGTTCATTATTTTCCTTTTATAGAGACTCAGATGGTGCAATTATTATTTTTCTTTTCTTCTTCTTCTTCTTCTTCTTCTTCTTCTTCTTCTATTAGGATATTCCCATTTTCCATGTGGGTCATTCAACTTAGCCTCTTCCAGACATCTCTACCCTCCCATAATTTTTTGTTCATGATTGTTGTCCATTCTACTCCTCTTCCCTATAGGTTTTCCCAATTCTGGTCTATCCACCTCAATCCTAGTATTCCAAATTGTCACTTCACATTTTTTATTTTTTATTTTTCATTCCCAAGTTAATCTTGGGAGTCTCTCTCTAATGCAATTTGCTTAAAATGTTTGAATCATTATAACATCTTTTGTTCAATATATTCTTGTAATGGTTTAAAACAATTGCTGTCTTAATATTGTTACAAATTTCTATTTTTTTAATCCTTACAGGTTATGATCTCATTGTCGAATTTTCAGTCCAATGTTTCATTGTGGACAAACCAATGTCCTCAATTCATGGTTGATGTTATTCTCCCACCTCATTCTTGATCTATCAATTGTTCATTCAAACCAGGTTAGAGTCAGGGTTACCAGGCATCCTGATTTAGCCGGAATTGTCCCAATTTCTCTGGTGGAATCCTGAATCATGATTAAAGACAATCAGGATTGTATAAAATTCCTAATTTATGAATAAAGACTTAATGCAGTTATTCAGCTGATGGAAAATAACGATACACAGTGCTCCTCGCAAATGTCATAGTCTTGACTTTGTGTGTTAGGCTTGGGGCTTTCCCTGTTCCCAGACTTTTCTTCCCAAGTCTTTTTAATCAATTTGAATTCAGTAGTCGCTGGTCACAGTTAATATTATAGCTTGTATGTTCGCATTCAGTAGGAAAAATATATTGTTTTTAACATCTCAATTTAAATGTTACAGTTTTGTACATTTTCCATATGTTAACATTTTTTTAAAACATGATTCATCATCAGTGAAACTAATGCGTACCGTACTATTACTGGTTCAAAGGGGAAAAAATGTGCAATGTAAATTTAATAGGGAATGGATAGAACATGTGTGGTTAATATAGAGAATAGTTGTATTTAAATGTACTGTGTTCCAGTGGTGGTTCCCATCCTATATGTTCAGTGGTTTACTGAACCCCTACAAAAATTAATTTTATTTAAAAAAAATGAATGATAATTATTCATCAATTTTAATGAAATGAACTTTTCTAGGGGTTCAGTGATCCATTGAAAATATGGGATGTGCCATTATTCATTATTTTTAATTAAATTAATTTTTCTAGGGGATTCATTGAACATATAGGCTGTGTCCCCTTTGTATTTTAGAATTTCTCACAGAGGAGAAAATTACATTATAAACAAATGAACAAGGGAAGAGGTTGAAAAGCCAGCAGAACCACAAATAAGTTGGTCTTAATTATTATGAGTTAGGTTCTTTTCACTCACCTCATATTTGTGATTTTCTTGCAGACTGCAGTTTCTACACTCTAATGTGTTAATTGTCAATGCTTCCTAACTTTCTAACTGATAACAATTAAAATAAACACCATAGCGTTACTTCCTTTAAATATTAAATAAAGTTGGTCTTATTTATGTTTTTATTATTAATTTAACACTTCTCACTGAAGGATAAATTATATTTGAAGAGAAACATTTTTGCCTAGACCGAGACTCGAACCCGGGACCTTTGGCTTTCTGGGCCAAATGCTCTACCAGCTGAGCTACCGAGGCGAGTTGCGATCTAGATGCAAATTTTTCTCTTATATACATTGTAATTCCCTCGTGCCAAATGCTTTGAAACCTTTGCTTCTGTCTTTGCAAATGGCAGCTTCTTAACTAAGAAGCAAAGATTTCAAAGCATTTGGTGCGAGGGAATTACAACGTATGTAAGAGAAAAATTTGCATCTAGATCGCAACTTGCCTCGGTAGCTCAGTTGGTAGAGCATTTGGCCCGGAAAGCCAAAGGTCCCGGGTTCGAGTCTCGGTCTAGGCGAAAATTATTCTTCTTCAAATATAATTTATCCTTCAGTGAGAAGTGTTAAATTAATAATAAAAACCATAGTGTTACTTCCTTTAAAAATTAAATAAAGTTGGTCTTATTTGTTTGATCTCTATATGTTTTTTTTTAATTATTATAAAGCAAATCTAGTTATATTTGAATCTTATATGTTCAAATTATTACTGTGTTTGCAAAAATCAGCTGATACTGCACTAGTTTTTTTTAGTTAGCATAATTCTATTATCTAAAATTCCTGATTTCAGGCAGAAATAACCTGTCCACCACGGTTATAGTTGATGAATTTTTTTCTAGGTGTAAAATACCTGAGTAAGACTTATGTTGATTATCAGATTAGCCTTTCTCTTTAATTGATTGGAGATATTATGTTTGTGAGTATTAATCATCACCATAAAGTTCCCTTGCATGCTGTTTTATCTGTTATATTTTTCATACTAAATCATTGCACAATATTACAGTAACTGCATTCAGCCAACAAAAAAGTTAAGTCATTGGCCTGCAATCCAAGTACACATCTTATCTAAGCAGTTAAGTAGGCCTGTATAATATATATTTATCTTTTATCTTGTCTCTTCAAGATATTTTCAGAAGTGTTTTATGTGGAAATCATTATCAAATTTGTTTTAGTTTGCATTAGAAATGATTTATGTCCAATATATATTCTTATAAGTAAGTATAGAGGAATAAAGGAAATTAGTTTTACCTTAATAAAGTTTTGTTATTAATTTAAAAGTTACATTTGTCAAAGTCCTGCATTTTTTAATTACTAATTAAAGAGGATTTTAAAAAAAAAGTTGATTATTTTAAAAATCATCTCAAAATGAAGTATATGTATTAACATCGCCACCAGGTTCAAAGAACATCAAAGATACAGCCATTTAAAGAAACTGGATAAGTCAGCAGTAGCAGAAGATTTGATGCTTGATGGCCATATAATACAACACAACAAAGATGTATTATCCAAGTGTACACATTATTTTACCCATCTACAATTTGAAGCCATCAAGATATTTAAACATGAAAATAATTTAACAGAAAGGAAGAATTACTAAAAGTAAACAAAGTATGGATACCAGCTCTACAAAACACTAGGGGTCGAATGTTTGAACGCATTAGACAGTAAAAGGCATTCTCTGCTGATAAAGTTTTATTCAAACACATTTTTCTTACTCAGAAATCTATTCACGCGGTAATAATTGTAAGCTACCTGACAAGGTACCTTAAGATCGTAGCTCAAGATATAAACTTATGTGAAAATCCCGAAGGGAACCGATGGTAACCGATGTAGTTTGAAACTTATCCAAGATGTCGGACCTTGAAGACTTCGATCATTTTTTCGGTATACGCGGAGAAGAGGAATTTGATAGAGTCTACCAAAGAATTCAACTGGAAGAACAGGAGATTCGGCATAATATTGCGTGTCGCAGACGTGTTTGTATACGGTATTATTTGCGGGATGCAAGCATAAATGCATTCCTCTATAGCAGACGAAAATAACGGAAGTGGTTTTATCACTGAGAATTCTGGGTAATTCGTTGCCAATATTACGAAAACGTCAACATTCATGCATGACCGGTTAAGGCGGCCATTAATTCGATCTCAGCTCACCAGTGATTGGAAGTAATTTGAGTAGAGACTAATGTATTTGCATACGACCCTAGATGTGAACCCCAGCAGCAACAGAAGCAGTAGCCTCCTAGACCATTAGATAGCAACCATCTTGGTCCATTGAAAGATCCTACTTCTGATCAATTACGAGTCAGATATAATTTACAACAAAACGGACTGTGCATATAACAGACCATGGAAAACACATGCATAAGGCAGGCAGTTTTAAGCCTTATGACCTTGGCCAACAAGCTTAGAAGAATTCTACTTATTGTGCTATTAATTCTAGCTGAGAAAGCCTAAGTAAATATATCTGTAATAAGTTTGTAGGTTGATCACAGTGGACTATTTGTTATGTTCCTTGCCTCTGGTCCGAAGGGTCGTAGGCACAAATTCGGTCAGGGTCGATGGTTTTTTTTGGGATGAAAAAATCCAAGGAGCAAGATCTTTTAAGCCATGTGTCCTGATCTGAACATTTTCAAGCTCATAAAAGAACCTTAAGCTGAGTAAAGAGGCCTCTAAGTAACCTTTATCATCCTAGTAATACCTGCCTATTAGATGTCTCAATGGGACGGTATGTTTACCACATACCATTTATGACATTCTATAGGGAAATAAGCATAACTGAATTAACTTAGTCAAGTAATTCCTAACAAAGGAGACGCTAAGACCCAACATTGGACTGTTATGCCATTGTAGATAGATAGGTAAGTCTGTGGAATGGCAAAGGTAAGTCGAAAAGGTTGCAGTTATAAGTTCTTAGATGAAATACAGTGAATCTTGTTTAATCCGGAACGTGAGTAATGTGGAAATCTGGCACCACTGTGAACAAATTTATTGGTGCCGGCAAAATAATAGTAATTTTACGTGTATTTATTTTGTATAAAATGGAATATGCCCAACGCAGAAACAGAAAGATATTTTCACACAATTCATGAAAAAAATGTTTACAAGGCGGAAAGATAGAAAGAGAAATAAATTAGTTTCCACTTCACTGAATTCCCCTTAGGCAAATTAAAAATAAATGATGATTCCTGCCGCCGGGAGAAGTAGAGTTTCTACCTGTATCTGGAATTTTCTTTCGGCCTCACTGCACACCCGTTTTGCGAAATACTGGTTTGTTTAACAAATATTTGGCGTGTGACATCTGTCTTACAAATAACCAGTGCACTGTAAAATCTTAAATCAGTTTAAAATCTGAGACAGATTGTGTACATATCTTTCACAGGTAGCATTCTGAATAATAACTAAATTTAAATATGAAAAAAACCAAGTTTGTGAGATTTTAAAACACAAAGAAAAAATGATGAATGAATGTATGCAAGGAAATGGTCAAATGAAAACAAAACAAAAAAAAAGTCTGCAATAAAAATAATCTCCAAATTACTGGACTGATGCTCTCTAAAGTCAAGCTCTAGCTGTTGCTATATCCCCAGGAATAACAATTTCAAAACATCTTCAGGTTAGATGTGGACAGTTTTAAAAGACAACTCACTGTAGTGCGGAATGAAATTTGCGGGGAATCAAAGGATGTGGACGAAAGTACCGGTATAGTTAGTGAGTGAAAACTGAAATTGCATACTTTAATTTCACGATACGTGCCTAAGAGACATTTTTAACGCTGACAAAACTGGACTGTTTTGTCGCACGTTACCATCGAAGTCGCTCGTACATACTATACCTTACTTTCCAATGGCAGCGGAACTACAATTAATTCAAGGTACATAAAAAGACATATATGGTGCTCTATAATCTAAGATTGCTTAATATTTTTTGTTTTTTTTATAACGCGGAATGTTGTCTAATGTGGGGAAAAAAAAAATTGTTCCCATGCAATTCCGCTTTGAACAAGTTTTACTGTATATAGTCATACATCCCCAAGTGGAGGTAAGAGTTCCCCCTGTTGGTAACCAAGCTAATTTAGTTATGCTTATTTCCTTCCAAATGACATGTGGTTACAAAATTGCCTCAAAGAGACATCTAATAGACAAGGTATTACTGGGATGGGAAAGGCCCACTAAATTTTGCTCAGAGGCTCCAATTTAGGCTTGAGACTCATTTACAAACTCAAAAATCTTTAGACTTGGGACCCTGGCTGAAAGTTTCTCCTGGAGGACTTGTCCCTTTGATTTTTCCAACTTAAAAATTCATTGACCCCGTTCAGGTTTGAACCTGCGACCCTCGGGACCGGAGGCAAGGAACTTTACCTCCAGACCATGAAGGCCAATAAGAAAAGAAATATAAAGATTAGTTTTAATTTTGGCAATTGAATCAGTAACATCTAATTCTTTGGGGCTTCAGAGACTTCAGTCAATGTTAATAAAATTAATGATAAAATTCCGTTGAGGTAGTCACAAAATTAAAATTATAATATAAAATTTTTAAATTGTTACCTTATACCAATTTTTATTCAGAGGTTTAGTCCAGAAATAAATATGGATTGATCATCAGTATAATTATTGTAATCTTAATAATACTTATAATTAGAGTCCAGATTTCTATCTAATTACATATTTTTTCTTCGATATGTATCGATCTGAGAACTTGAAATGTTGAGTTAGGCTACTATAACCATTATATTTAATGTTCATGTTACATATTTTTACATATTCCATACAATACTACATCATTTAAAGATAATCACATATTTTACATAGGCTACAACAATAAATGCTTAATGGAACGCATTGGATTATAAAAATTAACTAACTAACTCACTGGCACTATCGAACCCATAGGTTCATGGCCACATGTACATAAGCTCTCCATACATCCCCATCCTGAGCCAATGTTTTCCAATCATCCCCTGTATAATCTACTTCCCTCAAATCATAGTTAATGTTATTCTCCCACCTCATTCTTGGTCTACCAACAGGGCGTTTTCCCTCTGGTTTCCCTACAAGAAGCTTCCATGCACGTCTTTCATTCCCCATTCATGCCACATGTCCTGCCCATTGCAGTCTATGAGACTTAACTGTTCTCATTATACCTATAAAGACCATGTAATTCACTGTTATGCAGTCTTCTCCATTCACCTGTCTGTTCATCTCTCTTTGGTCCAAAAATTTTCCTAAGAACTTTATTCTCAAGTACTCGTAATCTCCTTTCCTCCCTTAAAGTAAGAGTCCATGTTTCGCATCCATATAATATAACTGGTAGAATGGATAAATTAAAAATATATTTTTAAGATATACAAATTAATTGAAATTGAGGGTCGCGGGTTCAAACCCAGCCAGGGTTATAGTTTTATTAGGATGGAAACATCTGACATCTGCAGGGAAATGAGCATAAGTAAATCAGCTTGGTCAAGAAACTCCCATTAGGGAGGCCCCCATGTCTCCATGAGTGCATGTAATTTTATATTATATTTTTATTTATATGTTGAGTTGTTTTTGACTCACCTCATACTTCTTAACTCCCTCGCAGACTCAAGTTTCATCACTACATTTGTGATCGTGATAGAGTATTGAGAATGTCACAAATGCAGTGATGAAACTTGAGTCTGCGAGGGAGTTAAGAAGTATGAGGTGAGTCGAAAACAACTCAACATAAATTAAAATAAACCTCATAGTGTTATTTCCTACCTCATAACTTAATTTATATTATGTATTTGGTACATATTTTGAGGTTTCTTGTTACATATTTATGTATATATTTCTTAGGGCAATAGCACATAAAAATCCAGACTCTATTTATAATGTATATGGCAATTCTAAATGTTTGGTACAAAAAGAAAACATTTATGTGACTGCTGTAATGAATGTAGTTAATAAATTCAAATAAACATGAAAGCTTAAGTTGCAATTGACAACGATGAAAATGTGTAATAAATGTTTGTGGTCACCAAGCATTTTTCAGAATGCTGAATTTGCCATGCTGGGTTGAACAATGTGCCAAGACAAAGACAAAACAAAGCTGCCTTGTGACCTGGTGAGCAGTTCTTTAACCTCAGAAAATGTCGGCCCCAGGTTCCAAGACATGAGTCTATTTGCTCCAGTTGAATAAGGAGTTTGTTGATGATTTTGAAATTACTGTATTGTGATGAATTGTTTGGGTGGCTTTTGAATTTCATGGGAGGTGTGAATGTCAGGTCTCACCTTGTATTCTGGAAGGAGATTCTTGAACTGGCAACTTACAAGTTGGTGAGGATGATGGGAATTTCCAGAGGTGTCACTGATTTGCTTCCTGGGGAAATCATTTTTCAGGTATGTCGATTCTAGAAAAATCGGCATCTTAAACTTTCTATTAGAGAGTGGTTTCGACTGAAATTCCAGATAATTTCAACTCTGGCATATATAAAGAGGTGTGAATGGTTCTGGCAAGTGAGCCAATAGCAAGAGTTGGTCCCAAGAGCCAGTCATGTCCTAGTAGCAGACCAGTCAAAGTGTGGAAGAGCAATGGACAAGAAAGTTTTGTAAGTGAAAACATCAATGAGTATTAAGAATTGAATTATAAAATAAACTGTGAAGAAGAGATTCTATTAGTAGAATATTATATGTGTGTGTATACAGTCAAATAGTGAGAACACAACAAAGAAATTTTGTGTAAACATTTTGAAGTTAAATTAATGAAATTCTATCTGTTTCCATCACCACTGTCAATTGCGACAGTATTCATGTTTCTTGGCTATCTGACTTAGTAGCAAATACTTACTTACTTACTCATTGGCACTATCGAACCCATAGGTTCATGGCCGCGCGGACATAAGCTCTCCATACATCCCTATCCAGAGCTAATGCTTTCCAATTACTCCCTGTATAATCTAGTTCCCTCAAATCATAGTTAATGTTGTTCTCCCACGTCATTCTTGGTCTACCAACTGGGCATTTTCCCTCTGGCTTTCCTACAAGAAGCTTCCATGCACGTCTTTCATTCCCCATATGCGCAACATGTCCTGCCCATCGCAGTCTACGAGACTTAACTGTTCTTATTATATCTGGCTTCCTATAAAGACCAAGTAGTTCATTGTTGTGTAGTCTTCTCCATTCACCTGTTTGTTCATCTCTCTTTGGTCCAAAAATTTTCCTAAGAACTTTATTCTCAAATACTCGTAATCTCCTTTCCTCCCTTAAAAGTAAGAGTCCATGTTTCGCACCCATATAATATAACTGGTAGAATAATAGTTTTATATATTTTCAGCTTAACGTTTTTTGAAAGGAGTTGGGACATCAAAAGTCTCTGCAATGCATAATAGCATGCATTTCCAGAATTGGGCCTATGTTTAATTTCTTTGTGCATCTCATTCCTATTTGTGATTATTGTTCCTAGGTATTTGAATTCAGCCACTTCCTCAAAATTTCCCTCATTTGTCATTAGCTGTCCACTTCCATTATATACTGAATTTCTACGTGTGACCATATATTTAGTTTTACTGATATTTACTTCCAGTCCTAATTTCTTAATGTTACTCAATAGTGTGTGCGTGTTGGCCTTTGGTATCTCCTCGGCCAGTAGTACTACATCATCAGCATAGACTAACAGCTTATTAATACCATTCAGTTGTAAGCCTTCCTCATTCTCTAAAGATTTAATGGCATGCTCTAGTACAAAATTAAATAGTAGAGGAGATAGTGCATCTCCTTGCTTCAACCCATTCTGGATTTCAAAAGTGTCTGAAAATTGTTTGCCTACACGCACCCTACTCTTTGAGCCATTTAGACACATTTGTATAAGTCTAACTAACTTTTTAGGAATTCCGAACTCCAGCAGGATACTATATAAGACTTAGTGGCAAATGCCTAATTTTATTCTGGACATTTTGTTTTGATTTTATGTTTCTGAATATATCATGAACAAGGTTTGTCTAGTTGTATTTTCTATTTAATTTTTTATTACTATTAATGTTGTTATGTTTTTATTATTGTAGTTGTGTTTTTAAGTTAATCAAATGGAGACGAGGATGCTGTGACCTCCCTCATGCAATGTGTTTTTTCTTTGGGGGTATGTGAAAAGCATACTTTACATAAAGGGTTATTGTTTCTAACAGGGAGGAGATCCTCTAATTCTTTCTAGATTGAAAGCTTAAAGGAACCAACCTGGACAATAATCCAACGTCCAATCCCTATCTTCTTGTGGTGCAGCTGTTAACATATTGTTTATGCAATATGAACCAAAATGATGAGCTAGCCACCAATTAGCATTGGTCAGCTTGGTGGGTTATAGACCAATCTGGTATTTCTTCCTTTTCTAGTACCAGATCCATCTTTTTACTTTCCTATCCAGTCTCCCTTGACTGACTTCTTGTTTTTTCGACTCTGATGGTATTAGAGTATTCAAGGCCGAAGGGTTCATTCCTATCTTTCCTTATATCTCTTTCTTCAACTTTTATAAGATTCATAACCTCATGGACACTCACCTTGAATGCCCACATAAGTTGCATTTTCATGCAATGGATTCGTGTCGTCAAGTGAGGTTGGATACATGCAATGAAGAATGAAGAATTTGCACAGGATTTACTGCAGTTAAGATCACAGACAATGTGAACTCATTTTTTTTAATCAATGCCACCAGGTTGTCATTATGACATTTCTGATAATATCTCCTGGCATGGTATACTTGTGACCCACTTCTGAGGTTGGAGCACCTGGAAGGCAAATATGGTATTGATGATAATGATGGCCAGATGGTGTTCGGGGACTGTTTAGGTTTTAAAGTTTTCTGACATTTGTATTATAGGTGAAGAAAAATCCCGATAAAACCTCATCCAGGAAACTTGCCCCAACCAAGGATCAAACTTGGGCCTGCTGCTTGACAAGGCAGCACGCTACCTCGAGACCACTATGGTAGACATGGATAACTCAGTTGATCAGGTTATTCTGGCATGGGTCTAGCAAAAATGGACTTTTGCATAGATAGAAACCAAAATTTGCAGCTTTCAGGGATTGTGCAAACTGCACAATGTGCAAAAACTGCAAAGGTTTTTAACTTGTTTTGGTTTTTGTTCAATATCTTCTAAAGAGTGTGGATACTATAGTTGTTCATTTCATTCTTAGAGTTGCTTAAATTTGCTACAATTCAAGTCCAAACTGAGTTCTGAACATTTAGAACTCTCCAAGAAACAGTACTTAAAAATTACCATTTTTCCCAAAAAGTAAAAAAAGAAATATTTATAATCTGTACCAAATATCTGGAAAACTACTTATCCTATGAAGAAATTTATATAAATTGATTTATTTTGCTCAAATGGATGCCTATATATCTAATAGTTCACTCAAAGATTATGTGAATCCAAAATTTTTGGGAAAAGTCAATGTACTGCCCAGGACCCAGCTCCGTGTGTCTGAAAGGAATTTGCTGTCTCATCTGTTAGTACTATGAGAAGCAGAAAAGTGTACCTCCTCCCACTCTCCACACTTCCCTCTGCAAACACACAGAACTTGGACTCGAGCTGTAAATATCAGAGTAATTATGGTAGATTTTTTTCTGCATTATTACGAAGTTATATACTTAATTATGAACACATTAACCCTTCAGGTGCCATGTGCTGATTAGATCGGCTTGATGTTTCCATCCATTATTTGCCTGATGCTATACTTAAACTACTTGCAAAGCCTATCATATCAGCAGATGGCAATTTAAATCTCCAACACAAGAGTTTTTTCTTTTTTGTTTTTAATTAAATTTATCACTCATACTGAAGGATGAATATTAGAAGAGAATTTGGGCAAAAATGTTTCTCTTCAAATATTAATTTGTCTTTTAGTGTGAGTGATAAGTTTAAATATAAGCATCAAAATTATAAGCTTAACTGGTTATAATAGTTGTGTAAATATCCTGTTAAAGTATCTTCTTGAATAAGAAGTAGCCAAATAGCATTGGGAATGTTCTCTGACTTGTAGCAATCAGGGTATAAAACACGTGGCACGAATGGGGAATGAAAGATGGGCATGGAAGCATATTGTAGGAAAACTAGAGGGAAAATGAACAGTTGATACACCAAGAATCAGGTGGGAGAATAACATCAACCATGATTTGAGGGAAGTAGATTATACAGAGTATGGTTGAAAAACAGAGCAAGATAGGGATGTATGGAGAGCTTATGTCCGCGCGGCCGTTAACCTAAGGGTTCAATAATACCAGTGACTCAGTTAATATAAACGCCATCTTTTGGTCAATCCGTACTTTAAAAAAGGCGGGAAAAAAATGAGAATACGATGAAAATGTTCATGTTTTGTAAGGTAAATATAACACTAATACGATTATATTAATTATGTAAAATTGTTATTTTTGTGGAGATTTTTTGCGATAAAAGTAAACAACGTTACACAAAAAATTTAAAAAAAATTATATGTGCAGTCATTTGTTAAGATAGATTGCAATTCGCCACAAAGACGGACGCTAGCGGCAACTACAGTATTTTGTCGGAACTACGCGAACGAAATTATTGTTGTGAAATTGTTATGGTGTGTTATGTTCTTTAAATTGTAGTATGGTGAATTCATTGCTGTGATAGTTGTAGAATGAAGTGGGTCAATGAGATTTTTTGTTGTGTGTAATATCTTTTAATTTTATATAAAGGTAAGATGAAACATTCATATTAATTTACTTTGAAGTTTGCTAGTTTATGCGAGTGTTGTAGTCGGTTATCTTCTGAAGCGAAAAACGGTGCATGTGTTGACAGATGGAACAATTTAGTAACAGGAATTTTACAGTATTTTGGATATGGCATGTCATTTTGATTAGCCATTTGCTTGTTGAAAATAATGGGAATTATGTTGAAAACTGTCAGCTGATGTGGCATCAAATTATTATAATGTAAACTCAATTTCTTTAAAGTTGCGATTTATTAAGTAAAGACCAATAAATAAATTGTGGATCTCACGTATAGATCGTGTGCATTATTTAGGCGGATTATAGCTGTGTAGTCATCTTATATTTTCATGTTATATTTAGTCTGTAGAAGTGATTTTATTGATTATGACAATGATTTCTAGATTTCTATATCGGGCATTGGTCTTACAAATTATACCTATGTAGGCATTAGGGCTACATTTTTATTTCCATAGGATTATGTATTATTTCTCGGTCTTTACTCAGTAAAATCGTAACTTTAAATAAAATAAATTGCGTTTACATTATAATAACACGCAAACATATCAGCTGGCAGTTTTCAGCATAATTTTCATCTTCAATAAGCAAACGACTAATCAAAATAATGTCATTTCCAAAATATTGTAAAATTCCTCAGGGCTCAATTATAGTTTAGTTTTCACTGTAGAAATTCAAAATTAGGATATGCTACACTTCAGGTCACAAGAAAATTCTTCTAAGTTCTATAGAATCGCAGTGCGCATGCGCTAGTGCTCCAATTATCCCAGGTAGATAAATGCAACCTCCAGCAGTTGGCAGTATATGTATGTGAAATCAGTATGACCAACATTGACACAAAATTCCCAGAACTTGTCTAAAAATGTAAAATTAACACGAAATGAACTAGTGGAAATATGTTTTACGTGGTAACCGTCCTTTTAAAAAGCAAGGAACTTAAAAGCTAACCAAACCTAAATCAATTACTGTAACACAAATCAATTACTCTAACGTAGGTGAACATAGGGAACGTGGAATCACATCTAAAAAGCAAGGAACATAAAAGCTAACCAAACCTAAATCAATTACTGTAACACAAATAAATTACTCTAACGTAGGTGAAATCCAGGGAACGTGGAAATGGTTGGCAACATCTGGAGTATTTTGGGTTGTTGATGGTGGCAACGCTGGAACAACATAGGAAGAGGAGGGAAAATAGCAGAGAGTAGCAAGTAAGCAATGTAGCACGACCATGTTTTATGTAAATATATAAATATAAAAAAAAATCGTTGCAACATTGGAAGATGTTTAAAATGTGTTTAAAAGTGTTGCAAAATGTTTTAAACGTGTTTAAAAGTGTTTAGTGCATCAGTGGAATAAGATATTAAATTGAAAATTTTTTGCGACCTGAACCCTACAACAGCCCAAAATTATCCTGGAAGTGGCCTTTTATTAACTTATCTATGAGTACGATCTTATTCACACCCATTTTCTTGAAAACTACTTGTAAGATCTTGAAGTTCTGGATATATTCGTGTTCCAAGTTAGTTCTAAATTTAATTTTCTTCATTATAACACTTCCAGGAAACAGCATATTCATGAACTGACAATAAGCTGCCCCTGTGCACAGCTCCTCAATCTTTGTGAAATTTGAGGCCAAGCAATTGTTAACCCAAGCCAACATATCATGTCGGCTCAGGTTGTCTGTGGTTACATTTGTAGAGTACACGTTGACAGCCATAATGCGTTATTGCTCAGTCTTCCCTTCTTATAATCAAAGTAATCAAACAAATTAATGAATCACTTTGTTGTGCAGAATCTGTGCATGCACAAAGCTTTGTCAATAGATGGCAGGACAATCTGTATTACCGTTATGACCAAACTGCACAATAAGAAATTGCACTACTTTTTTATTTTGTTAGGTTAAGAGGGGATTTTTAGTGTACACCAAATTAGTTTATATTTTATTGAAATAATATGTAAATTATTTAATTTGTTAGATTACAAAATTACAAGTTAATATACATCCATTTTTTAAAAGCATGTTTAGGAATTTATTGTGAAGCTTTGTCATACCAATTGCACAAATAGTCCTCCCATCTATGGAGCAAGTTCATAACACTTGCACATGTGCATTACTATTCTGCAAGACTTAGAACAATTCATAGTGAGACATAAATTTCTGTTTCTCCATTCCTCAATAACTAACCATAATTCAACCTAACTAATAATAAACACCATGACAAATATAAGGTTAGTGTAAGTTATTTTGGTTTGTTAGCTTTTTAAGTTTTAAGAACAATGTAAATGTGAAGTAAATCAAATGTAGCCTAATAGTTAAAATACTTATATTGACATCATGAAACATAATTTCAAAATGAGGTATCTAGCATACCTAATTATATTATTTTTAGTCTGGACATCTTACCTCAATATTAATATTGAGGTAAGATGTCCAGACTAAAAATAATATAATTAAAATAACCTCAAAATATAACTTCCTAAAATTAAATATTAATATTTAGCATACCGTTTATCAACATTGTATTGCCATGGTTACAATGAAACTGTTCACTTTCAATTGTTCATTTGGACAAAATCCTTGGTAGATGACAAGTAAATAATTGCCTGTTATTTATTTACCTCCTAAATTATTATTGTGAATTATTAATAACAATAAGTACTATCAATCAATAAGTACTACAAGAATAGACTGATGACTCTAGAAATGGGATTATTTACACAGAAGTGCCAAAAAGTCAAAATTAGAACATGTCACAAATAAGGAAATCAGAAACCTAATGGAGGCAGAAAAAAAACATAGGCTAATTGGAAGAATTGAGAATGAATTAAAATGGTTAGGACACTGCGATGGGCAGGACATGTGGCACGAATGGGGAATGAAAGACATGTATGGAAGATACTTGTAGGAAAACCAGAGGGAAAACGCCCAGTTGGTAGACCAAGAATGAGGTGGGAGAATAACATTAACTATGATTTGAGGGAAGTAGATTATACAGGGGGATATATGGAGAGCTTATGTCCATGTGGCCATGAACCTATGGGTTCGATAGTGCCAGTTAGTTAGTTAGGGAGGACATATTTTAAGAATGGAAGATGAGCGATGGCCAAAACAACTATATCAAAGGCAACTGACCAGAAAGAAGAAAAAAAGGAAGACCAAAGTTAACATGGAAGGACAGCATGAGGATAGCAAGGCAAGCAAAAGGGTTAAGCATTGAAGATGCCCAAAATCATAGGCTTTGGAAGTTTGGCATGGGAAGATGGCAGCAGCTGTAAAAAAACCCATAGATAGATAGAATAGATTAATAACAATTGGTTTTAACAAGTTAGACCAGTATTCCTATTAGAATCAAATTCAACCTTTAAGAAGTCTGAATGTTCATAGCTTCAATATCATTGATGACAATTTTTAATGTAACTGCCTTTTTTTTTTTTTAATTTGAGATTAAACTATCTTAAAACCTAATTCAAATCTAACCATTCACCTTAATCAAACTACTACAACTTCCTCATCCATCTATACTTCTATCAATGCATCCATCCTACGACTCTTATAGTCCAAGTTGGGCCCTGGTCTCCCCTCTTTTGGGATTCTTATCCAGTCTGATTTCCCTACAGATGTCAGCATGTTGCCTCTATAGACATCTAGTAGGGAACTAGGTATTTGAATGGACAAAGTTGGTAAATTTTGCTTAGATGCCTCTTTTTTTAGGCATAATTTATTTTATGAGCCTGAAAATCTTCAGACTTGGGATCCATGGCTTTAAGTCCCTTCCGGAGGACTTGTTCCTTGGTTTTTTCATCCTAAAAATCCATCAACCCTGGCTGGATTTAAACTTGCGATTTTTGGGACTAGAGGCAAGGAACATAACCACTGAGCTGACATTACAACTTTCTCCTCCCCCCCCCCCCATAATTTGTAATGGACCCATCCATTTAATTCATTGACCAAAGGAGGAAATTGATTTATATAAACAAATATACGCCTAGATCACAGTTTATATTTCAACATAACATAATTGCATTTTGCCAGGTTTTCAGGAGAGAAAAAAAATCTTTACTACAAACATTACTGGTATCTCGATGCCAAAATCCTAACATGACATAATTGCCATAACATACCAGAAATGTTTATGTAGTACTGTTGATGAAAAGGGTTTTTTTTTTTGTTCTGAAAACCTGGCAAAATGCAATTATGTCGTATTGGGATTTTGACATTGATATTTAGATCCGACCTTTTTCTAGTTTGAAGTCTTTTGACTTAAATGATAATTCCAAACAGGATCAAATCATATTGATTGTAACATTTTAACCTCAAATTTCACAATCTGACATATCTCAACTTAAAATCATAAATACTGACTGTACCAGTAAATTCTTACAAAATTTGGCAACTTTATAAAATTCTCTTTTTTATGCTGTTCTCCTTTAAACATTATAACAGCATAGGGATTCAGCAAACAAAATATTATTGAGTATAAATCTGATTAAAAAAAATGAATGAGCATTTGATTTTCTATTTAAGCTTATCCATTTTTTTTGTTTTCCTGTGTTTTTAGAAAAGTCATGTTAGTTTAATGCTACCACCTGAGCTGGCATGGCAGTATCTTACATGCCAAATTATGTAATGCGTGTTAAGTTTTTAATCCACTGTAAAATCTTAATCATTATGATTATGTAAAATAATACATTTAAATGATGTGGTTCAAAATTGCCCATCATTTTCTGAATGTTTGTGTAGACTGCTTTCTCTGTTATTCAAGGAAAATACACTCTCGTATTCTAATTAGATGTGTAGAATTCTTGAATTATAATTAAGTATGTTGATTACAAATGCAAATATCAAACATTCCATTGTGTTGATAAAAAGTTATTGATGGAGAAAGTTTTAAAATACAGTTCATTACTCCTTACAATAATGAGAGAGAGGGTGAGACCTACATTTCTCCTTTGCTCTCAATTTCTGACCTTGACATTCAGATGTTTACAGCCTCAAAGGCTTGGATTTTATTAAATTAGTATATTAATATTATAAGAGATATATACAAATCTCAATGCTGCAAGAAATCACCTTGAGCAGATGATAATTACTGTGACTATTTAACTCATGCCCCAAATGGGAGTCAATGACCAATCACGTTTCAATGATTTCTGTTTTACATCCAATCAGAGTCGTGTTTCACGAAATATTTATCAGTGTTATAATTACCATTAAAGCTCCTCCTTTTTAATATTCTGAACAGGTCTGACCATTATTTTGCAGTGACTGAGCCTGTGAGAAATACAGCTACCAGATTGTATATATAGTGCATGAATGTCAACACATGCCGCATGCAGGAGTTAATATAAAAACATTTGTAGCAATTGATTATACCACCAAAAAAAGAAACCACTGTTTGCACTTTCTTAAATGTATTTTTTCCCAGGTAACAATCCAGGAAAATATAATTGTCATATTTACATCATATGACATCAGAAATGAATTAATATACAGTTTGATGTGTTTCATTTTTTCTCCACTAGAGAGCATTCTTACAATATTGCATTCCTTTGGCAATAAATAGTATGATCTGCTTGCAGTGATAAAACAAAAGAAGCAGATGAAGCATACCTATCGTTTCTCATTTGTTTTCAAACATCGCCGTTTACTTTAAATATATAAATATTTTAAAATAACTATAGTTAAATAATAATTTGAGTAAACAGCTTAATTTTATTCGTTAAATAGTCCTAACAAATGCCACTCTTGATTTCCAAATTTTCTAGATAAATTCACTTCTCACTTCGTGAGTCATGAATTTATCGATAATTTGGAAATCACTCGTGGCATTACTTATGAGAAATTATTTCCAACTCACCCAAAAATTAGTCTGGTTGCACTATTTATTCCAATAAAACATGATATACTGATAAAATATCTTTATCATCTTGGGACAATGCACCTATATCTATAGGTGCCACCTTTTGTTTTTTTTTCCATATGGGGTAAGAATCTAAAATATTTTTAACAAAACAAACATTACATTTAAATAATATTAAAAAAATCCTTGGGAAAAACCAGTCCAAAACTGGCACTAACAAGATAAGTTGATATACCTGTTTTTTTCCAGTGAACTTCCTCCCTTTTAGACTTATCCAAAACAAAAATTGTTGGGAGGCAGACAATATCACACAAGTGTGAAGGACTAGTCTGCAAAAAATATTTAAAAAATATGAGATGAGTCTTAAACTCTAACTCATAATAATTAAAAGAAAGCTCATAGTGTTATTTCCTTCAAGTATTAAATATTAAAAAAAAAAGTATGTTATAGCTAATAGAATGAAGAATTTACTTATCTTGTTATTACCATATGAAGTATAAAAAAATTATCCATTAAGAAAATAAATAGAAATTGACTTTCCCTGATTTTTCCTGGGGATGAGTGTAGTAGTAGATTTACCTGTGTGATGTGCTGCGAGAGTGTAAAATATTATTGGGTAGTAGATCTACTCCACAATCTGTTAGAGAGTAAAATATTATTGGAGACTTTTATATAATTTCAAAAATTTGGTAAAATGGTTGTACTGTGATCAAAAATACAAGCTTGTAGCAATAAATCTTTACTCGTTCAGAGTCCAGTGATAAAATTTACTTTGGTATTCAAGTAAACAATAGTTTAACGGCTTTGTAGTTGTCAAGACCATAAAAAACAAGGATTTATCTCTTAAGTGAACCTTGTGAAGTTAATTGAACTAGGCTTTGGTGTGCCATTTGAACTAGAACTTATAAATTTATTTTTTGTGTTTTTAAAAGTTATCTTTAAATGAATTAAGCATATCGTTGGCCAGGAATCAAAATCTCATAACTCCATAATTGAAAAAAAAAATCAGGAGAAAGAAGAAACTACGTAACTGGTTGATTTTTAAGATTTTTAAATCACATTATATATATATTTTTTTAATTTGAACTTTTATAGGAAAAAGTCACTATGAGATTTAATCTAATTGTTGACGATGTAATTGCTATTGTGAATCATAAACAAATATGGGATGTTTTAAAGCTTTTGAACATTCAGATTAGAATTATAAAATTTATCATGGAAACTGAAATTGAATGACAAATCCCATTTTTAGATCTAAATTTAACAAGAAATGGAGAAAACAAGATAGAATTTGGAATATACAGAAAGAATATACATATAGATAACTATATTAAAGCTTCGGGATTCCACCATTTTGCTCTCAAAGAGGCAGTGTTGAATAGTTTGACATATAGATTAGTAAATATACCTATGAGCAAAGAAAATGATGAAAAAAGAATACATAATTAATGTTGCAACAGAAAATGGCTTTGAAGAAAATATGGTATACAAGAAAATAAATAAATTTAAAAGACAAAAATTAATTAATGAAAGCACACTTATAAAACGAACAGAAGAAAAAATAAAATTCAAGAACTTGACTTATCATCCATTGAAACACCACAAGTTTAAAAAAAATAAAAAAGTTTAATATAAGATTGGCACCGAAGAACGAATACAGCCTAAATAGGATAATTAAAACCAATAAAAATGAGTGAATTGAAGAAGAAAACAAATCAGGAATTTATCAGATCAAATGCAGGGATTGTGACAAAATTTACATAGGAAAAACAAAAATAAATTTGAAAACAAGGGTGAGAACATCTTAGAAATGTCAAAAATGGTAAAGTGGAAAAGTCAGCAGTAGCTGCCCATGCTTGATCTGAGAAAGATCTAATTGAATCAAAAGCCAGTCTAATTAAACAAATAGAAAAACAAAAAGAACTCACAATTTGGGAAAAACATCCACAATCAAAAAAAGAACAAAGAAAAACTTATGAACTTCGAAATTCATACGGATGCTGACTGGATCTGTAGGTTTATCGGTCCATCAACAGAGGGAAGAAGTAGTTCTTCTGATTGACATAAAATCAGTCGACGAGAAAGTACTGAAGATGAAGCCGCCAAGGCTTTGAAACCACAATCTAATTAGAAGACTGGATATGAGGTGAAGTATGAAGCATTTTAATGTAATCATATATATTTTTTTAATTTGTTTCCGAAAAATGTTATGCTGGAGATGCTAGTTCTTGGGTTTGAGATTAGAGAAGACGAAACCTTGCTATTCCTCCACGCCAGAGATGGGTGTTTTTGCGCTAGAGGTTAATAACTAAAGATATGAATGGTTTTTTTGTAATCATTAATAGATGGCAGCAAAATAATCTTGGAATTACAATACAGGGTGGACCGCTCGAATGGACCTAATTTCAATTGCTTGTTACTGGCAAACGGTTGAAGATAGAAACTTAAAACAACGTTCATAGTACAGAAAAACTCACCAAGTTTTGATATCCAGATCACCACATCTCTATATGAGCCCCAGCAGTCACTGTGACGATATCAAAGCGATGAACAATTTCTTGCCAAGTACGTTGGAGTATGTCTTCTGGAATGTTCTCAATAGCCTCTATGATGCGCTCACGAAGATCACGAAGGTCTTTGACTGGGGTGGTGTAAACTTTATCTTTGACATAGCCCCAGAGAAAGAAATCCAGTGGTGTTAAATCGGGAGATCTCGGGGGCCACGCGATTGGTCCTCCCCTACCAATCCAACGGCCAGGGAAAATGTTGTCCAAAGTCGTACGAACTTCATTGGACCAGTGGGGAGGAGCACCATCTTGCTGGAAAACGATGTTAGGCTGCAGTTGTTCAATTTGTGGAAAGAAGAACTGCTCCAGCATGTCAAGATATGTGGTACCACGAACAGTTTTCTCGGCGAAGAAAAACGGTCCAATGACCTTATTATGTGACAAACTGCACCAAACATTCATCTTCGGACTATCACGAACATGCTCTTGAATAGCGTGAGGATTCTCCGATCCCCAGATCCGCACATTATGCCGGTTTACCTTGCCTGACAAATGGAAAGTGGCTTCGTCCGAGAAGAAAATCTTGGTCATGAAGTCAGGATCAGCGCCGAGACGGTCCAGCATCGTATTGGCGAATTCCACTCGTTTCGGCATGTCATTCGGCTCCAGACATTGCACTAACTGCACTTTATATGCGTGCAGTTTGAGGCGTTTGTGGACAATCCGTTGTAATGTCGATTTTGGTATTTGAAGTTCCCGCGAAGCTCTTCTTAATGACTTCCGGGGGCTTCGCTCAAATGCGGCTTGAACATTTGCTACCATTTCATCGGATGCTCTGCGACCACCACCATGCTTCTTCAACACAGATCCTGTAGCTAATAATGTATCACGCCACTTCTTTATGCTTCTAGCAGTTGGAGCATCACGGTTAAACACACGCCGGAACTCCCTTTGAACTCTAATGATTGATTTAAACTCCGCATACCACAAAACAGCTTGCGCTTTCATCTGCGGAGTCGCCATTTTCACAAACAATTAAATCTAAGAACGAGAAACGTATCTTTGTGCCATCTACCGACAGGATTCGAAACTTGGTGAGTTTTTCTGTACTATGAACGTTGTTTTAAGTTTCTATCTTCAACCGTTTGCCAGTAACAAGCAATTGAAATTAGGTCCATTCGAGCGGTCCACCCTGTACTTTCCCTCCATGGTATCTTTACCTTGTCGTGGTGGAGTGGCTTGCGTGCATAAATGATCCCGAGAGCTATGCCGGTGGTAGCATTGCTGCCGATAGGGTTACCCATACTGGACTGGTCGAAGGTGATAAGCCAGATGAAAAAAGTACCTTGGTCGAAAAAGTGACGATATATCACCGCAAAAATACAACTGTCAAGAAATGCGGACATGGGTTCAACTGGGGTAAAATTTTCTGGAGGTCAAATAGTCCTCCATTCGGTTCTTCGGGCGGGGACTACTTCAGGGAACCCATGCCAAAGGCTCAAACATAGGAACATGGAATGTTAGGACTTTATACAATAGCGGGGCACTAGAGGTATTAACATAGGAATTAGATAAATCACCATTGGATATAGTTGCTTTATAGGAAGTTAGATGACCAGGTGAAGGTAGTCAGGAATCAGGCAGCTTTGCATTATACTATGGGGGTGCAGAAAGACCTGAATTTGGAATGGGTTATTTAGGATCCAGTCCGCTATACGAGATATTAAGTTTGTCAGTGATAGGATATCGTACATAATTCTAAAGGTTAACCGACATGATTTTGTAATCGTAAATGTACATGCTCCCATAGAAGATAAAGATGACAAGATCAAGGATGAGTTTTATGAAGAATTAGAATGCGTATTTGATAGCCTTTCACGATATCATATGAAAATTGTCTTAGGAGATTTTAATGTAAAAGTGGGGCAGGAAGATATATTCAAACCAACAATAGGCAAATCAGTCTTCATGAAGATTGTAACAACGTTTGTGTTAGATTAGTCACCTTTGCCACATCAAAGAATCTCATTGTTAAGAGCACAACATTTCAATATAAGGATATTCATAAATACACCTGGACGTCTCCAGATGGCGAAACTCAAAACCAGATAGATCATGTATTAGTGGATAAACGCTGGCACAGTAGCATCATCGATGTTAGATCAGTTAGAGGGACAGACTGCAATTCGGATCATCATCTGGTCAGGGTGAAAATCAGACAACAGCTATCGCTTATGAGAGGAACAAACGCTAAAGATGATTCTGAAAAATTTGAATTAAAAAACTTGAAAATGATGAAATGCAGCAAGAATACCAAATTAAAGTTTCTAAGAGATTTGAAGTACTGAAATCTTCAGATGACAATGTGGCAAACGAAGAAGAAACTGACATAAATAAAGAATGGAGGCTATAAGAGATACTATTAAATTGTCAGCATCATAAAGCATTGGTTATTTAAAAAAGAGGCAAAACAAGAAATGGTTTGATGAGGAATGTGCCTGCATTGTAAAGAAAAGAAAGCAAGCAAAAATGAAATGGTTACATGAGCCAAATGAGGTAGATTTGGAGCAGTTGAATAGTTAGTATTAGACGGGAAACCACAAAGTTACTAAAGAGTAAAACGAGATAATATTTAAGAGAGAAGATTAATGATGTTGAAATTAATGCCAAAAATAAGAACATTAGAGAATTATTTCATTGAATTAGGATAGAGAAGAAACAATTTCAGGCAACAACAAACATAATTAGGAATGAAAATGGGGATATGATTGCAGATTCCAGGAGTATATTAAATAGATGGAAGAGTTACTTTAATCAACTATTAAATGTACATACAGAACAGGACATTGAGGAGGATAATTTACAGACAGCAGAAATGCTAGTAGACAGAACCAAGTGCATTAGAGGCGATAGAAAAATTGAAGATGTATAAAGCATCAGGTTCTGATGGGATCCCAACAGAACTGATAAAATCAGGAGGAGAAAAATTGATGGACAAGATATGTCGGTTACTTAGTATGATTGGGAATGAAGAAGCTCTTCCTGATGAGTGGAAAGTATCGATTATCGTACCAATCTATAAGAAAGGAGATAAAACTGATTGCAACAACTACAGGGGCATCTCATTACTTTCAACTTCGTACAAAATTCTAACAAATATATTAGTAAGCAGACATACCCCCTATATTGATGACATTCTAGGAGATCATCAATGTGGATTTAGAAGAAACAGGCCTACAATGGATCAGATTTTTAGCATAAAACAGATTTTAGAAAAGAAATGGTAATATAATGGAACTGTATATCAACTGTATGTAGACTTTGAAAAGGCATATGATTCAGTTAAGAGGGAGAAGTTATATATTATCATTCAGGAGTTCGGAATTCCTAAAAAGTTAGTTAGATTTATACGAATGTCTCTAATGGCACAAAGATTAGGGTATGTGTAGGCAAACAGTTTTCGGATACTTTTGAAATTCACAATGGGTTGAAGCAAGGAGATGCACTATCTCCTCTACTATTCAATTTTGTATTACAGCATGCCATCAAATCTTTTAGAGAATGAAGAAGGTCTACAACTCAATGATATTAATAGGCTGTTAGTTTATGTTGATGATATAGTATTATTGAACGATAACCAGGAGATATTAATGGCGAACACATACACTCTATTGAAGAACACTCTGAAATTGGGACTGGAAGTAAACATCAATAAAACTAAATATATGTTCACACATAGAAATTCATTATATAATGGAAATGGGCAACTAATGACAAAGGAAGGAAATTTTGAAAAAGTGACTGATTTCAAGTATCTAGGAACAATAATTACAAATAGGAATGAGATGCACAAAGAAATTAAACATAGGCTCAATTCTGGAAATGCGTGCTATTATGCATTACAGAGACTCTTGATGTCCCAACTCCTTTAAAAAAATGTTAAACTGAAAATATATAAAACTATTATTTTACCAGTTATATTATATGAATGCGAAACATGGACACATACTTTAAGGGAGGAATGAAGATTACGAGTATTTGAGAATAAAGTTCTTAGGACAATTTTTGGACCAAAGAGAGATGAACAGACAGGTGAATGGAGAAGACTACATGACAGTGAACTACATGGTCTTTATAGGAAGCCAGATATAATGAGAACAGTTAAGTCTTGTAGACTGCGATGGGCAGTGCATGTGGCACGAATGGGGAATGAAAGAGGTGCATGGAAGCTTCTTGTAGGAAAACCAGAGGGAAAACGCCCAGTTGGTAGACCAAGAATGAGGTGGGAGAATAACATTAACTATGATTTGAGGGAAGTAGATTATACAGGGGATGACTGGAAAACATTAGCTCAGGATAAGCTTATGTCTGCGTGGCCATGAACCTTGAGACAAAATTAGGGTGGTTATTATATAAGGGTGATGATGGGATGTATGGTGAAGATAGGAATTTGAGAAGTGATTCCTCTTCTAATCGAGGACTTCGGGTAGCTCAGTGGGTTGCGGTAGGATGAGATGCTCTTGGTCCCGGGATACGCAAGGATTGTGCGGACACGATTCTATCGCGTTGATAAAAGACAAGTTGGAGATTCAATAATAACTTTAATTTTTGTTGCACACACACACACACAATAAAACAAATCAAGGTATGTACGATTGGCGGTATCATATGACTACACTTTAATATTGAGTAGACGGTTGAATTATTAATTACACCGCGCCTATTTTATATTTCCGATGGTCGATAAACTACGAATATATGTGCTCGCATTAGCACGATTAATATGTTAAGTGGCACCACGAGAAGCGAAGTACGAAGTGAATTTTAGAAGTGTTATTCGTGCCAGTGGTACCACGAGAAGCGAAGTACGAAGTAGATTCTAGAAGTGACTTTTTAGTCTGTAAATTTTGTTATGAGCTTAACACTTACCCCCACTCAATATAATTTGCGACCATATGATAACGCCCACCTTAAGATAAAATACATTAAACCAGTTGGTGTATTTGTCTATAATTTCGGGCGGTAGGGTTCTGGACCCTTTGGTTCGTTGTGACGTCAACAAATGTTAGATGACACTCCTACTTTTGAGGTTGGCTAAAATTAGGACATAAGTTTACACAAGTAGCCCGGGAATCCCGACTAATTTTGTAAAAAGCTTCTAGAATTTTCTAGAATGTTCTGGTGGCTTCGTTCACCTTTAATTAGTTTGAATCGTCTTATGTTAAAATGCCAGTTTACTTCCATCCATAGTAATTCTGCCCGAAGGCAGGTCCTTCACTGCAATCATAGCATTTTCATGCTATGCTTGCAGCTTTACTATGGAATTGTAGGTGTGGTAGCTTCCCGTAGCTTTCCACACCGTGAAGGATGATGATGATAATGATGAGGATGATGATGATGGCCATATGATTTCGGGGACTGTTTGGGCCGTAAAGTTTTCCTGACATTTGTCTTACAGGTGAGGAAAAACCCCGATAAAAACCTCACCCAGAAAAACTGCCCCGACCGGGGATCGAACCCGGGCCCGCTGCGTGACAAGGCAGCACACTACCTCGAGATCACAGCGGTGGACGTGCCAGTTTACTTGGTTTCCCAAAATTTCAGCAATATATTTTTTTTTCTATTGAATTTAGCTGTCAAGTGTACGTTGTCAGTTCTAACAGGCATCTAATCCTCTTTACTGAAAATTATTCTTTTGATCTTTATCTTATTTAAGGAATGTCTTGAGCCCATCAACATACAATAGGGTCATTCCATTGTCACTCACATTACAATTTGACTATTTTCCCACCTTAAATTTTACTATAAATCTATAGTCCTAAGTAAATTTAAAACATCAATAAAACATGCTTATTCTTCATTAATTTCTCTACATTTTGATATATTTTCTTTGAATTTTGAATTACAATAAATGGACAAAAAAAATTAAAATGTACGTGTCACTCACATTACAGGAAAAAGACATGACAAATTTCACTATACAGAAAAATGAAGTTCCCTGCTCTTGTAAAAGTTCTGGAAAAACAATTTTTTGGTTGTACATTAATGAGACACACAGGTTATTACAGCAAACATTTTAATTTATTGTGGTAAATCTGAAATGAATAAACACAACTTTTATCTGTCACTCACATTACAGTATTTTGTCACTCACATTACATAATCAACAACATGACAAAATGGTTGATAATTAAGATTGATTTACAATTATGTACCAAAAAATAAATGTAATACAAATCAGTACATAACATGTGTATATATATAAAACAGATGATAGTAGATATAAATAAATTTGAGCAACATTTATTTCCATTTTAAATTTATAATAAAATTCTGTTACCCCTTCACTCCAACTCGGGATCTTTATTAACGAACACTATGTCTCCCTTGTTGACAGTAAACTGATTTACATTCTCCCACCTTTTTAAAAATGCACCTTTACTTCACAGTCAGCATCGATTGAAAACTGACAAATTGCAGCATAATGCAGTATTGAGCATTTTCCTTGCAGCTCCACTTTCACACATTTTGCAGTTATGACATCCTGTGTACAGGTCTCTCTTTAGAATTACTTCCAATTATTCGATATGCTATGCTTTGATACAAAATAAGTTTCCAATTCATTTTTGAGAGACATGGCATGGATTTTTGAGATTTCACCAATGATGGGTGCTACCTCAAAAACTTTATCCAGCTTCATTTTGTGATTTCTTTCTTCTATATCTACAGATTTATATTCACAATTATATTTACAGATGATACTTTTCTGGCTACTTCAGAAAAATGTATGCATTAAAAACTTGAGACTTTCTTGATAAGACGTGTGTTCTAACTTGCCTCTTCACAGCCTCACCAGTGCCGTACACAGGACCTTTGCCATGTGAAGTGGCAAAATAGTTCAATTTTATCACCTGCAGTTTATGCTTTGTTTCAGCACATTCAGACTAGCTGCAATATATCAGTTTTTATATTGCGAACTTGTTCCACCTGACCAAATACTGACTTCATTTATTTCAGTTGGAATTTCTTCAAGTAGCCGGTCTGTATATGCAACCACATTGTGTTTTGTATGATATAGGTTATCAGACACTATGACTATGGGATGATGTTCTCCAGAATACCAGGCTGCTGCAGTAAATAAACTGACTTGAGGTTGACCCAATGAAAACTTTGCATTTCATCTTATGCAGAACAAGTAAAATTTTCAGAGAAGTCCACCTGTATGACTTCAATATTTGGTTTGAAGTTGGAAGATGTAGCCTTTAACCTTTCTTCATTATAGAATTTTGCCTGTTCTCTTTTCACAAAACAATGTTCCAAGAAAAAGGGCAATAGAGAAAGTATATATTCTGCCAAATCGGCTTTACTATCTTCCTCCTGAACCTGGCTGAATGATCTATTCTCCATACATGCCATGACAATTCAATGTGGAGACCTCTTGATTATTAAATACTTTCCTCCTGCAAGTGATTGTACAACCTGTCTTTGCAATCAGCATTTCATGACCCAGCAATCTTATTTTGCTGACAGGCATACGATTTCAACCAGATATGATGATGAGTAACCAGAACATGCCAGAACTACATGGTGCAAAGAATTCACAGCCAAAATCAAATTCTCAGACGCCTAAGTCTAGCAACATGTTTTCTCTTTTTTCTTCTTCTTCAATTGAGATCTTGACTTCCTTCTTATGATTCTTCAATTTCTCTTTCTTCTTTTCTCTATATCTCTACAGATTGTATGCTGTTCTTTATACTCATCGTAATTACCTTTCTCCTTAAGCTTCTGCCTCATTTTTCTCATTCTCTCAGCAGAGGTTGATGGAATTTTGGCAATCACAGAATGAAAACAATGTCCAATAATGTCAAATTTTATTCCATCGCTAAAAATAAGTTAGGTAATTTTCTTCTCCTGAAATGTGTGAAAACATTAGCTCAGGGTAAGGATGTGTAGAGAGCTTACATGGCCATGAACCTAAGGGTTTAATAGTGCCAGCGAATTAGTTTATTCTATATATGGATCAGCAGTAGCATTTAATAATCTTTTATTTCAGAAAAAATGGTGGAGTCAGAAAGAGAACAAGTTATTTCCATGCTGAGAGCTTGTCTTCTCTCTGTGAAAGGAGGGATTCCCTTGTCAAATCTCGAACGTAAGTGTCATTACTGTATATTTTTATATTACTGATTTTATCTGTTTGTTCATTAAAATAGGCATCTAGTGAGAAAGGAATCTATGCTACAATTTAAAAATGTTTTGCCTTTCCTGATATATTTTATCTGTTCCATGAGTTACAGTCATGATGTATTATACAGAGCTTTATAGACTATGTACAAAAATCTATGTATTTTTATTTAATTTTTAGATTATTTTAATGTCTCTCAAATTATGATATACATTTTTGATTGTATAAAATTTAAATTTTTTTTTCTTTTTTAAGTTTTTTTTCACAATTTAATTTAATGTTGTGAAATGATGATTATAATGAAATAAGTCCTGGTAATGAAATTTCAACCAAAATATAAGTGAGGAAAACTGATAGAAAAACCCTCTCAGGTTGATAGACCTACAATTTTATCCTGTGACCCTCCATATAAGAGTTTCAAATGTTCCTACTGTAACAACTTGTTTGGTGATAAGGTCAGAACTGTTTATTCTAAATTCTAGTCTAGCTGATGATAAAAATCGGTTCAGGTCAAAATAATGCTAATGCATTGACATTTAAAATCTTCTGAATTTGAAGACCAACATTTTGTGATTTAAATAGATCATCGGTTGATTAATGTCTTTGACATCATCCGATTCCCAATAGCCAATTTTGTCGGTCCATTCAATCTCCTGGTTGTAGATGTCTCTCCTTCATGTATCAATATATTCCCTGACTCCTGGAGGTTTTAGGTCTTCCTCTGCCTCGTCTTCCCTCAGGTTGCAATTCCAAAACACATTTTGGTAGCTGATTCTCTTCCATTTGCTGGACATGTCCGTACCATCTTAATTGTTGAGTTTTAATACAATCTAAAAATAGTGTCTTCGATCTTCATTTTCTCCCTTATAACTGAATTTCTAATTTTTTCTCTTCTTGAAATTCTTGCTGCTCTTTGTATAAAATCCATTCCGTTGCCAAAAGATACTTATTTGTTTTTATTGTTAATGGCAAAAGTTCCGCTCCATAAGTAATGATGCTTTTAACAATTGTAAGATATATATTGATTTTATTTTTATTACTTATTATATTTTTATTCCACAATATTCCATTGAAACAAGCAGTTGCAAATTTTCCTTTATTATTTCTATTTCTTATTTTCTCTTCATAACTTCCATTTTTATTTATTTTAATTCCTAAATATGTGATCTTACTACAAGATTTTATTGTTTCTCCAGTCTCCATCTCCAAAATTAAATTTTGTTCTGGTTCACCAATTGATAATTTTTTTTTTCATGTTCAAAATTAATCCCCATTTTTCATATTCTTCTATCAATGTTTTAGTCATTTATTCTAAATCTTCATAATCTTGTGCAATTAACAATTGATCATGTGCAAAATGTAAGTTGTATAAAGTTTTGTTGTTTGAAATAGGAATTCCCATGCTTGAACATTTTCTCCTCCAATTCTTTAATATTTCATGTACATATATTTTAAACAGAGTCAGTGATAGACAACAACCTTGACGAAGACCTTTATTTATCGTAAAACCATGTGACAATTTACTGCCAATTTTAATTTTAGATATGCAATTGTCATATAAATTTTGTATAGCTTTTTTTTTTCTTTGTGATTTTCTTCTCAATATTATAAGTACCATTGCAATGTTTGCCAATAGCTGTTCAATATTTATGCAATTGAAAATTCATTGTACATAAGTTTATTTTCCTGAAGCCTCCATATAAGAGTTTCAAACGTTTCTACTGTATCAACTTGTTTGGCTCATAACTGTCTATTTGTAAATTCTAGACTAGCTGATGACAAAAATCAGTTCAGGTCAAAATAATGCTAATGCATTGAGATTTAAAATCTTCTGAATTTGAAGACCAACATTTTGTGATATTGTTCTTCTCAATGTTTGCCACTGAACTCATACTCACAGCTGTTCAATATTTATGCAATTTAACATTCATATGTATGTAAGTTTATTTTCCTGAAGTACTTAAAAATACATAAATTAATCAATAATTAAACATTTTTAAAGTAACTGGCGCTATGGCTTATGGAACACACCCATAAATAATTTCTGCATTCACTAAGACCCTCCTGGTCCCTATCCTGAATCTAGTTCACACCTCCCATATCTATTTCCCTAAGATCCATCCAAATATTAACATCTTACCCATGCCTAAGCTTCACTAAACTCTTTCCCAATTGTTTTCCAAGAAAAATTAAGAAAGTATTTCTACCTCGTCTTTCCTGCTGTTCTCTCAATGTATATATCATATTTTTATATTCCAAAGCCTTAAGGAATGTTTCTAAGCAAAAATAAAAATGTTAAAAAACTTATATTATTTCAATTTCATGTTTACGTGGTGTAATTTTCCTTCTCACTGGATTCCTTTTTATTTATATTAATTTAAATTCAACTTATGAAATGGCATATAAGATCATGTATTATGAATCAAAAGAGTAAAAAAGGTTGTTTCTCAAAATTCCAAAATCCGTTTGGCGTTTAGGCCAGAAATGTCTTATTAATTATTATTGGTTAAAAGATTAGAAACTATTTTTTTAATACCTCAAGTTCTGATAATATGTATTGAATTGTTTTATTTACTTCATTATCCTATTAGAATTCTGATTTGAATTAAGTCTACATCAGAAAGAGAAGTTGTGATACTGGTCTATTCCATACTAAAATTCACAGTAAAGTCATTTTTTAATTTCTTCTTCTTCTTCCTTCCAAGTATTAGGCCAAGGCCTGTTACGATCCTATAGAAAATTCTCCCTTCAGTGTTTCATAGGACGGCCCAGAGATCTTTGTCCTCCTTCCGGGAAATTCTCGTATAAGACTTCAAAGCATAATAATAGTCTCTTCGATTGGTTGCTGGCCAAAGGAAGGCAAGACCAGTGATGGGGCTGCCATCTTATAGCCTCTGGTCAGGCTTTTCTTGAGAAGAAAAGAAAATAAAGGAAAGAAGAAATGGAAGAAAGGAAATATTCCCTAGCCCTCAGATGCCCTAATAGCATCGGGGTCGAAAAAACAAGAGTTAACCAAGAGAGGTTAGATAGTAAAGTTAAAAGAGTCTGGTATAAGTAAGTGGAAGAAAAGAAGAAATACCAGATCGGTTAAAGATAAAAGTAAGGAACAAAACACAAGTAAGTGGAAGCAATGTTTTGCTCAGCTTGGGCACCTTGTGGTCGCCATCCACATATCTCCTAGATAGGGACCCCTGAGGGCTTTTTAATTTTTGTTTGGTATTAATCCCTTTATAAACATTATTACAATATTAGAGAACAGTGTTTAAAGAAAATTTTATAATTCTTATACCTTAGCAACTTTTTGGTATTAAAACTGTCACTTTTTCAATCACAATGAAGAATATTACATCATCAATGGCTCGACAGCCGCATGTGGGCCTAGGCCGCTTTCAGAAGCTTATGCCAGACTTCCCTATTCTGAGCTTCATTCTTCCAGTTTTTTATTTTTAAAATCTTAATGTCTTGAATTATACTATCCTCCCATCTTAATTTAGGTCTTCCAACTTTTCTGGCCAATAGAGGTTGCTCATTGTAAATTTTTTTTGTAATCCTTTTGTTGTCCATTCGAATAATGTGTCCAGCCCAAGCCAATCTATTAACTTTAACAAAATTCAGAATATCTGGCTGATTTTACAGTTTATACAATTCATTATTGTATCTCTTTCTCCATGCATTATTTTCTTTCACGGCACCAAATATGGATCTCAGTATCTTCCTTTCAAAATGTCCTAATAATTCCTCATCAGATTTCAACATGGTCCAAGTTTCTGATGCATATGTTAACACTGATCTAAGGAGAACTTTATACATGAGTTTTTTTTGTCTTTCTAGATATAAACTGAGATCTAAACATTTTCCTGAGTCCAAAAAAGCATTTGTTTGCAGCCATGATCCGCAGATGAATTTCAGCCGAATTGTCATTTCTACAATTTACTTCAGATCCTAGATAAATAAATCTATGAACCAGTTCAAATTTATATATGCCAACTTCCAAACCAAATGGGCAAGCTTCACATTTACCTTTAATAACCGGCATATATTTTGTCTTGCCTGATTAATTTTAAGATTCATTCTTTTCGCTGCCTTCTTTAGGCTAATAAATGCATCCTTCATGGCTAATTGACTTCTTCCTATTATATCTATATCGTCGGCATATGCAAGAATTTACACAGATTTATGAAAGATGGTTCCCCTTATATTAAGACCTGTGTCTCTTACCACTTTTAGAATATTACATATTCCATTAAATATTTAAAAGGTTATTAAACAAACAGGGTTGTGACACAAATTTGTTTGTCATCCAGATAAAAATGTTAGAATGCCTTAAACAAATCCATGTTGACGTTGTTTATTTTTCTAAAATTCAGATTAATTAGTTGGTTAAGTACTGTAATGTATGTCATAAACTTCATTGTAGTCTAATGATTGTCATGCTTGCCTCTTCAACCAAGATTCATGGTTTTAAGCCTGGATCAATGGATTTTTTCAAAGTTTAAAAACCCAGAGTAGGCCTATGTTTTCTTTTTGAAGGGAAGTAAAGCCACAAGTTCCAGGTTTACAGGCTTGCTGACCAAAATTTTCATGCCTTAGGTATGGATTATGACACAGATGATCTGAAAGAATAAAGAGAATTTCTAAATAAATTGCTTATGAAAACCTAGAGATACAAAAACACCGTATCATATTTAATGATTTTGATTTGCTAATGTGCACGAATTCTTTTAAAATTATCATTCTTTGAAATTACTCAGAATTGTATTTATCTACTTGCTGATTACCCAATGCTACATGGATATTTATTTATCCAATTTTTTTAGTTATCAATGAGCTTAGTGACACAAAAACTATGGATTTGATACTAATCTTGATGATTTTGGAAATTTTATTATTCACTCCCTCGTTTCTTCATTAATTTGTAAATAAAATCTGTAAGTTAAGGAATTATTAATGGCAATGAAACATTTTTTTTTATTGCTCTGATCTTAGCAACAAAAGTTTTACATTTACTAGAAATTAATACCTCAAAGTTTTTAATTTTGAAATTGCTGGTAGCAGAAGAAAATACATAGGCAATATGATAAGAAAGCTTATTTTTTCACTTGTTGAGATTTTGAAATGAGTCCAACTAAAAATTTCTCCTCAATATGCAAAAAATTATGCTTTCTGTACTTGTTGCATAAATAATAATTTTATAATTTATTTGGTGATTTCAATAATTTTTTCCTGCTCTTAATGTTTTATAAATGTATAGGGTTCTTGATATTTCATTACAAACAGGTCCACCAACTTAGTTAACACTTTGAGTCCGGCAGTGGTACTAGTACCACGGTATTTAAATTACACTGAAGCCTGAGAAAATTAAATCCCCGGCATGCTTATGCTGGCAGATTTACAGGGGTGCTTTTCTGGTTCAGAAAAACACCCCTGTAAATCTGCCGGCACAGGCATGCCGAGGGATTTAATTTTCTCTGGCTTCAGTGTCATCAGAAAAGCACCCCTGTAAATCTGCTGGCACAGACATGCTGGGGAATTTAATTTTCTCAAGCTTCGGTGGCCTTTAAATGCCATGGTACTAGTACCACCGCAGAACTCAATAAAGTGTTAACCATTGGTGCCTTTAATATCAGTTCCAAAATTGAGAGATTATACTGAACTAGTTTTTAGAGAATATACAGCTAATAAAATGGACCTAGGTTCAATTCCAGGCCCAACCTATAACAAGTATGTTACTAATTTGTTTTGTAGTATTTAATTTAAATCCATTATTTTTTTTATAAAATATTGTTCACCTAAGATGAGTACCTTTATTATTAAAATTGATAGGAAGTAACACTATGAGGTAATTTATTAAGATATTGAATCAGAAATATACACCTCATCTGATTCTTTTTCACCTGGACATGTTATGGCAAACATCTTTGCCATTATCAACTAGAATCTCATCCCCTTGTTGACTGTTAGAAGTACATTAAATTCTTCTGGTGGTGGGCAGACAAAACTCATAATTAAATATTTTTCACCAGGAACTTCAAACCTCATTATTTTATAATTTATAATTTGCCTTAATTTTTCTCACAATATGGGGAAAAACCTACATTCAGAATAATGGATAAAAATAATGACTTTTGATGTTCCTCAGGTAGAGAATTTAATCATGAGGTTTATCTGCCTACGTGACAATCAGATTCTAGCCAAAAATGGTAAAGAGGACAAAATACGTCTAGATAAAAAATGAAATAATATAAGATGAAGTGTATATTTCTGATTCAATCACTTAATGACTGCCTTTGTTCTAAATTGAGATATAATGATTCTGTAATCAGTATTTTTGCTGTGAACATTGCATAATCTTCAACAAACCCCCCCCCCCCTTCACATTAAGAACTTTATGCTTCATTTTGTACAAAAGGAAAATAAGTTGTGGCAGATTGTAACATTTTTGTTTTATTTTAACCAGGTGATTATAAAATGATAGTTGGATCAAGGATACCCTATCAAAAGTTGGGTTATCATTCACTAGACCAGTTTTTGAAAAGCATTCCTGATGTCTCGATATCACAAGATCGTAATGGACAAATGATCTTAGATGCCATTCCCACTAAGAAATCAGAACATGTGGCAGCTTTAGTTTCAAAACAGAAAGCAGCTCCAAAGAAAGCATCAAGAAGTGTAAGTACTTTTTAATGGAATTAAATTTTTAGTTTGTAGATCGTATTGAAGCAACATAATACAGGTGGGAATGTAGTCAATAATTTGCTTTCATTTTGGCATTTTAATGACAAAAGTGGCAAACTGAAGTTAAAGGACACAAGGGTGACTTTTTCATGAAAAATCGACCAGCCAATCAATATGTGAGTGAGTATATATATATATGGATTTAACATTTTTTTTATATAGGAATTATCACTGTGAGGTTCAATTCAATATTAAATTAAAAGATTCTTACCTCTCCTCACATTATTCTGTTAAGTAGATCGCGATTTCAGGCCTATAGCAGGCCCATCTTCAGTACACTGTTGTTGACCGGTGTTATGTCGCTCGGAAGAACCACTTCTTCTTCCCTCTGTTGGTGGACCGATGAACCTCTTGATAAGGTCAAAATTTGCGGGAACTTCGAAGTTCATAAGTTTTCCTTTGTTTTTCTGAATGTGGATCTTTTCCCAAACTGTAAGTTCCTTAGGTGTCTCTATTTGTTTAATTAGACTAGCTTTTGATTCAATTCGATGTTTTTCGTACCAAGCATGAGCAGCTACTGCTGACTTTTCCAATTCTCCATTTTTGACATTTCTAAGATGTTCCTTCACCCTTGTTTTCAAATTTCTTTTCGTTTTTCCTATATAAATTTTGTCACAATCTTTACATTTGATCTGATAAATTCCTGATTTATTTTCTTCTTTTTCTTCAATTTTTTCATTTTTGTTGGTTTTAATTATCCTATTAAGGCTGTATTCATTCTTAGGTGCTAATCTTATATTAAACTTTTTGAAAATTTTTGAAATTTGTAGTGTTTCAATGGATGGTAAGTGAATTTCTTGAATTTTATTTTTTCTGTTTGTTTTATCAGTGTGCTTTCATTAATTAATTTTTGTCTTTTGAATTTATTTATTTTCCTGTGTACCATGCTTTCATCATAACCATTATCTGTTGCCACATTAATTATGTATTCTTTTTCTCTTTTATAGTTTTCTGGGCTCATAGGAATATTTCTAATCTGTATGCTAGCTATTGAACACTGCCTCTTTGTGAGCAAATGGTTGAAACCCGAAGCTTTAATATAGTTGTCTATATGAGTATTCTTTCTATATATTCCAAATTCTATCCTGTTTTCTTTGTTTCGTGTTAAATTAAGATCCAAAATGGGATTTGTCTTTCAATCTCAGTTTCCATGGTGAATTTTATCGTTCTACTCTGGATGTTCAAAAGCTTCAAAGCATCCTCAATTTGTTTCTGTTTGACAATAGCAATTACGTCATCAACGTATCTGGTCCAAAATTTGAAGATCAAAGGATGTCCTCTTGTTATTTTCTGCTCGAAACTTCCCATGTATAAATTGGCCAAAAAGGGTGAAAGAGGGTTTCCCATAGAAAGCCCAGAATTTTGTTTATAAAATTTACCATTATGGGTGAAAAACATCTGTTCAATGCATAATTTAGTAAGAATTATAAACTGTCGCGATCTACTTAACAGAATAATGTGAGGAGAGGTAAGAATCTTTTAATTTAATATGGATTTAACAGTTAAAGTTTTGATGTCGTGATATCTGAATTCACGTGATGTCAAGTAATTTCTGTTTGCAATCTTATAGGTTGTAAGTAATTGATTTTCCTGCAAAAAGTGCTAGCAGATTTCTTGGAAGATTTTCACTGAATATTCTTGAGCAAATATGATTCCATTACTATTGTAAAATTTGAAGTTTTTAATGTTCAAAGGTTTATCCAAGTTAAAATAGTCCCAAGAAATAGGACATGAATATGTAAATATCGTCCACCGCTGTGGTCTCGAGGTAGCATGCTGCCTTGTCACGCAGCAGGCCCGCGTTCGATCCCCAGTCGGGGCAGTTTTTCTGGGTGAGGTTTTTATCGGGGTTTTTCCTCACCTGTAAGACAAATGTCAGGAAAACTTCAAGGCCCAAACGGTCCCCGAAATCATATGGCCATCATCATCATCATCCTTGACTGGTGTGGAAAGCAACGGGAAGCTACCACACCTACAATGCCCTAGTAAAGCTGCAAGCATAGCATGAAAATGCTATGATTGCAGTGAAGGACCTGCCATCGGGCAGAATTACTATGGATGGATGTAAATATCTCGATAATGCATACCCAATTTTAGCATCTGAATCTACATACCCAGTGTAAAAAAAATATATATATATATATTTCTGTGGTAAAATTAAGTTTCTGTTGAAAAATATAATTCTGCCTTTCCCCATTCTTTATCATTGAATATTTTTTATTCAATGCCCCAGGCTGTCATTTCAACATTTCCGGCATTAGTGTAATTGTGACCCACTTCCGAAGTTGCACCTGAAAGGCAGGGTTATGCTGTCCCGATTATATGATGGGTGATGATGTAATCTAATGTAATGATAATGATGGGCACATGATGTTTTAGGACTGTTTGGGCCTTAATGTTTCATGACATATGTCTTACAGATGAGGAAAAACCCCGAATAAACCTCATCCAGGAAACTTCTCCCGACCGAGACTTGGACTTGGACCTGCTCAGTACACTACTGCAAGGCCCCAGTGGGTGAACTCTCGTTGAATAGAATAATTAATTTAAATTCAATCAGATAATGTTTTAAAAATTTTTAATTAATGAATTACAATCTGTAATTTGTAGGCTCATTATGTCCTAGTGTTCTTGAAGGAAGAATATGTGTAAAAGGATTTTAATCTTTACAAAAGAAATATAAAAAAACTGTAAAATATATAATATTTAATTTAGGAACCTGTCTTCATTAAAAATTAAATATGGGAAATATGTCTTCATTTTATTCACGCCCAGTTGGTAGACCAAGAATAAGGTGGGAGAATAACATTAACTTTGATTTGAGGGAGGTAGATTATACAGGGAATGATTGGAAAACATTAGCTCAGGATATGGATGTATGGAGAGCTTATATCAGTGTGACCATGAATTTACGGGTTTCATAGTCAGTCTTCAGTTTATTCTATGATGCACTCATATGTTATGAGGATTCATTAACTTTTTATACATGTATGAGATTCTGCAAATGAAATACTTTCTGTCTAATCTTATATGTATTTTCCAATGTTGATCTTTGACTATATATGAGCCTGTAAAATGGCCAGATTTGAATCCTTTGAAAATATCATTCCATATGTGAGCTACTGCTCATTCAGATATATTTAAAATGAATGTAAGCTGTATACACTATGAGTAAATAAATAAATAAATTTAAAATTAATTTTGATTGGATTTTAATTCATCCTATGATTTAACATAAAATTTATAGGAATTCACATTATAAGGTATTTTATCATATAAATTGAACCAGTACTGGATCACAAATTAGCTCTCTTGGACCTTTTTTTTGTAAATAAGTTTGAGAAAATGTTTTTATATCTCACCTCACAAAGTTCCGTGTTTCAAAGGTCATTTTACCTTCATCTTCAGAGTTGGAGTTTGACTAAAGATGAAGGTAAAAGACATTTGAAATCAGTATCGTAAAACATGGAACTTTATGAAGTGAGATATAAAAACATTTTCTCCAACTCATTTATAAATTGAAATACCTCATTAGTTAAGGTAGAATATTTTTATCACTCACCTCATATTGTTCTTCTTATTTGATTATAAACTAGTTTCGGAACATAGTTTCTGTTCCATCCTCAGTATCGTCACGACCGTTGTTCTCTCGTCTTGAAGAGCTCTTCAAGACGACAGAACAACGGTCGTGACGATACTGAGGATGGAACAGAAACTATGTTCCGAAACTAGTTTAGAATCAAATAAGAAGAACAATATGAGGTGAGTGATAAAAATATTCTACCTTAATGAATATACCTCATAGTGAGAATTCCTAAAATAAGTAACCTCATTAGTGTTACTTCCTATTGTAATTTTGATTAAAATCCCTTGGACCTGTTTCTTTCTCGGGTAACAATTAGTTGTTGGTTGAGGATGAAGGAGATATTTGTTTAAAACCAGTTCAAAAAGGAGCGCTAATATGAGGTGAGATATAAGGAACCAATTCAGTATATTTGTTAAATTCTTACTCTTTCCCATACTCCCAGTAATTTCTGGAAGATGGGATGAAAACTGAAAAAATGTATTTTTTTTAAAAAGGATTTTCTCTACATTACAGTAGTTATCCTTCAGCCCAAATGTATTTTGCTCTGCCACAGATTTCTATCCTCAGCATCTTCTTCTTTGAGGTCTCTGCTGATTATGTTTCTTCTTACTTCATCTATCCAATGTTTCCTGGGTTTCCCTCTCCTCCTCCTGCCTTCAGCATTCCAATCCAGCATCATTCTTGGGATTCTATTATTCTCCATCCTCTTTAGATGTCCATACAATTTCAATCTTTGTACTTGTATTACTTCTATAATATTATGTTTAACATTCATTATTTTTCTAAATTTCTGGTTCCGAATTTTCTCTTTTCTTGATGTTGTTTGCCAAAAATCCATCTCTGTTGTCAATAATCTTTTTGCTTGCTGTCTTCATAAAGTCCAGGTCTCTGCACCATACAACATAACACTTTGTACTAATGATTTAAATATCAATGTTTTGTTTATAATGTTTTTTACTCCATATCACTGAATTTAACATTCCAATTACTTTTCTTCCTTTACTAATTTTTTTCTCAATTTCACTATAACTTTTCCCATCTGATTCTAAAATTGATCCTAAATATTTGAATTTTTTAATTTCCATATTTTTACATTTAATAGTTGTATATCTTATTTTTGTAATTATTTTCCACAGCTACCACCTCGTCGAACAGCTGCTTCATCATGGAGGCCCCCACCAAGTTCCATGTCAATGAAGCCATCAAGACGTTTTAATCCACGAACGCCACTTTCCGTCACAGTTAATAATCGCCCTGATCGTTACAGTGGTCTAAATTTTGCAAAGCCTTTACGTAGGGTAAGTAAATAGTGATTTATACTCAATTTATTTGTAGGTTTAATGTGTCGTTTACTTAAAATTAAGATTTTATTTTTACACTTCTCATGAGAACTATCAGTTTACATTGTAGTGTACCATTAAAGCATTCAGTTACTTCTGCAAACAATATATTCAATTAAAAAGAAAACTTCATAATATTCCTGCACTGCTGTTAATACATCCACAATGAGATTAATGATTTGTTTCAGAGATAGAGTATTTTAAAATGGTAGGGTATAATCACTGCATTCAAATTCTGACTGACATAATGTATATAGTTTCCAGTATGCAGCACAAAAATTTTTCCAACAAGGGAACTGTCAACAGTTGCATGCCGAAACCTACCTTGAAATTTCTCCCAGAGAAGCATTGTGATGTACCAAGGCCGTGTTCAAAAAAAGTATCTGTTGTTTTTAAGTGCAAGGCACAGAAAGTGAATCCAGAATCCAACAATGGCAACCCACTGTACAGAGCATCTGCTCTGCATCCCTGCATGAGTTAAAAGCAGGGCGCTGTGCAGATAGCGGGTAATTACGGTCATCGGATCTGTCAATACAGGAGTTATATTACTTCCCTATAGTTTAAATGAGAGATTTGGCACTTGGTTTCAGTGTCTTGCAGTTAAAAACAGCAGATGATTTTTGGACACGGCCTTTGTACATCACAACACTTCTCAATGGTTGACAGTTCCCTTGTAAGTCTAAAGCATGACACCACATGCATGCGTTAGCAGATGAAAGTGGATACAATTTAGAATCATGCAATACTGCCAACATAAACAATGCTTGTTGCCAATATTCCATCCATAGTAATTCTGCCTGAGTGCAGGTCTTCCACTGCAATCATAGCATTTTCATGCTGTGCTTTGCAGCTTTACTAGGGAATTGTAGGTGTGGTAGCTTCCCGTTGCTTTCCATACTGGTGAAGGATGATGATGGTGATGATGATGGCCATATGATTTCGGGGACCGTTTGGGCCTTAAAGTTTTCCTGACATTTGTCTTGCAGGTGAGGAAAAACTCTGATAAAAAACCTCACCCAGACAAACTGCCCCAACCGGGGATTGAACCCGGGCCCGCTGCATGACAAGGCAGCATGCTATCTCGAGACCACAGCGGTGGACTGGAGTCTTAAAATTAAAAAGCTAACCAAAATACAAATAATCTAACTAGATTTGTATTATGTAGTAGTTTGATCACATTTTTATAGCAAATAGAAACTTAAGAACTATATGTTGGCAGCAGGTATAGAAGTCATTATATGATCTTTGGAAGTATATTTTGGCTGCATTGAATAGCAATGTTTTTAATATTTTATTAAACACAATGTGTACAATTTGAATTTTCACCAGTCTTTTGTAATTGTGATGAGAGGCTGAAATCTGCTTTTGCATTTCATTAGATGGTACTTGGAGCATGGCTCGTCGAAAAGCTTACCTCTGCAGTCTTCCTTGGGGTCGTGGTATGATGGATTCTGGCATATCTTCCCGTGGAAACCATATGCGGCAAAGCGTGTGTATAGGTGGTGAAGTTGGAAGTTCGGGCCTTTCCACACGTCAGTTTTCATCGTTTCTGTTTCCATTATTTCCCTCGGTATTGCATTGGCTTTGTTTTGTCTCTCTTTGATTGCGTCTTTATATGCCTGGGTTTCTGGTAGATTGAAGCGGAGCTTGATGTCCTCAATGATTCATGTGCTATTCTGTAGGTGTAGCGTCTTGTGTACTTTGAGAGTGATAAGGCTCTCTTGAGGTATCTGGCTTTGACATTCTCTGATTTCTTGAGGTTTTTCACTGTTAGGTGAGTCCAAATTATCTGGATACTGTACGTGGCTGCTGGTGCTACCTTGAGTTGGAACAGCGCCATCGCCGTTGGCAGGAACAGTCTTTGAAGCTTGGGGATGTTGAACATTGAATTTATTGCTGCAGTGGTCCTGTCTTGTATGTGCATGGTGAACATGGTTCGTGGTCTGCAGCGTCACACCCAGGTACTTAAAGTTGGGAACTATTTGTAGGGCTGAGTCGCCACATTTAAAGTGGTCCTTTTTTGATAATCTCCCTCCTCTTCTGTACTTCATTGCTTTTGTCTTGGAGCTATTTATTTCCATTGAATTATCTAACACCCATTTTCTGATATTCTCCATGGTTTCTTGCAGATCTGCAGGACTCTTGGAGAGGATGGCCATGCCATCTGCATACATTATAGCAACATTTTAGCTACCAATACGGCTCTGCATCCTGAATAGCAGTTACTATATATTAAGAGTTAAAAGAAAGTCATAATAATCGTAACAAAACATTTAAAGTAATAGTAAGTGTTATTAAAAACAATACTGTAACTCTAGAATTTGACAAAACTTGTGTGGGGTATTTTAAAACTTTTGTCGCATACTGGAAACTTGAGTCGAATGGCAGTTTCTTCCAATATTACTTTTTATCAACAAATTTCCATTTCTGTTTTTAATAAGCAGAAAAATGAATAACATGGAAGTTTTATCCAGGGAATAATTTTACTTTACAACTCATAAGAAGTGCTAGATTGCTCTTTGCCAAGGTTTCTCTCTTACATTACGTAATTCTATAATAAAATATAGATTTATTACCAGTATACTGATAGCTGACAAAGTCTTAGATGGAAAAACAAATAACATTTAGAGACTCCTCAACATTTGATTTGAGATCGAAACTAGTCAACATAGTTGCCTAACTCCCTGAAAATTATATGATGCTTTGAATAACATAGTTTCATCTTTGTACTTTGTAAGTAATCATGTAGATCAGAGATAGTAAACCTATGACACAGATGTCCCCTGATGCAAATTTGTTTTCAGTATTTATCTAAAAATGATGACTTGATATGGCATTTTAAGCACACTTTTCAGAATTCACGCATGAAAATTAACTGTAGTATTACCTTCACAGTGGAAATACTCATTAATAATATGATCACTTTTTTTGCAAAATATGTTCTCTTTAAAATTTCATGCATTTTTAACCTATATTAGATGCAGGTGTTATATGTACTTCTTGAATTGAATTTTTCTACCTTATATAATAGATAGAGATCCGTGAAAGTGGTTTTATTTTTAGGGAAAATTCATTTTAAAATTTCAAGATTTTGATGTTATTGGGAATTTGGCAGTGTTAATCTAAAAAAAAAATGTAAATTTGAGTTTTTTTTTTAATTAAACCCAATGGGTACAACTTGACATGACACACATCCAGTCCCAAGGGGTTGAGATTTTAAAAATACCTTACCCTGCCGGGCATCAAACCCGGGTTGCCTGAATGGAAGGTAGGGACTCTACCAACTACACCACAGCAACGGACAATTTGAGTATTTTTAATCCTAGTTTAGTATATTAAATCCAATAAGAATGATATATCCAGTAGTTTGTCAACTTTTACCTTGTACAATTGATACCAACTTTAATACATTAAAATGCATAACATTTTAATCACAAAACAATTAATAACCATAGCCCAACAATCGCTAATACAGTTAGAGAATTGGACATCCCAGAACTTAATGAAGATAAATATACAGAAGACAAATTATCAACTATTTACATTAAGAAAGAAACCACTACCCATCACTCTGAAATTGGAGGGTGAATTATTAACTCAAACACACAAAGCAAAATATTTAGGAATAACTCTGGACACAAAATTAACATGGAAGAAACACATAGAGAATATATGTACAAAGATAGAAACAAGGTTACCATTATTAAAATGATTAGCAGGGAAAAAGTGGGGTTGCAACACACAAACTCTAAACACCTTCTACCAAATGTACATAAAACCTATGCTTCATTATTGTGAAGAATACTAGTAACTACAAAAGTGGAAAAACTGAATAAATTGCGGAACCAAATCCTCCGTCTGATAACAGGAGCCATTAAAACAACACCAATCACTGCCATGCAAATCTTTACAAATCATTTATGGTGAAATTAAATGTTTCTTACCTCTCCTCATATAAATCTTCTAAATCGATCGCGATTTCGAGACCATAACTGTCTCATCTTCAGAACTTTCTTGGCGACCCAAACATAGCATTTGAAATTGAGAAAACAGCAATCACACAATGTGAAAAATTTTTAAGGCTACCCCATAATAACTGGACTCAAAGAAAACCACAAGTATGTATAAAATCTCAGCAAAGCTTCTTAAGCATAGTACAAGAAATCAAACAGAAATTGCAACCTCCACATTCAAAAGAAAATATGCAGATGAGAAACAACCCTCTAGAATTTTTGGAAATTGAATATAACCTTCATTTAACAGAAGACATCAAGAAATCTGAAACTCCCCCATATATCTTAAAACAAATGTCACTGGAAATAATAAATTTAAGATACTCTGCTCCTGAATGGATACACATTTTTACAGATGGCTCCAGCCTACCAAATGAGGGTGGCACTGGTGCTGGTGCAGTATGCCCACTTTTTTCCTTTTATTGTAAACTAAACACAAATTCAACAAACTTTGATGGCGAAATGTTAGCAATTTTCTGAAGTTTACAAAATCTTTTATATCACATCCAAAAATTTACCAAAGTTGTAATTCTATGTGACTCCAAAGCAGCCATTCTTGCTATAACACGAGACACAACACCCAAAAGAATCTAATGTCACAAAATAATAAAACAGTTATCCCGTCTACTTAAAAAAAGTTGTACTTCAATGGTTTCTGGCCCATTGTGGAGTGACAGGCAATGAAATAGCCACTTTTCTGGCCAAGAAGGGTAGAAAAATTGTTCCGAACCCAACTTCTATTCCAGTTTCCTTTCAATCTATCAAAAGAATTATCTCAAATAAATATATCAATAAACTTAGAGAAGAATACACCACCAAAACCACTGGGAAAGGAATGGGGAAAATCTACAAACTTTAGACATTACTACATTACAAAGGAAATCTGCAGTAGCAATATTCAGACTGCTAACAGGACATGACTGCTTGAATAAACACCTACACAGACTTGGCATAACAGATTCACCTAAATGCCCTTTTTGTAATTTAAATGAAGATGTGGAAAGAAACCATTTCCTCAGTTGTCCAGCTTTTGTAGAAGAGACCAGCCTTTCTGCTAAATATTGGAGTGCAAGAGAGCGAATGATTTCATTATCAAGTGCTCGACATTAGATACCAACAAATCACATTTTAATCATAGTCACTAATTTGTGAGCAAAATTGACCTTTTAAGAAAAAGCAATCATAGTGAGTATCTCTGCATTCTCAGGTTTCAGTCTCCGCTTTTGATCACTCATCACAACACCATACTGAGAAATAAATCTTTCTGAGTCCACATTTGAAATTGGATACCAGATGGCTTCAAGAGATGTCTTGACAAACTCGGTATACTCTTGAAGTTGTATACCAGATGGCTTCAAGAGATGTCTTGACAAAATTGGTATACTCTTCCCTCAAAGAGCAAATTATTTTGCAAATGTCTACATGGGTACGCTCAGGTCATTTCAATTCTTCTTTCATGAGGCCTTGGAGAACAATGTAGCCTTCATAGAATTTAGAAGATTCAATGGCACTTGCATATGACAATTTCTTCAATTCCACTATGGCACTGTCAGCACTGAGAATTTGATTACTAAGGGTCGAATGTTTGAACTCATTAGACAGTAAAAGGCGTTCTCTGCTGATAAGTTTTATTCAAACACATTTTTCTTACTCAGAAATCTATTCACGCGGTAATAATTGTAAAGCTACCTGACAAGGTACCTTAAGATCGTAGCTCAAGATATAAACTTATGTGAAAATCCCGAAGGGAACCGATGGTAACCGATGTAGTGTGAAACTTATCCAAGATGTCGGACCTTGAAGACTTCGATCATGTTTTCGGTATACGCGGAGAAGAGGAATTTGATAGAGTCTACCAAAGAATTCAACTGGAAGAACAGGAGAATCGGCGTAATATTGCGCGTTGCAGACGTGTTTGTATACGGTATTATTTGCGGGATGCAAGCATAAATGCATTCCTCTATAGCAGACGAAAATAACGAAAGTGGTTTTATCGCTGAGAATTCTGGGTAATTCGTTGCCAATATTACGAAAACGTCAACATTCATGCATGACCGGTTAAGGCGGCCGTTAATTCGATCTCAGGTCACCAGTGATTGGAAGTAATTTGAGTAGAGAGTAATGTATTTGCATACGACCCTAAGTGTCCTGGGTCTAGTAATTTACTAACTGCTGTAAAACACCAATTTTGAAAGGTCTCTGCAATCAAGTTTTTCAGCTTCATAAGACTCTTTTGTGCAGTAGTTTTCAACTGATTCATCACTTCAGCTTTCCTGAAAGCTGTCATCTCTTGCAACAAAGTTGTGAGTTGTGTTGAGAATACCTCATTTGTTAATAAATCAAGCATGTTCTCCTTATCCTTTAGTTTGGAATGAGGAAGATGAGTTGTGGAATAACTGTTACCTTCCAAGAAGGTAATCAAATTAACAAATCAGTTGCAGTTATCAGCAACAAATTGAGCCTGAACTTTTGTGATAAGAATTGGGGACTTACATCTTTAAGAAACTTCATGCCACTATTTTCTTCACCCAGCTGCTCCATAAATTCCAATATGTGATCAAGGTATTCATATATATACTCTGCAGCTTCAAACCTTGTGTTCCATCTAGTTTGTATTGGCATGGGAAAATGCCTAACTTTTCAGGGTCATTCTCTTATTTCTCATGAAGAAAGTCAAGATACAAATGCTTCCCTTTTTTCTTGTATTGAGAAATGCATCTTTTGTTTTAGCAACAGTTATGTTCAATTCATCTAGGCTGCATTGCCAAATCTGACCACAAAGTTGATTTTGTGGGCCCAGCATTGAATATGGGCAAGTTTCTCCTGCACTAAGCCTTTTAGAGTATTGGCACATAGTCATGTACTGTGCTAAGTCAATAATAATCCCTAGCAAATTGTCATATCCAACTTCATATTTATTTAAAGTGTCCACAATACTTTGAGTACATATTGAACCGGTGGCTTTGTCAAACACAGCGCTGGCAGCCAAGTAAACTCCTTGCCGATCCTTGGCCTCCAAAAGATGAAACAGAATATTAAATAGGCAGTTCCCAGATTTGTCAGTTGTTTCATCACACACGATAAAAAGTTTTTTGTCCTTTACTATTTGTTTCAATTCCTCCACTTATTTTTGTCCCAATAATTGGTATGTAATGTTGCTAAATTCTATATGCAGAAGGCAAGTCACAACTGCCCTTTACATATTTGCACAACCATTCTCTCATCTTGGAATGATCTAACTTTTCCACAGAAATTCCTGTGCTCAAAAATGCCTCCGTAGTGCCAACAATGAACTCCTTTTGTCTTCTTTTGCTTTTTTAGCCAGTAAAAAGGACCCTTCAACAGATAATTGGTGCTTCATTGATGTCTTCTTATTCTTAGCGTTTTTATGAGTTTCACTGGCTATATGTTTTAGCAACGTGTCCTTTCTATCTCATTCTAGTCTTTTGTCACAGTACCAGCACATCAATATTTTTTTATCATTTACAAAAAAAATCACTGCTGAATTCGTGTGCCCTACTTGTGGCTGACATACTTGGTTTTGGCATGTAAATAGGTAAAAAATTAAAAAAAAAAAAGAATGAAAATGACTTGAGACTTAAGTAAAACACAAACTTATCAAAGTATACATTTCACATTCACTAAATGTATCTGTTGATTGAAACAAAGTTTGAAGGGGGAAAGAGGAGGAATTAAAATTGTATGTGACCATTGTTGTTCAAACTGTCAGTATTGTTTTGTTACATTTTGTTAAAAATCCACATTATAGATATGTAATCCAATAGAAAAAATGCATTTATGTATTTAAATTCTCTTTTAATTAAATTGGGAATAATAATATTTATCAATATGATGTAATTACTCATGGTCCATTGTTGGCTTATTCAAATTGGCAGTGTTTACATTATTGTCAGGTTACTACTTATACATAAAGAAATGTTTTCTTCAGACCATTACTTAATAAAGATTGGTATAAAATTTATAATTATGTCTGCAAAAATTTAAGGGGAAAAAAAACTTAGCTTGCACGTTAATATAATTCATATTTCTTGGAATTCATATTGGCCATAGAACTTAAAATCTATGGAGAGACCATATTTGAGTATGGAAGGACAGAAAATATTACCTCTATGTTGTGAACTGTGTTGCAACCATTTCCCTTTGCATGGGTGCATGGAAGAAGCAGATATGGTGCCATCAGATATGGCAGTTAAAAGGAAGATGGAATCCGAAAACAGTGTTTATAAATGCATTATGAAAATTTTGCAAATAGAACAAAAAATCTCCGGAATTCATTGAAAATATTAAATTTCGATGTTATTTTGCATTATCTTAGGATTTTGCATTATTTTGCGATTTATACATTTTTTTTTGACATTATGGGAAGTGGAGTTAAGAAATGGTACAAGAAAATGACAAAATTAGAGCATTTCGCGTTATTGCAACTCACAAATTTCACGGATCTCTAGTAATAGATGATACCTGAAGATTGGACTCTAGAAATAACTATTAATATTTCTCATAATTTCTTTTTTCCTTTTGTTAGATTTCCTTTAAATCATCTTCTAATTGTCCTGACAGAAGACAAGATCCTAACGTAATAATACAAAGGTTTTTAGGTTATAAAGTAAGTAATCTTTCTAAGTTAAAAACTAATTACATTTCATATTTTGATGTAAAGTTAAAAACTAATTAAGTTTCATGTTTTGATGTAATCTTCCCGGCTCTTAAGTTAAAAACTAATTAAATTTCATATTTTGATGTAAAGTTAAAAACTAATTTAGTTTCATGTTTTGATGTAATCTTCCCGGCTTGTTGGCTCTGGTCTACAACCATGACCAACAATAAGCCTGAAAGACTACATCAAAATATAATACAAACTCCAATCATAAAGGCCTAAGTCATTACATTAGTTTTATTTACAAATACTGTCTATTGCAAAAGAAGTAAACCATTTTAATACTTTATAAAACAAAACTATTTTATGGAGGGAGTCTTGAAGTTTAATTTCTGAACTGACTAATATTTAGTGTTTTAGTTTAGCTTTTGGTGACGGTCCCAATGTAATTTAAGTCCAATTTTGACTCATTTGCATCCTTTGGTATTAGAGGGGGTGACATATAGGAATGATTGAAACTGACCATTTTGAATGTTGAATCCATCATTTTAGGGTTGCTGAAATTAATTGTTGCCATTTAAGTCCAAGTTCAGCCCCCATTGACATGAGTAGTGAGAAGGGGTGAAAAATAAAATGTCCAAAACGTTCGAGCTAAGAGTTGAATCCTTATTTTTGAGGTCACTAAGCTGATTGGCGACAAGAAGATTGGAATAAATAAATACCTGGGCAACGTTGGGTAATCATTAAAGGGCAGATTGCTAAAGACATGTCATATTTTTTAAAAACTTAATATTTTGAGTTTCGAGTAAGTAAATAACATCTATATAAGTCTTCTGAAAATGTAATGTTTTTTTGTTTCTTAAAAGTCAAATATCTTATGTTTTTGGGATTTTTAGTCATATTAGTTCTAATTCCTGGATATTGTAAGAAGTTATATGAAAATCTAATTAAATTAGATGAAAAAGATGTTAACGAAGAATGAAACTCAATACAACAAGCAATTAAAGAATCAGCTAATGTCACCATAATGAAACAAGAAGTCCAACCATGCAACGAATGTGGATGAAGAATGTAAAGAAGCCATAAAACAGAAGAATGAAGCAAGGCAGAAAAAATTACTAATGAACACAAGAATGAATCAAGAAAGTTATAAAATCAAAAGGAACGAAGCACAACACTGAGCTATGCCATTGTAGATAGATAGATTAATTAAATTATAAGGTTTTATTTTTTGTCTTTTAGGGTAATGTTTAAACAATATTTAGGTCATAAATGCTTGCATATTTCCTTATTATTTAGGTCATAGAAATCCGAGCCTTAGTAATCAGCTAGTTTTATATAATATTCATAACAATTTGTAGGTAGGCCTTACAGTCCGTGAGGATTTAGTTATCATGATATCCTCTTCTAACCTTGAGTGCCGTCCTTTTATAACAATATTCACAGTAACATTTATGGTTAATGGTCTTCTTTTGTCAAAATTATTTAAAATGCTTTGGCGTTTATATCCCTCACCTTCCTAACAATTCCAATGCATATTATCAGTCACCATAATATGCCTAACAGAAGACTGAGCAAGAGGGAAAAGTGAGTACCCATCTCTTTCTTAACCCATTGGATACTTTTAACGAGTCTCCCTCGTGAGCAGGTAGAAAGTCCAAACAGCTCAACCATGACCTACACTCATTATTGTGTTAAACCCTCCACTATAAGAAGTTGGCTCTATCTTTAGTGATTAAAAATGTATGTTCGCCATCTGTAAAATTTGTTGCTGGTTTATATAAAGTGTATATGTAGTCCTAGTATATTGTATAGTTTATTATAGATATAATTTATAGAATAATATATTTTAGGTATTTATTACTGTAAAATGTGTATGTAGTTTCAATATTTTTTTTTCAAATATCATTTTTGTAAATTTAACTTTTTTAGAAACACGTTCAGTTCAAACTGTAAATGAAATAAAACGGTGCGATTTGGAATAACATTTTAGAAATTGTACTCTTCAGGATATGATTCAAATAAACACTGGACAAGATGCACATGAAAATGCAGATTTTACAGCAAACGAGAGTGTAGTCCTAGAATTAGCAAACCCGTTCATAGAGAAAGGTTACACATTATAATTGTGTTCTCCTAATTTATTTTTAGAGCTGAGTAGACGAGAGACATATTAGGGATAGTAAAATCTAACAAGAAATATGCATATGGATTTAGTGAACATCAAATTGGAAAGAAAAAAAAAAGGAGAACTAACAACATAATCTATATAGTCAGAGACTTCTAGCATAGAAGTGGAAAGGTAGGAAAGACATTTATGTATTATCATCCAAACATGAAAATGCCGACATGACTGACACCAGTAAGAAGCTATGGAAGAATAAAGACGGAGAACAAGAAGAAAAAATCATAAAGGCTAAATGTATTCTAGGAGGAGAAGATCGACATGACAAGGTTGTGGCTTTGTTTTCCAGTAATGATGAGGTTTGTAAAATGCTATAGAAAAATTGCTTTTTACATTATCAATAATTTGAGAAGATATATAGCAAGAACTTTCTATGATTTGATAATGTATAGGCCTATGCTTTTATATGTTTAGTTTAATTTATTTTTATAATATGCAGTATTATATATTTTTGTTATTTTTTACCATTCCTGTTAAAATATATGATTCGTGTTTACTTTGAATATAATGACCGAGAAATGTTAGTAAAAAGATGGTTTTTGAAATATTAGTCAACTTTCACAGCCTTCAAACTAACAATAGATAACGGTTAAATTGCAAAAAAGAGGGTTGTAGGCAGCCCACATTCCTTTCCTATTCATCTTCTTCTTCTTCCTTCCAAGTATTAGGCCAAGGCCTGTTACGATCCTATAGAAAATTTTCCCTCCAGCGTTTCATAGGACGGCCCAGTGATCTTCGTCCTCTTGGTATATAATTATAAACAGCTTTGGGGATCCGATTTGAACTCATTCTTTCAAGATGGTGTTTCCAATTTAGTTGGTACTGTTTAATATATTCCAAAATTGGCGTAGTCTTCAATTCTTTTAAGATATCGGTGTTCCTTTTCCGATCCCATCTGGTGTAACCCGCTGTTCTGCGCATGAATCTCATTTCACAAGCCGTTATTCTGCTTTCATGTTGTTTTCTTAGTGTCCATGCTTCACTACCATAGGTCAACACTGGTCTAGCCAAAGTGTTATATAAACGTAATCTGGTGTTTTTTGTACAAGGGATGGTTTCATAACTTGATTAATAATTCCTAAACTTTTATTATAACTATTCATAAAAGTACAAAATACTAAAAGAAAAAACGGGGGTAAACAAACTATCTGAAATCCATATGCAGTATGCATGGTCTGGGTATTCTGATTTAAAATCCAATGCAGCCGGAGTAGCGCTGGGGAGATTTAAATGGGTTTCCAGTGAACTTACCCGGCGCTTTAAACATGTCTTCAGTGGGTTAAACCAACCAGACTACTTCTCTCTCTTAAAAACGACTGGATAACTAAATTCTCACAGACTGTAGTGTCGTAGATCACTTTGCTGTCAAATGGATGTTACACTATGAGGAGGTAATCTACATTGTATTCTGGCTGCACATAGGACATGACTACTTACCAAAATATCACCATAGATTTGGACTAGCAGAAACTCCGCATTGTACCGAATGTCATCAATAACACATGGGGAGACATCTTGCACAATATCCCAATTTGACTAGAATCAATGAATATGACCAATACTGGGAGCAAGATTCAAAATAGACTATTAGTATAAGTCTCCTTCAGTTATTTTCTTGTGTATTGTTATGTATATTTCCATTGTGTTTGTGAATAATTGGTGAATGATTATTATCAAAATACCAGCCATTGTATATAAATTTGTAGATATTTAGTTGGCAACAATATTTTATAATTGAAAATTTTATCTTGACAGTAATTTTAATTATCTTCTTCTTCTTGCAAGGATTAAACGTTTTTGGTTCATTCTGGCTCCAAGTATTATAGCTGCTGTATCCATTTTAATTATAATTACCTAATTAGCCAACATTTTTGTAATTAATTTTATATGGAAAACAATTGAAATTGATATGTCATTCTTTGTTGCATAATATAAGTTAAATTTGGATATATTGGATGGAGTTTTCAAAACAGACTTAGATTTATCAAGTGGATAAGTTGGAAATTTTTATTACTACACTATTAAAGCAAGTTTTGGTTCTATAAACTAACTTAAATCAAAGAAAGACACACACCTTTGAAGTTTACATTTTGTTAAAATTTCAAGTGAACAATTAATTTTATTCTGAAGATAAACATTTCTACCTGAACTGGGATTTGAACCTGAGACCTCCAGATGGTGCTCTAACTACATGACTTACTTATGCAACTCCTGCAGTAGCAGTGAAGCTACAATCTATTTGGTTTGCTTCTGAATCAAGAAGATATTATAAGATATTGATTCAGGCTATTAGCCTGATTATATTAATTTACATTTTAAATCATAGTTTATTTTATTTTTATTTGCAAATGCTTCAAGTCGGCCGCAGTGGACTAATGGTTATGCTCCTTGCCTCTGGTCCCAAAGGCAGCGGGTTCAAACGTGGCTGGGTTTTTTTATGATTGAAAAATGCAAGGAGCAAGTCCTCTGGGAGGGACTTTTTAAACTGTGGGTCCTGAGTCTGAAGATTTTCAGGCTTGTAAAAGATCCTTAAGCCTGAATAAAAAGACCTCTAAGCAAAATTTACCGACTTCAACGTCCTAGTAATACCTTGGTTATCTGCTAGGTGTGTTGACAGCATACCATTCACGCCATATGTGGGCAAATGAGGTAACTTAGTCTAGTGACCCCTGACAAGGGAGAGGCTATGGCTCAATATTGGGCTAGCCATTGTAGATAGATATGTTTGAACATATAAAGGCAAATCATGTTCTAGAGCTAGGCGATATAAAGAAACTGGGACCCAAGTATATAAGCTGTACATATAATTTTATCAGGATGTCTTACTTAATATTTAATTTTAGGAAGTTATATTTTGAGGTTATTTTAATTATATTATTTTTGGTCTGGACATCTTACCTCAATATTAATGTTGATTTGTTCTTGGACATGTTTCAAAACAATTCTGTTTTATCGTCAGCTTTCCCAGACTTACTTAATTCCTCTTCCTCCTCTGTTTTTTTTTGTCAGCAACAATGGAACAATTAGCAAATGATAAAAGAAAGAAAAGACATTCTGTGAAGGAGAACATCTAAAGATTCAATCCACCTGTAAGTATCTAGGCATAACATTGCAAACACTTGGAGAGACATTCACGATCCATATAAAAGAAAGATGCACACAAGCACTACTCGCCATGACCAGTATAAAAAACCTCCCATGCCTATCCTTGGAAACAGCCATGAAGCTCTTTCATCTCAAGATCACACCGATAGTAACTTATGGTCTTGCACTAATATGAAATCATCTAACAGAGTGCATCAAGGAAGATACAGAAAAAATAAAGGCATCATTCCAAAAAAAATCCTATGTGTCTTGAGGATCGCCCCCCTCTAGACTAATGTATGAAATGGCAAAGGAAACCTTCTCAGAAGACCTAAGGCTTTAACTTCAACTACCTGGCACAACAGCCTAGAAATTATCACTTCAAAAAAAAAGGAAAGAAAAAAGAGTGGAAATGCAAGATGCCTTTCTGAATCGAGACTGGATCAGAACAAACTATGACCTCCGACATGTGGTAACTAGGCTCAGCATCCATGATTTTCATCACAAGATATATACCCTCATGATCCAACCAGTGAATGTGTTTGTGAACTGTGTGGTAAAGAGTATGGAAAGTACCACATCCAATGGTGCAAAGAAAGGACCAAATCAAAACAGCCTACAGCAAAGAAATTTAACAGTACAATATATATGACACTATACACATCCATGTGCTTTTCTTTATTATTATTACTTGCTAATACCCGGCATGCGCTGCTATGCCTAAATAAATTAAAATTAATGTGCTTTTATGTTTAGTTGAATAAGTAATGGAAACAATAATTATAAATTTATATTTTTTTAGATACCCCATGCTGATTACCCGGTGTTGCCCGGGAATCTACTTATCCCGATCTTCTTGACATAAATGAGCTGAAATACGAAAATTAATGTGTTTTATGTTTAGTTAAATAAGTTTAGGGAAAAATGTATATCATAATTATTTTTAGATACCCCGTGCTGTTTACCTGGCGTTGTCCAGGAATCTACTCATCCCGATCTTCTTGGCATAAATGAGCTGAAAGACAAAAATTAATGTATTGACTTAGGCTTTCACAGTCAGAGTTACTATGATCTTCTGCAAGATCATCATACAAAAATTAATGTATTTCTTATGATTAGTTGAATAAGTAAAATGAAAAATAATTATAAATTTATATCATAATTATTTTGATTCCCCATGCTGGTTACCCAGTGTTGCCTGGGAATCTACTTATCGCAATCTTCTTGGCATAAATGAGATAAAAGACAAAATTCGTTATTGTGAGTTATCCGTAAAAGAATACCCACAGTGCACAGGAATCTACGTACTTGTCTCGATCTTCTTGGCATCAATGAAAGACAAAAATTGTTATTGTGAGTTATCCGTAAGAGATAAACATATGCTGTTGCAGACTTTTTTGTAGAGCATTTTGAGATATTCAATTCTGTGTTCATTAATTTTACGTATTTGTAATAGTTTAGGCAGCGTAAGCGATTTAAGCATCCAAATAGCTACTTCTTTCACATTTTCCACTACAAAGGGCAATTTTTAAGGGAGTAGGAGTTGAGTATCACAATTCTCTTATAGCCTATGTTCATCCCGGGAATCTCCTCAACATTTTGCAAAAAGTCCCATCACAATCAGATCAATGGTATGGCCGTGCATAAAGTACATACAAACATTAATTTTTATATATAAGATTATTATTATTATAATTATTATTATTAATTAGCAAATGACAGAAAAAGATGAATCATCACAAATGACAGATGAGAGTTGGTTGATTGATTAGGGTTTTATGTAATGAAGATTTTAATAACTGAAGTTATTAGTATCATAATGATATTAGAAGATTTTGGGCTATAAGACCATGGTCCATAACTATGTTTGTCCCAGACGTTTCTCCCTCAGTACAGAGAGCATCTTCAGTGGCGAGTTCTTCTAAATGATGTTACCTGGTCAAAAGCTCGACTGTGTGACCATGGCCTTATAGCCCAAAATCTTCTAATATCATGATTTCCAGCTGTGAAAACTTGCATTCTACACAGCCAAGCTTCAGGCCAGGGAACCTCACCTAGAAAACTCGCCACTGAATATACTCTCCATAGCTGAGGGAGAAACGTCTGGGATAACACCAGTTATGGGCCACGAAATCTTCTAATATTATGATTTCCGGCCGTGAAAGCCTCCATTTCACAATTCAAATATGGGGATAAAATGGCCAAAATATTGATCAGAGACATTATTTCAGACTTAAGGTCCTTTTATGTGCCATAAATCTATGAAGAATGGTTAGGACCACTGGTTAAATTTTGGATAGGTTTTAATATTATTTAGTCTCAAGTTTAAGTCAGACATGATGGCCTAGATTCTAGCCCGAATGATTACTGACTATTGGGCCCTCAGGATCAGGAGGGTTTGTGGTATACCATTTTTAACCAAATTCCTCCATTAAATTACAAATCCATCCAGAGCCAACATATGTTGAGAAGGCATGTGGTACAATTGAGAGTGATTCGTCTGTCGGATGGGGATATTAATCCTGGTGGACTCCTTGGTTCTTTTTTGCAGGAGTAGTCTATGTGCCAGCACTGGGTTTCACCTTCTTCCTTTCCTTCATCATCATCCCTCATAAAACACCCTTTACACTACACAAACTCTGAACATCACTCATTCAATACTCCTCTCTGTACACAATACAAGATATCATCATCTAAATAATCCTTAATAAATTAATGAGTCATTTTAACATCTTACCTCTTAAAATGACTCATTAATTTATTAAGAACCTCATAATGTGTTTCCCAATTTTAACTTTGAATCTAAATAATCCGCTCTGCCGATGTGGTGCGTAAATTGAAAATAGACAACATTAATACCATCTTAATTAATTTTGAGTTTTTTTTTACTCACCTCATATTTCTTATAAAAGTATATTTTAATTTATATCTTGGTTTCAAAAAAATGTTCGTTGTTACAGTTGTTTACCGTTATTGTTTGTTTTCCTATGTCATGATAGCCAACTTTATTAAGTTATGTAGTAGGAAATAACGCTATGAGGTGTATTTTAATTAATTTTGAGTTTTTTGACTCATAAGAAATATGAGGTGAGTCAAAAAACAACTCAAAATTATTCAAAATAAACCTCATAGTGTTATTTCCTATTACATAATTTAATTAATACCATCTATTTGCCTAGCGCAGAACCTGAAGCTTGGAAACTGCAGCAGATGGCATTGAACACACACGTAGCCTCAAGATTAAAAAAAAAAACCTCACATGAATACACTATCTTATTTGGTTGAGGAGCACAATCATTATTAATCGTTCACTAAAATTATCTGCGAAGCATATCAATAATTCATATACAGAAAATACTATAATATCATCAGGAGTACCACATTATCGGTGGAGGAGTAACTAAAATTGTATATTTATTTGAAAAATGGCTTCTATTCTTGGGTACAACTTTCCTCTTCTGGGATTATAAGGCATAATATGGTGAAAGTCAAAATATATAGTGCATTTCACTGTCAAGTTGCTTGGTGGCGTCCGATGATAGCCCAGTTCCCAAGACTGTTGCTCAGCCACCGGCAATAGAAACCAATGATACTCCCTACAGCCATTTCAGTACAGATATACAATGTACAATGAAAATGATAATGTACCATTGAATAAATTTATAAAGAAAAAATAATCATGTATCTTATCACAAGAAATGTTAGAAATGTTGCTGGATATTCAGTTAAAAATCACCAACAACTTCCCTATAAGAATTTGCTAACACACATAAATTATACATAAAAATTCTTTGTTATAATGTGTATGTCGAGGGATTATCTAAACTATAGCATAGCACTAATACAGAACTTTTATAGGGAAAAATCACTATGAGGTTTAATTTAAGATTCAGTTAAAATGTTTCATACCTCACCTCATATCCAATCTTCTAACTAGACTGGTTTCAAAGCCTGGGTAGCTTCATCTTCAGTAATTTCTTGTCGACTGATGTTATGTTGATCAGAAGAACTGTCCACCAACAGAGGGAGGATGAAGCAGTTTTTCTGATCGACATAATATCAGTTGATGAGAAATTACTGAAGATGAAGTTGTCCAGGCTTTGAAACCGATCTAGTTAGAAGACTGGATATGAGGTGAGGTATGAAACATTTTAATTTAATCTTTAATACTAGTACAGAAGTAACGTTTAATACCAAGCAGTAACACTTGTTGTTTAATAATTAAAACATTTTGTCTGTTCATTCTTACCTCGTTTTAGTCGAACATATGTTACAGAGCTTCTTAGCCCCATCATCAGCGATTACAGACTGAATTTTCTCATGTTGTCGGCCCTGATTCTTGATTCCTGCTCTCTTTGCCTCTGGGCGATGGGGCTAAGAAGCTCTGAAACATATGTTCGACAAAAATAACTCTAAGAGGTAAGAATGAACAGACAAAATATTTTAATTATTAAACAAACCTCTTAATGTTCTTATTATTAATTTCATTCATCTCAATGATGGATAAATCATATTTGAAGAGAAAAATTATACGCTCAGACCGGGACTTGAACCCGGGACCCTTGGTTTTCTAGTCCAAGTGCTCTACCATTTGAGCTACCTGAGCAAATACCGATCTAAACGCAAATTTTTCTCTATATACGTTGTAATTTGCTCAGGTAGCTCAAATGGTAGAGCACTTGGACTAGAAAACCAAGGGTCCCGGGTTCAAGTCCCGGTCTGAGCGTATAATTCTTCTCTTCAAATATGATTTATCCATCATTGAGATGTATTAAATTAATAATAAGAACATCGAAAAAAGCCGTACTGGCATTTATAATGTAATGTATAATTCCCAAATATGTCTTCTTAATATAGGAGCCTCCATTTGCAAAGATAGAAGCAAAGGCTTCAAAGCATTTGGTGGGCGGGAATTACAACGTATATAGAGAAAAATTTGCGTTTAGATCGGTATTTGCTCAGGTAGCTCAAATGGTAGAGCACTTGGACTAGAAAACCAAGGGTCCCGGGTTCAAGTCCCGTTCTGAGCGTATAATTTTTCTCTTCAAATATGATTAAACCTCTTAATGTTACTTCCTATTGTATTTTAAGATAAAAAACTTGTTGTACTAATACAGAAATAGCATTTCACACAAAGCACTTCAAAGCACAACCATGGTGAAACAGATTCATTATGATATTCCAGTGCTTTTACGAGAGGGATTCCGGCTATCATCGGCTGCCACTACTAGCCACCATGCAACCGGGGTAAATTCACTGTAGAACTGGGAACAAATGTCATTAAATATATATATATGGAAGTGATTCACATTGAGAAGATATAATGTTATTGGATTATAGCGCTAAATAAGGAGGAGGAGTTGATGATTCAAATAATAATAAATTCTGATGTTAATGTGTAAATTATATATTTGGGCTACTGAATCAATTTTTGAAAAATGTTTACCTTATCCAAGATTTGAATCTAACACCACCAATTTTATGAACTAGCACACTAACCACTTGTGCTACAAGTCCTCCTGTTTGTAAATGAAGTTTCACTGCTATTGGAGAAACAGGATTATGAGAGAGATAAATTTGTTTCAAAAAAGGGGTGCCTGATTATCACAAGTGATTAGTGTACCAGTATGTAAATCTGGAGGTCTTGTATTCAAATCCCAGTTCAGACAAAAAAAATCTCTTCAGAAAATAATAAATTTGATAAAAATTCCATACATTTTTGTTGTATTTTCATTTACAAGCCTTTTTTTTTGTTAATGTTTAGGTTTCATTCACAAACCCAAATTCGACTTCAACAGCAAATTTGAATAATGGACATACATATGAAAAACCACCTCGATTCTTGAAATTAGAACAGGAAGAAAATTCAGCAAGATCTGTAAATACAGCTCCTCCTGCTTCAGTGCCTGCAGTCTCCATCTCCAAAAGTATGTCTAAAGCACAGGATCGCTTGAAGCAGGTTACTGCTTCATTGAAAAATAAGGTAAGCTGCAAATATTAGTTTGTAATGCTGACTTAAGTTTTAGCATATCTACCTTCTGATGATATCCAGTACGGTTACAAATTTTGATATTAAAATATTCAACTTCAATATAGAGAAGATGATTCATAAGAAAATAAATAGATTCCAAAAAACAAAAATTAATATATGAAAGTACTCTTCAGGTAGATAACAGAATTAGTAAAAATTCAGGAAATTTACATAACATCCTTTGGCATACAATAAGTTCAAAAAACATTCAGCAAATGTAACATTAAATTAGCACCGAAAAATTATTATAGCCTGAATAGATACATTAAAATCAACAAAATTGAAAAAAAAATAATAAAGGCAATGAATTAGAGATTTATGAAATTGATTGCAAAGATTGTGAAAAAATATAATAAGAAAAACAAAAAAAGGAACTTAAATACAAGATTGAAAAAAACACCTTAGAAATGTTAAAAATGGGGAAATAGAAAAATCTGCAATAGCTGCACATGCATGGTTAGAAAAACACAGAATTGAAACAAAGGCCAAATTATTGAAACTGTTAGATAAATTTAAGGCATTCACAGTTTGGGAGAAAAATCACATCCACAAAAAATAAAAGGAAAATTGTGAATTTTGAAATTCTCGGGGAAAAAGATTTAATTTGGAAGTTTATCAGTCAGCCAACAGAGAGAGGAGGAAGCAACCGATCAGATTGCCAATCACCTATTCAACAGTTAAATAGAATTGAAAATATGATCTTGCAGAAGATTTCTGGGCTGTTGGCCGTGGTCTTGAGGCAACCCTTGAGGATGCCGGACACAGTCTCTGGCAACGTTGGGGAACTACAAGCCTCAAGATCACGGTCAACAGCCCGGAAATCTTCTGCAAGATCATCATAGTAACTCAGGCCGTGAAAGCCCAAGTCAATATATTAGAATTGAAAATGATACATAGATGTATCGAAACTAGTCTTCAAGAAATCTACAATTATGAGATGAGTTTATATATTAAATTTGGGAATTTTTAACATTATGAGGTTCATTTAATTATTATGAGATGAGTTGTCAAATCTAACTCAAATTTATTAATTGAAATAATCCTCATAATGTCACTTTCTTTATATATTAATGAAAATTTGCTCATTAATTAAATTAATATTAAGAAGCTAAAGCTGTTACTATGATTGAAATAAGTAAATTAATGTACACAACTAAATTATTGTAATCAAAGGTAAAGAGAAAAATTTTTGTCTGAACCAGGAATCGAACCATGAACCTTCAGCTTTCCGTGCTGAGGCTCTAAAATTTTTCCTCAGAGCATCAGTACAGAATGCTGAAGGTTCGGGGTTCGATTCCTGATTCAGGCAAAATTTTTTCTCCTTACCATTGATTACAATAATTTATTTGTTCATTAAATTTAATCCAATGCTATGAAATACGACATTGCAAGTCCATCTCTCTATATATTTTTACCAATCTAAGAACAAAAGAAAAAAAAATTACATTCACCACATTTAATACTGGCATTAAAAGAATTTATTGTTAGTAATAAATTGAATGTATCACTTAGATAATACCGAATTTAATTAAAAATCATGTTTGTAGTGGAAGATTTTCAATGTTTCTTCTGACATATCAAAATTATTGTATAATAGAACAAAATATGCAGTTCTTATTTCTGTTTGTGAAGTTTTAAGAGGTCAATGGTCAGTCTTGATGGACTAGGTTACCATGCTTTCTTCTGGTTCAAAAGTTCATAAATTCAAACCTAGTCAGGGTCGTAGGATTTTTACGGCATGAAAATCCTGGTAATGGGTTCCCACAGGAGGGAATTAAAGCAAAGGGTCACATGTTGTAGATTTATAACATGTAAAAGAACCTGAAGTCCTGCACCAAAGCCATATGGTTTAAGGCATGATACTTTAGTGCAGAGCAATGGGACTTAAACGCTGGTTCAAGTCCTCACGGGAGAAGATTTTCTTACAGAATTAGCCCAGTATGGGATCGGTGCCCACCCAGAATCATAAGATATTTTGGTAGCTACAATAAGTAGCAGCTCAGGTTGAGAAAGTAAACTATAATGGCTGGGGGACTTGACATGCTGACCACTTTTCACCCTTATACTACTGCTAGATGATTATCCACCTTTATAAAGGACAAGTGGATGTGAAGCTAGAGCTAGCTGGTAGGCCAAGGCCCTTCTTGGCCTGTTGCACCATGGAGTGTGTGGAGTGTAAAATAATCTCAAGTCAGAAAGAAGAGACCTCTGGACAAAAGTTATTGGCCCTTTCACATTTGATATGAATGGCGACGCTAATGACCATAGCTATTAAAGATTATCCTTAAATAAAATACTAACTAAATTTGAAGAAAAAAAAAATTATTTAACCATATCTCTGGAACCAGAGATTATTGAGTTCAAATTCAGATTTAGATGTATATTTTTCACTTCAAATTAATTTTGTCATTCGGTGAGAAGTAATAACCTATTATTAAACTTGTTTAATATTTAAAGGAGAAGCACTATGAGTATTATTTTAAATAATATGAGTTAGAAAATAATAATAATAATAAAAATAATAATAATTATTATTATTATTATTATTATTATTATTATTATTATTATTATTATTATTATTATTATTATTATATGTTGCAAATACTGAACTATTGTAGGAAATATCACTATAAGGTTTAATTTAGAAAATTTAAAATAAAAATCTTTACACCTCACCTCATATCCTGTCTTCTTTTTAGACTGGTTTCGTAACCCAAATGGTTACATTCTCAGTAGTTTGCTTCTTACTTCATAGTAGATTCATAACCGATGTTCTGTCATTCAGGAGCACTACTACTTATTCCATCTGTTGGTGGACCAATGAACCTCCCAATGAAATCAACTTCCTCGGGAATTTCAAAATTCATTAATTTTTCTTTCTTAGTATTTTGAATGTGGATTTTTTTCCCAATTGGTGAGCTCCTTAGATTTTCTATTTGTTTTGTATTTGAAGAGAAAAATTTTCGCCTAGACCGAGACTGAAACCTGGGACCTTTGGCTTCCCAGCCAAATGCTCTACCAACTGAGCTACCGAGGCAAGTTGCGATCTAGATGCAAATTTTTCTCTTTATACGTTGTAATTCCCTCTTGCCAAATTCTTTGAAACCATTGCTTCTATCTTTGCATATGGCGGCCTCTTAGTTAAGAAGACATTAATTGGGAATTTAACACTACTTTATAAAGCCAGTAGGGCTTCTATTGATGTTTTTATTATTAATTTAATACTTCTCACTGAAGGATAAATTATATTTGAAGAGAAAAATTTTTGCCTAGACCGAGACTCAAACCCGGGACCTTTGGCTTTGAGAAAAATTTGCATCTAGATCGCAACTCGCCTCGGTATCTCAGTTGGTAGACCATTTGGCCCGGAAAGCCAAAGGTCCCGGGTTCGAGTCTCGGTCTAGGCGAAAATTTTTCTCTTCAAATATAATTTATCCTTCAGTGACAAGTTTTAACTTAATAATAAAAACATTTCTATTTGTTTTATTAAACTAGCCTTTCTTTCAGTTTGATTTCCAACCATGCATGAGCGGCTAGTGATTTTTCCAATTCCTCATTTTTGACATATGTAAGGTGTTCCTTCACTCCTTAGGAATGTCAAAACATATGTTATGGGGAATTGGTTAAATCAGCATTTACTGCTCATGCATGGTTGGAAAAAACTTCAAATAAAAAAAAAAAGGCTAGTTTAATAAAACATATAGAAAAACCTAAGGAATAAATACACATTCAAGAAACTAAGAAAGAAAAATTAATGAATAATTCCCTGGGAAGTTGATTAGATTAGGAGGTTCATTGGTCCACCAATAGATGGAGGAAGAAGTAGCGCTCCTGAATGACGGAACATTGGTTATGAATAGAGACTGGATGTTAGGGAAAATACCTATAGTTATTTATTATAGAAATTGTAAAAGTGATTTCATATAAGTTCATACCAACGATGCTAGAGTTGTTTTCCATGAAGTTCATTTTGCCTATAAATGCCTATTTCAACTTATAATGCCTATAAATGCCTATTTGCAATTTTTTCTCGAAATTAACTCAGTATTTCAATGAAATCAATTGAAATGGATAAACTTCATGGCACAAATCATTTAATAGAAGTTTTCAAGTGTTCTGTTTATAAATTCCCTTAGAATATTTTCGGATAAGGGTGGCATTAACCCAATAACCTAGCAGGTAGATGGTTTCCCCTTCAATTCGCTCCCGTTAGGTAAGTATTGTATTTTTCCACCTCACGCATTCCCGTTAAACGAAATAGCCCTAAGCTATGCCCCATTGTATTATGCTCCGGCTGTAAGGCTTGGAGAAAAGTTCTTTGCTTCTTTTCAATACAAACATTGCTGAGTGACAAAGAGGGAGATGGCCTAAGCTTTTTCTTTCTCTGTCTCACACCTGGTGTTGAAACCGGCAATATTATTTTTGATGTTGGTAACACTGAATTCAGTCTGCAGTCCTCATTCACAGACAGGTGCTTCAAAGACAACAAAGTTGGTGCGGCATTTTTCTTTTTTCTTTTACCTTTAGAACAATTTTTTAAGATATCTATAGAGCGGACAACAGTAAAAGACAAACTGACCAATGTCGTGAAAGAATTTGGTGCGGAAATATTCTCAAGTGACGGTCCTGCTCTTTGTAAAAAGGCAAAACAAATTTCAAAAGCATCTCTGATATCTTCGCATGCTGTTGATAGCATATGTTTATATTCTTAAAGTATGACGGTAAAAAGTTATGTTGTTGTCCATTTTTTGTACGAATCTTCTTTGAATTTTTTTAGTGCCTATATTAATGATTTTTAGTGTCTTTTTGCCTGCCTATTTTGAATTTTTTAAGTGCCTAACATCCAGACTCTAGTTATGAATATACTATGAAGTAAGATTCATTGCTGCTGGATGGCAGAAAATCAGGTATGAAACTACTGATGCTATAACCGTTTAGGTTATAAAACCAGTCTAAAAAGAAGACAAAATATGAGCTAAGATGTAAAGAATTTTGTTTTAAATTTTAATTTAAAAATACTAAATAAATGAAAAGGCCAAAAAGATGTTTTATTATTTTCTCAGAATATGACAATGCCTGCAGTAGGCACAGAGCCAGTTTTTAAAGTACCAGAAATTCCAGCTGTTGGAAGCCGCACAATAACATCACCACTGACTCCGCTACATGCTAGGCTAAATGCTGTTGTGAAGAAAACTCAGGTATGTGAAATTTTCAACAATTTTGTTTTGAATTAACATTTTCCAATCCTGGATAGAATCTAATTTAAGAAAGAAAAATTAATGCTTGAACCGGGATTTGAACCATGGACCCCTAGTTCTACATACTAGTGTGCTGTCCATTACACCATTCAAACGATGATACAAACATTAACATTTCTTTCAACTTACACAATTCTCGTTCGTCCGAAAGCTAATAGCTGTTGCTACAATCATGCCAACTGACATCTATTCAGAAGTAATTTTATTTATTGAGAATTCATACATTACTTTTTAGCGGTAAAGCTTCATATTTTCAATGTTTTTATTTAGATGATGATTTCTTTTTATTGTGGAAAGAGAGGAGTATAGGATGAGTGTTTATTCAGAATGTAATTAAAATTACAGTGGGAGGAAACACTATGAGGTATTTACATTAATAAATGAGTTGGAGAAAATGTTTTAACATCTCACCTCACAAAGTTGCGTGTCTTCATGATACCAGTTTCAAAGTATAGTATTACTTCCATCTTCAGTCAAATTCCAATTGTCAAAATTTTGTCATTAACATCATCTTCTGAACTGCCATTTGATGTAGATTTTATGAACTTGGAGATTAAATTATTCTCATCGGGAATATTGAAATTCATTGCTTTATATTTATTCTTCTCAATGTATATCTTTTCCCAAATTGTTAATTCCAAAAGTTTCTCCAAATGTTTCAAAAGTTTAGTGTCTTTTCCAATTTTATGATTTTCTGGCAAACTATGAGCTGCAATTGTCAATTTTTCAATTTCATCATTTCTAATATTTCTAAGGTGTTCTTTTGTATGATTTTCTAGCAAACTATAGCTGCAATTGCCAATTTTTCAATTTCACCATTTTTAATATTTCTAAGGTGTTCTTTTGTACAAATTTCTTAGAATTTCCAAGAAATTCATACAAAAGGACACCTTAGAAATATTAAAAATGGTGAAATTGAAAAATCGGCAATTGCAGCTCATAGTTTGCTAGAAAATCATAAAATTGGAAAAGACACAACTTTTGACATTTGGAGAATTAATGCCGTCCTATGAAATGCTGGAGGGAAAATTTTCTATAGGTTCGTAACAGGCCTTGGCCTATTACTTGGAAGAAGAAGAAGAACAATTTGGGAAAAGATATACATTCAGAAGAATAAATTTAAAACAATGAATTTCGATATCCCTGACGAGAATAATTTAATTTCAAAGTTCATAAAATCTACACCAGATGGCAGTTCAGAAGATGATGTTAACGACGAAATTTCGACAATTGGAATTTGATTGAAGATGGAAGTAATACTATAATTTTGAAACTGGTATCGTGAAGACATGCAATTTTGTGAGGTGAGATGTTAAAACATTTTCTCCAACTCATTTATTATTGCATATTTAGAGTTTGTGTAAAACGTGTTGTATTAGGGATGATGTTGATGATGAAGAGAAGGAAGAAGGTGAAATTGAAAAATCAGCTATTGCAGCACATAGTTTGTTGGAGACTCATAAAAATTGAAAAAAGAGGCCCAACTTTTAAAACATTTGGAAAAACCTTTAGAATTGACAATTTGGGAGAATATGTATATTCAGAAGAACAAATTTAGATCCATGAATTTCGAAATTCCTGATGAACGGGACCTGATCTCCAAGTTCATCAAATCAACACCAGATGGCAATGTTATTGAGGGAGATTTCAATGAAAATCCGGTAGTCATAATGTCAGTTCAAAATGAGAGAGATGGTTCTCTTGAAAAATGCAGTCTGTGTTTAAAAAAACATAAACTGAGAGATAAGATGTAAAAATTACTTTATTAATTTCGTACTATTTTAAACTTTTGCAATGATACTTAAAACTTTAAGAATTAAAAAGCAATTATTTCCCTGTGAAAGTTAATTAACTTTAAACTTTATTTTAAAGAATTATTACATATTTATTCATGTATGCAAATTATGACATTTATCTCTCAATTATTTTTCTAAGTTCTATAGGCTGCACAAACGCTTATAAAATTAAATCTGCAGGACATATCTGTGAATGACCAATATTCGCAATTAATTCCAAAACATATTTTAAGAAATAAATGTTCATGGTTAAATATGGGAAATAACATTATGAGGTTCTTAATTCGTAAATTGAGTAATTTTTTTACATCTTACCTCATATTTTATGTTTCTTTAAACACAGGAACTAGTTTTCAAGAGATGGATCTCTCTCATTTTCAATCGACATATGACTACCAGATTTTCGTTGGAATCTCCATCAATAACATTGCCATCTGGTGTTGATTTGATGAACTTTGAGATGAGGTCACGTTCATCAGGAATCTCGAAATTCATGGATCTAAATTTGTTCTTCTGAATATATATCTTCTCCCAAATTGTCAATTCTAAAGGTTTTTCCAAATGTTTTAAAAGTAGGGCTTCTTTTTCAATTTTATGATCCTCCAATAAACTATGTGCTGCAATAGCTGATTTTTCAATTTCACCATTTTTAATATTTCTGAAGTGTTCCTTAGTGCGAGCGCCCAAATTCCTTTTTGTTTTTCCTATGTGTACTTTATTCCAGTCCTTACAATTAATTTGATAAATTCCAGATTTTTTGCTATCTGGGGTGTTCAATTTCTTGTTAGTTATTAATAGATTACCAAGGCTGAACTTATTTATCGGTGCCAATGTACTATTGAATTTCTTGAAAATTTTTAAAAATTTGTTACGTATTTCAGGATGATAAGTAATTGTCTTAAATTGTTTTCCTTTCTTTGAATCAGATTGCAGGGTAGTGTATTCTTTTAATCTTTTTTGTTTTCTGAATTTCTTTAATTGAAAACTAGTTCCCGTGTTTAAAGAAACATAAAATATGAGGTAAGATGTAAAAAATGACTCATTAATTTATGAAATAAATGTTCACTCCATTTTTATTAGGTTCCGATGGGTTAATTTAGTGTGCATCAGATTAGTTTACAGTTTGCTAAATAATCTGTATGTATTTTTTTATTATTAATTTAACATTTCTCAATGAAAGATAAATTAAATTTGAAGAGAAAAATTTTCGCCTAGACCGGGACTCGAACCCGGGACCCTTGGCTTTCCGGGCCAAGTGCTCTACCAACTGAGCTACCGAGGCGAGTTACGATCTAGACGCAAATTTTTCTCTTATATACGTTGTAATTCCCTATCGCCAAATGCTTTTGAAACCATTGTTTCTATCTTTGCAAATGGCGGCTTCTTAGTTAAGAAGACATTTATTGGAAATTTAACATTACTTTAAAAGCCAGTAAGGCCTCTAATGATGTTTTTATTATTAATTTAACATTTCTCAATGAAAGATAAATTAAATTTGAAGAGAAAAAAAATTTTTCTCTTCAAATTTAATTTATCTTTCATTGAGAAATGTTAAATTAATAATAAAAACATCATTAGAGGCCTTACTGGCTTTTAAAGTAATGTTAAATTTCCAATAAATGTCTTCTTAACTAAGAAGCCGCCATTTGCAAAGATAGAAACAATGGTTTCAAAAGCATTTGGCGATAGGGAATTACAACGTATATAAGAGAAAAATTTGCGTCTAGATCGTAACTCGCCTCGGTAGCTCAGTTGGTAGAGCACTTGGCCCGGAAAGCCAAGGGTCCCGGGTTCGAGTCCCGGTCTAGGCGAAAAAAAAAATTTTTTCTTCAATAATTAAAAATTTATATTTCTGTATGTAATTACCTTGTTTATAGGAATTCCAATCAAATATTAGGTTCTAATCTATCACCATAATCTGTATGTAACATATTAGGTTATGCAGGAACAGGTATATATACATCCATTTCTTACAAACACATTTGGGAATTTATTGCAAAAGTTGGTCATTCCAATTTCCCATATATATATATATATATATATATATATATATATATATATATATGATACCATCTGGAGATGGACAATATTTGCTCCATGTGAAACCAGTATCATAAGAACAACATCGAGTGATAATTGCCGATATTCATTGGGCGATTTTCGCTGCATAATAAACCATAGCTTTAATTTCTACTAATTATTAATTAGTTGACTAACTTAACTCACTGGCACTATCGAACCCGGAGGTTCATGGTTCTTGAACATAAGTTCTCCATATATCCCTATCCTATTTTTTAATCATCCCTTGTATAATTTACTTCTCTCAAATCATGTTTAATGTTATTCTCCCGCATAATTCATGGCCTATCCACTGTGCATTTTCCCTCTGGATTCCCTTAAGTTTTCATGCCCCTCTTTCATTCACCATTAACTAACTACATGACATGACAATCCTATTGTCCTGCCCATAGCAGTCTATACAACATATCTCGTCCATCAATTATGCTCCCTCTATTTTATCACTGCTGAGATCCCATCTGAACCTGATACTTTAGTCATCTTCAATTTTTCTATCCCCATTTCAGCCTCTAATGCACTTGGTTCTGCGACTAACATTTCTGCTGTCTGTGAGTCATCCTCTTCAATATCTTGTTCTGCATGCCCATTTAATACATGATTACAGTAATTTTCCCATTTATTTAATAAAATCATGGAATCTACAATCATATCCCCATTTTCATCTCTAATTATATTTGTTCTAGCCTGAAATCCCTTTCCTCTCTATCGTAATTATTTGATGTTCCTGTTATTGCATTCATGTCAAGATCATTAATCTTCTCTCTTAATGATAATGTTTTGTCTTCAGACTTCTGGATTGGCTACATTGGAGGAAAAATTAGCTTCAGCATCACTTGGAGGTGGTGGTGAAGAAAATATCAAACTGCTTGAAGAGTTTGCTAGATCTAAGGGAATGAGTGCACCCATATACAAAGTCATGCCACGCATATCTGATGGAAGACCAGTGTACTCTTGTTGTGTTAAGGTAAATAAATGTTCTATTGTATCAATATAATGGCACATTATAAGATATGTGGTAGTTTAAGTTTCGATGGAGGGAGAACATTTTTTATGGAATTTTGACCAGTATTTAAAAAATAATAAAATTTTGTACCTATTGTGACAGTCGTCCTCAACAATTATATTTGTATAAAATATTCAGTTAGGCCTTTGGAACTGGTTCCATTTTCAAAGCTGTTCATTGGATTTGCCTCCATTTTTATGAAATCAGTGAAATGCTTGTTATACCAATGTTTTTATTGTTAATTTCATATATCTCAATGATGGATAAATCATATTTGAAGAGAAAAATTATACGCTCAGACCAGGACTTGAACCCGGGACCCTTGGTTCTCTAGACCAAGTGCTCTACCACCTGAGCTACCTGAGCAAGTACCGATCCAAATGCAAATCTTTCTCTAAATATGTTGTAATTCCCGCCCACCAAATGCTATGAAGTCTTTGCTTCTATCTTCCTGGTCTGAGCATATGATTTTTCTCTTCAAATATGCTTGTTATACCTTATTTTAAAACTCTTGGCTATATGTCCTATATACAATTTTTCACAACTATTACATTTAAGTTTATATACTCCTATGTTGTATATACTGCTATCTTCTATTTTGTTTGATGTGATACTGTTTAGTTTATTATTAGTTTTGTATGCTATTCTTTTTGTCACATTTTTTTTATTGTTTTGGCCAGTTTTATTGTTTAATTTCCTGTATATGTAAGGGTTATCCATTTTTATTTGTTTTCATTTATATCTTTGTCCAGTTTAGTTGTATTTATTAATTCTGTTTTCTTATTAGTTTGTTGATTATATCAGTTAATATTTCAATTTCCCAACAACTTCTAAAATCTTTGAGAATGAAACTACATTGACAACAATAACTTAATTATTATATTTGAAGAGAAAAATTTTCGCCCAGACCGAGACTCGAACCCGGGACCTTTGGTTTTCTAGGCCAATGCTCTACCATCTGAGCTATCGGGGCGAGTTCCAATCTAGATGCAAATTTTTCTCTTATATACGTTGTAATTCCCAGCACCAAATGCTATGAAGCCTTTGCTTCTATCTTTGCTAATGGCAGCTTCTTAGTTACGAACACATTTATTGGGAATTTAAACACTACTTTATAAAGCCAATAGGGCTTCAATTGATGTTCTTATTATTAATTTAACACTTCTCACTGAAGGATAAATTATATTTGAAGAGAAAAATTTTTGCCCAGACCGAGACTCGAATTATTAACATAAAAAATATTAATTCTTTCTGTGTTCACATTAATACTATTTTAAATAATATTTCTTGTATTTAAGAATCAACCTTCCGAAAGGAGGACACAATAAAAGATGATGATGATGATTTCTTTTCTTATACTTAATTAAAATATAAGATATTTATGTTAAAATAAAACAATCCCTCACTGTTATTAGGGTATGGGTAAATATCCGGCTTTAAAAGATAATTAATTAAGTAAAGACAACAAGAGGTTGTAGGAACTTCCAAAAAGCAGAAATACCGATATTAAGATGAAGTAGATAAAAAGGTAAATGGTATTAATTTGGAAGATATGTCAACAGAGATGGTCAGAGAATTCCCAAACATCATGAAGACAGCAGCAAATTGGTACATCTTGAGATGACCCAATCGTACTGGTTTCCCATAAAGATCATGTAATTTTCTCCATTCACCTGTCTGTCTGTCTCTCTTTGGTCCAACAAATTTTCTAAGTGCTTTATTCTCAAATACTTATAATCCTTTCTCCTCTCTAAAGTAAAATCATATTTCACATTCATATAATTGGAAGAATTACCTTTTAATATGTTTTTAGTTAAACATTTTTTTTGGACAGGATGAGATGACAAATACTGTAATTGAAGTATTGGTTAATGGTACTTTTGAATTTGCAGATTGACGAGTTTAGAATTAGTAGTTATCCTGATGAAAGATCATCACCAGCTGAAGCTATGCAACTGGCAGCAAAACAGGCCTATGAAGAACTAAATAATCTTAACAGTGCCATCGGAGGAAATGCAACACAAGACGAAAATATCATTATGGCTAGGATTGCACATGTAAGTATTATTGGTAAGATGATACTTCAATTCTAAGTAAAATAAATTTGTAACACATTTTTTTCTGACTTACACAGTTGATTGCGTAAACAAAGACTGTGTAACCATGCTTTTATAATTTTTTATTGTGTATGTCTATTACTTCAGTCGGAATGAGCTGACAGTAGAATGCAGGCATTTTGAAACATATTCCCAAAAAATCTACAAATTATGAGATGAGGTGTTCATTTTGTTTAATTTTGCAAAAGCAAGGTCTGAACTCTGACCATGGTTTTATAACAATTTGTATGGGATTTCATTTTTTATAGTTATTATGGAAACAATAAAATATTGTGAAACTGTGGTTTAATAATAATAGATTAATTTTAATAATAACATCTTTTGTTGAACTTTTATAGGAAAAATCACTATGAGGTGTAATTTAAGATTTAAAATCATAAAATGAAATGGAATGACATAAAACTTTTACACAAAGAAAATAATTACCAAAAAAGATTAATAGCAGAAATGGCCTATATAAAAAAAGAACAAAATAAAGTATTAAATAAAAAAAAAGATGTAATGAATAATAGTGTGGAACATATGATACCTTGCTCAAATATTTTTAATTATAAATTTGAATTTTAAATTTATTCATTTAAATTTGTATATATAAAAAAAAACTAAAATTGTCTTGGTGAATAGTAATTATGTATCATAAATTTATAAACAACCATCTCTTGAAAATGATCTCACATAAGGAGATTGAAATGTCAACTTAATAAATTTATGTTTTGACTGAGATAACATTTATTTATATTAAATTAATGTTGGGAAGTAAACATTATGAGGTATAATCATTAAAATTCATCGGAGAACATATTAAATTATTAAAATTCATCGGAGAACATATTGTTTAAACAACTCACCTCATAGGATTCATGCTTCCATGATATCGCGATTTCAAACATAATCATGTTCATCGTCAGCCATAACTCCGAGTCGGAGTTATGGCTGACGATGAACATGATTATGTTTGAAATCACGATATCATGGAAGCATGAATCCTATGAGGTGAGTTGTTTAAACAATATGTTCTCCGATGAATTTTAATGATTATACCTCATAATGTTTACTTCCCAACATTAATTAAATATAATTAAAGGAGAACATATTGTTTAAACAACTCACCTCATATGATTCATGCTTCCATGATATCGCGATTTCAAACATAGTCATGTTCAGAGTTATGGCTGATGATGAACATGACTATGTTTGAAATCGCGATATCATGGAAGCATGAATCATATGAGGTGAGTTGTTTAAACAATATGTTCTCCGATGAATTTTAACATTTATATCTTTGGAATTATGATTTTTAAATTAAAATCCTTTATATCTCACCTCATATCAGTCTAATTAGAAGACTGGATATGAGATGAGGTATAAAGCATTTTAATTTAAATCTTAACTTAATGTTCTGTTTTAAGATTGCAGTTTCGTTATTATGTTTACATTTCTATACAAATGTCAGAGTTTGTGTGTTTGTTTTATTTGTAAATAATGTATCAGTTTAATGCTAGCAACAATTTATGCTTTTCTATTTAGATTAATTTTCAAATGTTGTAACTGTATTTATATCAGCTGCATTTTTATACTTTAATCTGTATTCATGTTTATTATTTATTAAATATTTGTTCTTTATTGATATTTTTAGTTCAACTTAGCGTAACTCTGCTCTTGCATCCCTTTTGTGGTAAATTTCTATTTGGCGAGCATGAAAGAATATACTGGGCAATGTGATCCATGGTAGATTACAAGACAATATGATCAATCCTCATATAAAAAATTGCCCTCCCTCCTCTACTTTCAACATAAAACTTCAGTTGTTATCAAACCGTAACCACAGTCTCGGACTGAACATCCAAATAGAATGGAAGATGGTGGCTAGGAATAGAGGAGAACATCAGGGAAGCCAGGGCATGACTTGGCTGTCGAGTCATAGAATGAATGGATGGATGAATGGACATACACAAAGAAAGTACAAGTTGATGTTTTTATTATTAATTTAACACTTCTCACTAATGGATAAATTATATTAGAAGAGAAAAATTATATGCTCAGACTAGGATTGAACCCAGGACCTTTGTTTTTCTAGGCCAATGCTCTACCACTGAGCTACCTAAGAAACTCCAATCTAAATGCAAATTTTTCTCTTATATGTTATTAATTTCCGATTGCTGAATGCTACGAGCGTTTGCTCGATCATGCAAATGACGGCTTCTTGTTTAAGACATTTATTGGAAATTTAAATACTACTTTGCAAAGCTAGTTGGTCTTCTTTTGATGTTTTTATTATTAATTTAACACTTCTCACTTAGAGATAAATTATATTATAAGAGAAAAATTATGTGCTTAGACTGGGGTTTGAACCCAGGACGGACCTTTGGCTTTCTAGGCCAATGCTCTACCACTGTGCTACCTGAGAAACTATAATCTGAATGCAAATTTTTCTCTTATATGTTATTAATTCCCGATCGCCAAATGCTATGAGCATTTGCTTGATCATGCAAATGATGGCTTCTTGTTTAAGAAGACATTTATTGGAAATTTAAACACTACTTTGCATAGCTAGTTGGCCTTCTTTTGATGTTTTAATTATTAATTTAACACTTCTCACATAGAGGTAAATTATATTAGAAGAGAAAAATGATATACTTAGACTGGGGTTTGAACCCAGGACCTTTGGCTTTCTAGGCCAATGCTCTTCTACTGAGCTACCTGAGAAACTCCAATCTAAATGCAAATTTTTCTCTTATATGTTGTTAATTCCTGATCGCCGAATGCTACGAGCATTGGTAGAGCATTGGCCTAGAAAGCCAAAGGTCCTGGGTTCATATAATTTTTCTCTTCTAATATAAAGTACAAGTTAGTTCACAGTAGTTATATTTTAATCATAAAATTGAAAGGAATTAACACTGAGATATTTTATCAATGATATTGTATTGGTTATTTACATCTCACCTCACAATTTTCTTTCTCACCTAAATGTGTTTTGAATTAAAATTTCATCCTCAGCCAAAAACTGACTCTTGAGATGACTATTGGAAGGCATATATTTCCTCTCTCTCTGGTGTTGGGCAGACAAACCTCACAATCAAATTCTTTTTCTTAGGATCTTCAAAATTCACTTTCTTTTTCTATATTTCTGATTGTAGATTATACAGTATTTACATACATCTATATTCAGAAAGATAAAAACAGAATAATATATTTTGAAGGTCCTGAGTTGTAGATTTAGAACATATGTCTTTAATATCGTCGCCCTACAAGTGAAACACACAAGTCGAAAAACACACTTTTGAGAAAACAGGATTTGAATATTTTACAATTTTGTTTTTCCAGTTTTACGGAATAATACTTCTAATTTGTAGCAATTTTTTTTACTAATATCATGGTTGATGATTGTAGTACTGATGGATGATGGTAAAAATATAATTCGTAATCATTTTATTATGTTAAATTTAATTTTTTTTCAACATGACACTGACTTAGTGTTTTTCACCAGTCAATATAGACTTAGTGTCTTTCTCCAGTCTTTTGTTTGAGAGGAATGCTACATTTCGGCATTAATTTTTACTTGATCTGATCTGTATAAAATGTTTAAAGCATTGCAATTATAAGTTTGCCTTACATAAATTATTAATTTTATCTATCTATCTATCCATGTATCTATCTTCGAGTTTTTACAGCTGTTGAAATCTTCCCGTGCTAAAACTCCAAAACCTATGAACTTGGGCATCTTCAATGTTTAGCCCTCTTGCTTGCATTACTATCCTAATGTTTTCCTTCCATGTTAACTTTGGTCTCCCTCTTTTCTTCTTTCTGGTAGGTTGCCATTGATATAGTAGTTTCGGCCATCACTCATATTCCTTTCTTAAAATATGTCCTAGCCATTTTAATTCCTTCTCCTCAATTCTTTCAATTATGCTTTCTTCTGCTTACATTATATTTCTAATTTCCTTATTTGTGACATGTTCTAATTTTAACTTTCTGGCACTTCTGCGTAAATAATCCATTTCTAGTGCTATTAGTCTATTCTTGTAATATTTATTATTTGTCCATACCTCACTTCCATACATTGCAACAGATTCCACCATTGTTTTACCAATATATACACTTATGTCCAAAAGTTAAGGATAATTAGTTCATTTGCCGACTTATTATAAAGCATTTGTCAGAATAATACAAAATTTGGTAAGGGTATGTCACAGATAATTAGAAACATGGCACGAAAGAAACAATGGCATGAATACGTCATTCACTTGTCATTTTCACAACAAACGAAAACTGCATTTCAGAATTCGAACATAAAAGTTGAACAACAATGGTTCAAATGATTAGTATGGGGTGTGATTACCCCTGACAGCTACACAAGACTCACATCGACGTGGCATGCTAGTGATGAGGTTGTTCAGGAGTTCGATGCTCAGCAAATTCCACTCCTCATGAAGAGCAATGTGAAGGTCTTGAAGTGTCCTCGGAGGAGGCTGACGAGATGCAATTTGTCTCCCTAAGGCATCCCATGCATGCTCTATAGGATTCATATCCGGAGACCTCGCTGGCCACTCCATACGCTGGATATCTTCCTCCTGAAGAAACTCATCCACCAGTTGTGACCTGTGAGGTCGGGCATTGTCATCCATGAATATGAATTCTGGACCCACAGCTCCCCTGAAAAGTCTTACATGAGGTTCCAGGATCTCTTCTCTATACCGCTGAGCATTAACAGTGCCACCTGCGAAGATGTGAAGCTCTGTGCGTGCATTCATCATTATACCTCCCCATACCAGGAGACCACCGCCACCAAATGGATGTCTTTCCATGATGTTCATGGGGTTGTAACGAGTTCCTTGCTCCCTCCAGATAGTCACGCGATGCGAATCACAGTTCAAGCTGAATCTGGACTCGTCTGTAAATAGCACGCTGCTCCACTGATTTAGAGTCCAGTCGCGATGTTCCTGACTCCACCGTAAACGTGCTCTCTTGTTATCAAGGGTGAGTGGGACGCACACTACAGGCCGTCTAGCATACAGACCAGCAGCTCTGAGTCTTCTATAGACAGTTTTGTCTGGATACTCTGATACCTGAGGCGGCCGCAAGTTCTGAACTCAGTTGTCTGGCAGACATTGTTCGGTTTCTTCTTGCAGTTAACGCAAGATATCGATCCTGCTGAGGATTTGTAACTCTGGACGACCTCCCACTGGTCTTCGCCTAACGTCTCCGGTCTCTTGGAACCGTCGCCATAACCTACATATAACATTTTGTGGCACATTAAGTGCTATGGAGACCTCAGTTTGTGTCTGTCCTGTTTCTAGCCGCCCCAATAATTCTACCCCGAAGCAGAGGGTCCAGATGTTGTCTTTGTGCCATTTTACTGCAATCTGTTCTTACACTACATCTGATTATATCATAACTCTCTTTAAAAATGAAGATTTATGGAACAGGGCTTAACTGCAACAATGCAATTTTCATTTATAATTGCTATTAATTTTTTCATTGTTGAAGAGGGATTATAATTTAGTATGTAAACTAAACTAAATGTACTGAGAAACGTTTTGATAAATAATTTTTACTCCTTGCTCCTCTTTAAGCATTTTGATTTTCCGTTTTACAAATTATCCTAAACTTTTAGACACCAGTGAATATATATATATATATATATATATAAATTTTATAATACATTAATAATATATATTTATGATTGTAGGTGACAAATTTTAGGCACATTGTAATCATTTTCAAAATGAGTGTGCTTATAGTGATAAGAAGGGAAATTCTTTACAAATTCTAATAATATAATACCGGTACAAAAATAATAAATTTATTTGAGTTTTATTTTTACTACTATTAACTAACTTAATTTTTGTTACTAACATACATTATTAAAAATTCTTCAAGGCTACAATGAACATTATTTTTTCATGTGGGAAGTTTTCATTTAACAATAAGTTACATTTTTCTATGATATTATTCCTTGTCGGACTCTGAATCAGAGACAGCTGGTTCTGCAGTTGTAATTGTGACGTTTCCTGGTGGTCGTTTTATACCAGGAATGTAGTTCTGAGGGTACAATTCCTTTTCACACAGGGAAAGCAAATCATTCTCCTTTGCTGTGGAGATAGGAAGTGGCTTGGAATACAGTTTTGGCAATTCTGAAATTTCTGCATCAGATCGCTTAGCTTTTCTGGCTCCCTTGGATTGGCTTATGAATATTTTCTTGTAATCAGACTCATAGTCATATCTATACTCTATAACACCTGGTTTTTCCTTCTTGTACCTGAAACGTTTAAATTTCAATCGGCTAACAGTCTCACCATTTCATAAACATTCCTGTTCTTGATAGTTTCATCACTTGAATATTTCAGATCAAGAAACTCATTGAACAGGAACTCTTATAGAATGAGGATCCTTCTTATTTTTTCTGGTTTTCTGGAAAACATTCATCCATTCATGAACGGAAAAAACATCATTTCTTTTCCTTCTCTCAATTGCACTGAATCAAGTTCCATGAAAGTGTGACAACTTTCCAGAAACTTATGTCCAATGCTCTGAATAGGGAATTTCTGAACGAGATACAACAGAAGTGCAGATATCTGGACATTTCTGTCCTGATCCCCACATGTGTCAAAAAAGAAAGCAACTTCAGTGATATTTGCAGGTAAATTATGCAACTAGTAGGCAATACTTGAACAAATTCCCCTTTTACCATTTATTTCTGTCCAGAAGTAGCAATATCCACAATTTGGTGCAGCTGCATTGTAGATAGTCAAATTATAAAGGTTAATTTTTGCAAATCATACAGATGGCTAACACTTGAAGTGAGGATCTGTAGATCAAATGTTGCTGATATGAAGGAGGGCTCTTGAATGGCTTGTTCTTTATCTTTTGATTTAGCAATCATAGAATCATTTTTTCTGGCTATATGCAGATCATATTTATTTTGCATTTCCAATTTTTCCAATGCACTAGACTTTTCATATACTCTACAAGTCACACATTGATCTTTCTTTGGTTTAAAAATGATAAATTGAAATTGTCACAGAAAATTCTTCGGTAAGTTATTAGACTGACTGGTACTATTCCAGACACTTGGATTCTTTCTTGTAAAGCCGATACATTACTGAAATATTTATATTTTTATCTAACTATTTAGGGATCAACGGTCCCCGAAAATCATCCGGCCATCATTATCATCCTTCACCGGTGTGGAAAGCAACGGGAAGCTACCACACCTATAATTCCCTAGTAAAGCTGCAAAGCATAGCATGAAAATGTTATGATTGCAGTGAAAGACCTGCCCTCGGGTAGATATTATGGATGGATCTAAATATTTTCTTTGAGATGATTTCCTTGTATTAGTGACTTGGAACTGTTAGAAAACTCTTAATATGCGTACATCAAAGTGTTTGAAGTGTGCATTTTAATTAAGAAATAGACAGGTGAAACACACTAAGGGACTTAATGTGTTTTACTAGTTGATATTCTAAACATATTGACTTAGTGGAAATGGAAAAAGATAAATATCTTAAAAACTGCTTGAGATGAGACTTACGAGGTGTGATCAATAAGTTTCCGGAATGGCTTCAAAACAATTATGCCATTGAGGAGTTTTTAATTTTCACCCAGGCTGTACACTCAGAATTTCCTTGTGATGAATTTGAGGGGTAGCGCGACCTTCTCTGACCTTGCAGTATGCTGGTAGAAGCTCTGAAGTGAAGACGTGTTTTGTGCATGTGGCGATTTCTCTGTGTAGCAACAATGCGGGATTACGAGGAACAAAGAACATGCATCAAATTTTGCTTTAAACTTGGTAAAACTGCAACAGAAACATATCAAATGTTAAGAACAGCTTATGGGGAGGAAGCAATGGGCAAATCTCAAGCATTTGAGTGGTTTTTGAAATTTAAAAGGAGCGTGTCATCGGTTAAGGATGAAAATCGTCTGGGACGACCAACTTCCAGCAAAACCAATAAAAATATCGATCGAGTGAGGGAAATGGTATTAAATGATAGGCGCATTACAATACGAGAACTGTCTGATGCACTAGCACTCTCGTTTGGAAGTGTTCAAAGCATTTTGAAAGACGATTTGAACATGCGAAGAATTGCTGCGAAGTTCGTGCCCCGCCTCCTTTCAAATGACCAAAAGGAAAGACGTGTGATTGCCTGCACAGATCTTAAAGAACAGCTTAAAAATGACCCACGGTTCATGGAAAAGGTTATTACTGGTGATGAAACATGGATTTATGGCTACGATTCAGAAACTAAACAACAGTCTTCGCAATGGAAGAGTCCTGCATCTCCACGCCCCAAGAAAGCCAGACAAGTTCGATCGAATGTGAAGTCACTGATGATTGTTTTTTTTGACATTAATGGAATTGTGCATAAGGAATTTGTACCACAGGGTCAAACAGTGAATCAAGTGTACTACAAACAAGTGTTGCAAAGATTGAGGGAGAATGTGCGACGCAAACGGCCAGAGAAATGGAGGACTGGTGACTGGTTCCTGCATCACGACAATGCGCCCGCGCACAAAGCAATTTCTATCCGCCAGTTTTTGGACAAAAATAGGATGAGTACTGTTCCCCATCCAGCCTATTCTCCAGATCTGGCTCCAGCAGACTTTTTCCTGTTCCCACGGCTAAAAATTCGGCTTTGAGGACATTGATGTCATCCAGCGCGAATCGCAGAAGGCATTGGACACATTTAAAGAAGACGACTTCCAGAAGTGCTTCCAGCATTGGCAGAAGCGCTGGGACAAGTGTATCAACTCCCAAGGTGACTACTTCGAGGGTGACAGTGCTGAATAGAAACTTTGAAGTGTTGTGTTGTGTTTATGGCCTCATTCCGGAAACTTATTGATCACACCTCGTAATGGACTTCACCAGACGAAAGAACGCGAAATTTTACATAAGGAACATGTAAAATCGAAATTACGATGAAATCTCACTTAGTGTGTTTCACTTGTAGGCCGACGATATGTTCCTGGAATGTAGATCTTTAGTATGTCTAGATTATCTGCCAGACTATTTTCTTTATTTATGCATTTTTTAGATTTATATATTTATTTGTAAAAATGTGTAATTTTGTGCTTTAATCTGATATTCATTGTTTTTTTTTTCTTCAGATTGTTAGCAATCACCAGTTTGGAATATGGTCAACACAGGTTCCTATTGACTACAAGAATAAATATTGTGAAACCTTGCCTAATGATTGGATGATGATAATGTCAAGATGTCCATTGTTAGTTCGGAACACGTAGCTGGAAATAGGGTTATTCTATTACCTAAGGCACCGGCTTCTCCATCAGAGCCAATTGTAAGTAATGCTTATGTTTCGTTTAAAAAAATGGCAATATGAGAAATATGTTTTCATCCAAACATATGGGCAATTTCACAATGAATTGGACGCAGATATTCTTTTGAAAAAATTGTAATTTGTACAGATACCAAGACTGATCTGTTTTTGTTGAATTAGCAATTTTTGGAATGAATTAGAGATATGTAGGCATTCAATGCTGAACATCTGGGATGAAATCTCATCTGTGAACAATTTTAAAGGACTTACCTGTAGACCAGATTTGTTTTGAATAATATAAGCTTGTATAGCAATTGGATGGGGCGGATATTTAATTTCATGAGTTGTGCCATAGATCTTAATCCCTTAATATTGTACCAATAGGTCACCAGTGTTATGAAAGCTAGGTATGTACTCTGAAACCTTTGTTATATTTTAAAAAATGCAAAGAGCCTAAGGATCAGTATTGTGAAATATTTGCAAGATAGAAGCAAAGGTTCATAGCATTTGGTGCATGGGAATTAACGTATATAAGAGAAAAATTTGCGTTTAGAATGGAACTTGCTCAGATAGCTCAGTCAGTAGCATCTTGGCCTAGAAAGCCAAACGTCCTGGGTTCAAGCCCCAGTCTGAGTGTATAATTTTACTCTTCGTATATGATTGTGAAATATGCTGTAATATTTTGTTGTAAACTTTTTTAAGCTTCAATATTTTTATTATTCATTTCATGCATCTCAATGATGAATAAATCATATTTGAAGAGAAAAATTATAAGCTCGGATTGGGGTTTGAACCCAGGACATTCGCCTAGAGTGTGAAAGGTCTTGGGTTCAAGCCCCAGTCTGAGCGTATAATTTTTCTCTTTAAATATTTTTAAAGCTTTCCAATTCAAGTATTCTAAATTGTTGCTTCTCATAATTCAATCTGTTATTATGAATCCTTTATTCTTGTTCTCTAAAATAAGAAATTATTATTTATACAAGATAAGTCCATCGCTGTGGTCTCGAGGTAGTGTGCTGCCTTATCACGATGTGGGCCCGGGTTCGATTCCTGGTCGGGACAGGCTCCTGGGTGAGGTGAGGGTTTTTTTCTCAGGGTTTTTCCTCACCTGTAAGACAAATGTCGGAAGCTTAGGGCCCAACGGTCCCCGAAAATCATCTGGCCGTCATCATCATCATCCTTCATTGGTGTAAAAAGCAACGTGAAGTTACCACTCATATAATTCCCTAGTAAAGCTGCAAAGCATAACATGAAAATGCTATGATTGCAGTGAAATAGTTGCCCTCGGGCAGAATTACTACAGATGGATACAAGATAAAAAAGAAATGACATACAAGCTCATCAAAGTGATACTTTACTGGCAATCATGCCTTCTTTTATTTAAGAAAACTTTGATAATTAATTTTAGATTATTAAAATATAAACATATATTTAATTTTAGGAAGTTATATTTTGAGGTTATTTTAATTATATTATTTTTGGTCTGGACATCTTACCTCAATATTAATGTTGATTTGTTCTTGGACATGTTTCAAAACAATTCTGTTTTATCGTCAGCTTTCCCAGACTGGTTTTATTTATGTTGCATTATGTTGCACCACCTGGATGTCGATGTCAGCTCCATCCTGTGGTTGGCCAAAGAACCTCCAAACAAGGTCACCCTCCATCGGAATATCAAAATTCATAACTCTGTTTCTGTTCTTCTGAATATAAATTTTTTCACTATTTTTGGTCTGGACATCTTACCTCAATATTAATGTTGATTTGTTCTTGGACATGTTTCAAAACAATTCTGTTTTATCGTCAGCTTTCCCAGCTTTTATATTCAGAAGAACAGAAACAGAGTTATGAATTTTGATATTCCGATGGAGGGTGACCTTGTTTGGAGGTTCTTTGGCTAACCACAGGATGGAGCTGACATCGACATCCAGGTGGTGCAACATAATGCAACATAAATAAAACCAGTCTGGGAAAGCTGATGATAAAACAGAATTGTTTTGAAACATGTCCAAGAACAAATCAACATTAATATTGAGGTAAGATGTCCAGACCAAAAATAATATAATATAAACATATGCTATTCTAACAGTTTTTAGAAATGAAATTTACAGTTCATTAGCTTGCTAGCTGTTTTAGCCACTTAACGAATTCCTGTACATCTGATTATGTGTATCATACTCAATTATACAGTGTGCTGTCTTGGTGGATGCATGGCTAACCGGTGGGGCTGCCCCATCTAGGATCTCATGTTCGATTCTAGGTTCTGATGGGGTATTGGTGGTGGGCCACACCGGAATTTTTTGGGTTTTTTTCCATTTCTTGAATTTATTCCCACCAATACTGCAATCCTCTTCCATCCCCCATTATACCATTTCATCTCCATTCTTTATTTATTTATTTATTTCATCTCCATTCTTTCACCTCATCTCATATTAGCTAAAATTAGTCTGGTTTGGCAAATCACAGGTGTTAAAATATATGGTTGTTATGTTTTCTTAAGATATGCAAACTAAAGCCTACTTCCTTTTCTGCCTCGGCAGATTATTTCCCTCCCTGCATTCCTATCTGTCTCCCTTTTCTATCTCTCTTGCACTTGCACTCCAGTGCTGTCAACTCGACTCCAACCTTGCATTATTCAATATTAAAGAGCCATGACACTGGGGGAAGTTTGGCAACATCCCTACTCGATGGCTGCTGTTTGATGTAGTGGAAGGGAAGTACAGTGAAATGGTGTGAGTATTGATGTGTACTTTTCTAAGAATGATGCCAGCGCTTTAGGGGCACAGATCAGTTGATCCGAGTATACATGATGTTTTCTTCATCCTGTATCTATGTGTGTGTATGCTACATGTCTTCTTCTTCCTTCCAAGTATTAGGCCAAGGCCTGTTACGATCCTATAGAAAATTTTCCCTCCAGCGTTTTGATCCTTCCGGGAAATTCGCGTATAAGACTTGAAAGCATAATAATAGTCCCTTCGATTGGTTGCTGGCCAAAGGAAGGCAAGACCAGTGATGGGGCTGCCATCTTATAGCCTCTGGTCAGGCTTTTCTGGAGAAGAAAAGAAAATAAAGGAAAGAAGAAATGGAAGAAAGGAAAGACTCCCTAGCCCTCGGATGCCCTAATAGCATCGGAGTCGAAAAAAACAAGAGTTAACCAAGAGAGGTTAGATAGTAAAATTAAAAGAGTGCAAAACACAAGTAAGTGGAAGAAATATTTTGCTCAGCTTGGGCACCTTGTGGTCGCCATCCACATATCCCCTAGATGAGGGCCCCTGAGGGAACTTTATTCCTCAATACATTTATAAATAGTAAAATTATCCAGAAATTGTAACATAGCAATTACAGAGATATGGGTTCTGAACCACAGTAAAATAACCTTCCAATACAAGATTCTCAATCTTAAAGAAAATATTTTTATTAATCATTGATTATTAATCATTGATTAATAAAAATATTTTCTTTAAGATTAATAATCATTGATTATTAATCATTGATTAATAAAAATATTTTCTTTAAGATTGAGAATCTTGTATTGGAAGGTTATTTTACTGTGGTTCAGAACCCATATCTCTGTAATTGCAATGTTACAATTTCTGGATAATTTTACTATTTATAAATGTATTGAGGAATAAAGTTATAGGAGAAAACACAATGGCAGGTATGAAAATATTTTAAAAATACAATAGGAAGTAACATTAAGAGGTTTATTTAATAATTAAGATATTTGGTCTGTGTATTCTTAAACATATGTTTCAAGGCTTGTGAGCCCCATCTTGAGCGATCTAACTTGAGAAAAATCAGTCTGTAATCGCTGAAGATGGGGCTCACAAGCCTTGAAACATATGTTCAACAAAAACAACCATAAGAGATAAGAATACACAGACCAAATATCTTAATTATGAAAATATTAATTTGTGCACAAATAAGAAGTTAATTGGGAAAAAGATTCTCAAAGTGGATGATATCTGGAATGAATTTAGGTTAATATTAATGAAGAAAAAACAGTAATGAAAATAACAAGAACATAAAGTTGAAAAGTATAAAATATTTGGAAGTGAAATGAATATGCCAAAATAGAAACAGATATAAACAGAAGAATACAAAGAAGCACCAAATGCTATAATTTGATTAAGTCTATTGTGGAAACATGACATACGTTGAGAAATATATTGTAAGTGTGTATAGACAATTTGTATATCATTATTACTGTATTTTTTTAAAATATGGTCAAAGTAATATTGGAAAATATCAACATGAGATTTGTGAGGTGAGATTTTCAAATATTACTCTGACCGTATTTTAAATGAATATTATGTCATAACGTTTACTTCCCAACATTAATTTTAAATACAGTGAGCGAATGTTTATTCAAAACAAATTGTTGGTAAAATTGTATCACATTATCTCTTAACAATTAATCTAGTCTTTGAGAACAGTATTCCTATGGTGTGCATTATAGAGAACTCTGGTCTGAAAATGCAATTTTTTAAAAATATAATATAATATGAATCAGAAAAATTTGCTCTTTAGGATGGTGTACCACTTGACCCCGGAATGGGGACGCAAGGCTAGATGGAAGGATGATGTACATGTTTTATTAATATCAATACATCCCTATTGTTGAAAGGTTTCAGAATATAACAGAATTAGAATTACAGGTATACATTTTTTTAAGGTAAAATTTTATCACTCACCTAATATTTTCTTTCTTTTTTTAATTTAAACTAGTTTTGGAACTTTACATATCAGTTCCATCATCAGTATCCCCGCGACCGTTGTTATGCCACGTTATATCATATGTTTACTTTTTCTGCTACATGATTTATCATGGGAGTTCCAGGTTAATTTGTCTTGTTCCAGGTTCAGGCTTAGGTATTGGCAGTCTTATTGATTTAAGTGATGTTAAGTATTAAATTGATTTGAGATTCTGTATATCCCAAAGAGAAGATATTATAAAGTTTTAGTTGTAATATAACTATTCTTTTTTCATTGCTCCAGCCTTCCAAAGAATATAAGGCCTTGTATATCTTATCAGACAATATGTCTTGGTATTTCCTTAATATAGATAACCAGAAGGTAATACCAGTCAGGGTGTCCAATAATCAGGAAAATCTTGAATACCGGGAATAAGTTGGGAATTTGAAAGCAACCGGGAAATAGATGGTAGTCATAATGGCGGTTGAAAATGAATGACAAGATCATTTGAAAACTATAGTTACCGTGTTTGATAAAACATGAAATATGAGGTAAGATGTTAAAATGACTCATTAATTTATTAATTAAGAACCTCATAATGTGTTTCCCAATTTTAACTTTGAAATAAATGGATATTCGTAAAGCGACTTGCATCTAACTTGTATTCAAATCAAAAGAGAAATTCTTATTCAAGATATAAGAAAGCAGAGTAAAAGAACTGGAAGAAAGAAAAAGCTTTACAAAATGAAGTAGGCAAAGAAATTGTTGTAATTGACTAAAAAATTAGATGATCAAAATATATGTATATATATATATAAAGTAATTTTAACATGAGATTATTTGCAATGTTTTATTGTAACATAAATCATATTCAAATGATAAACATTTTAATACATTATTTTGCTATTCTTATTTAAGACCGTACCATAAAAATATATAATAAATGTGTTGATTTCCATTTTAAAGTGCTCTTATTTAAGAGACCGTTAGATGGCATTAGTGGAACAAAAGTTCACTGCTACCTGGCATGTGGGAATCGTATTAGTATATGAGAAAAATCTATGTTTAAATTGTGATGCCTAATAGCTTAAATCTTACAGCACTGGTGTACAGAACCAGAGATATTGGCTTCAAATCCCGATTTAGGCATATATTTTTCATAAGTAATGCCACGAGTGATTTCCAAACTATCGATAAATTCACGACTCACGAAGTGAGGAGTGAATTTATCTAGAGAATTTGGAAATCGAGAGTGGCATTTGTTAGGACTATTTAACGAATAAAATTAAGCTGTTTACTCACAAATCATTATTTAACTATAGTTATTTTAAAATATTTATATATTTAATGTAAACGGCGATGTTTGAAAACAAATGAGAAACGATAGGTAAGCTTCTACTGCTTCTTTTGTTTATCACTGCAACCAGATCATACTATTTATTGCCAAAGGAATGCAATATTGTAAGGAGGAGCTTTCTTTAATATGGTAATTATAACACTGATAAATATTTGGTGAAACACGACTCTGATTAATAAATTAATGAGTCATTTTAACATCTTACCTCATATTTCATGTTTTATCAAACACGGTAACTATAGTTTTCAAATGATCTTGTCATTCATTTGAAAACTATAGTTACCGTGTTTGATAAAACATGAAATATGAGGTAAGATGTTAAAATGACTCATTAATTTATTAATTAAGAACCTCATAATGTGTTTCCCAATTTTAACTTTGAACGACTCTGATTGGTTGTAAAACAGAAATCATTGAAAAGTGATTGGTCATTGACTCCCATTTGGGGCATGAGTTAAATAGTCACTTCAAATTTAATTTTATTATTGTGAATAATTTGGGAGATCATTGATCATAATATTAAAATGAGTTGGACTGATGATCATCCTTGAGGTAGTGATGTTGGATATTTTAATTGTATAATTTTCAGTCTCATTGCTAAGAGGGGTGGTGGAGATGGTGTATAATTTTTAATCACTAGATTGTAAGCAAGCTGCCTGGATTAAATACTATCCCTACATAGTATATATGTTGAGAAATCATGTGGTATTAATGTTGATAGCATTTTCTCTGTTGAATGGAGGCATTAGATATGATGGTCCCCTTGATGATTTTTATCAGGCATAGGCTATGATTAATAGTGAGTGGAGAACATATTTTAATCGACTCACCTCATACATTTTCAAACTTCTTTGATACCGTCAGTCATGACTGAAGAAGGACATGATATTGTCTGAAACCGGTGGTATCAAAGAAGTTTGAAAATGTATGAGGTGAGTCGATTAAAATATGTTCTCCACTCACTATTAATGATATAACCTCATAATGTTTACTTCCTAATATTAATTTAAATATAGGCTATGATGCCTAAACTCCTCTATGTAAACAATGTAAGTATGCATCTCCTACATAAATTGGTTTGCGAAGTGTGTGTAAATTTAAAATGGACTATCTCTCTGCCTAGAACTGAACCCAAAGCACAACAAATCTGAGGATGGCATTGAATCAAACACATCATTAAAAAAAATTGCATTTTGAAATTAAGCTCTTTATATTGAATACTATAGATTTAAAAACAGTATTATTTAATTTAATAATCTAGTATTATTTAAACCTACTTAAGTATTTTTATAAACTTCATTTAGATTATTTTATATAATGGTATTTCTATGTGTTTATTAATTTTTTCTTCCTAACATTGTATAATAAACATGTATTAATAATAAAATTCAAAAAGCATGAAAATAAATTATATTATTTTTATGTTTTTATTCGCGTATGATTAAGATATATTCTTATAATGTTTTAAGAGTTAGCATTAATAAAGTTTATAAAAATAAAATACTGTGTTATAATTAGTCCATGACTGTGGAATTGCCCATATCTTTGTTTAATAGTACAGCAAATAATTAAGTGGTGTTCATATGATTTTTATCTTTTTAAACATCTGTCAAAATTGTATGAATTGATGGAATAAAAATATCTGTTATAATCTGATTACACATGAAACTATATCTCCTAGTTGGTGAGCCAACCAGGGGGAGATTTCAAATGATTTTTTTTTATATCTAGAGCAAATGATTCGCACCAACTCCTCAAAGATGCAAATCCTTAAACACTAAAAAACCTGTTTTTTTCTTTAATTGTATCATGTAATATTAAATATTTGATTAGAAGTTGTTGATAATTAAAGAGCTTCCTTAAAAAAAAAAGGATGAAACCATCAATTTCTGGAGAAGTGATTTTTAAGCTGTTAAAAGTTAATTCAGTATTCACTGTTATTTATGTAATCGTCTCCAATTTACTATAGTTGGTACACTGGTGAGTATGTGTAAGTATTTACTACTTGATTGATTTTGGTAATGAAAGAGTGTTCCATTTATAAGAGAATAATACAAAAAATTTTGGTTATACTCATATTCGAGGGAGGTCTTCAGTTGTCTTGAATGCTCAAGATTACACAATTTTAACGATTGTGCCAGCTCAGATGATAGCTAGGTTTAATATCTGGTAGGATTTTAATGATAGTGGTGTCCAATTTAAAATTATTAGAGTCTGCATCAAATATCTGAATTACATTCTAAACTCTTTATATTTGTTTAGAAGTGTATTGTTAATGAGTCATCTATCAGATCACACTTTTAAGCCTATTGACAAGAGAAAGTTTTATGAGTTTGCAGAGATTTCACCTTCTCTCTTTTCATCATTATATTACATCAACACTTACATACCAAGTTATTTTGAGTCTGTAATATCTTACCTCAATATTATATTGAGGTAAGATATTACAGACTTAAAAGAACCTCAAAATATTACTTCCTAAAATAAAACATTATTTATACATACACCCACTCTTGCTCCTTTCTAAGGAACTGTCTGATATTCTCTATGACACTCCACTGCAAGCAGGACAGCATCAGCTCTTATCATTGCCGGTAAACTGGTCTGCTAGAATCAGCTATTAAAATTTCAATATTCATATTGTTTATTGACCTTGATACAGAAAGAGAGAGAAGGCAGAAACAAAGAAAAAAAAAGAAAGACTTGACTATAGCATACAACCGTAGCAGACTCCATTCACCAAAAAAGACAAGCAGAGAGGCCAAGCCTCCTTGGTACATATCTGCTTACTGCTATAGAGAAAGCCATAATCCATTCTGCATTTACAACACATACATATCATCATCATAGTACATTCACAAATTTAGGCCATTTGTTGACCAGTTTTGGCCTCAAGAGAAACATTTAGAAGTCATTTGAGTGGACATCCTGGTCTTCTTCTTCCTGCAGGTTGATATCTTAACATTTCTTTGCGTATCCTGTGATCATCCATTCGATGAACATGTTGCATCCATCTTGACTTATAATCAGAAATTTTGTTTTCTAAAGGTCCATGTGTAATTTGTCTAAGATGTCTTCATTTTTTTTTGTGATCTAGTAGTGTGTATCCTGCAGTCCTCCGAAGGTATCTCATTTCAGTAGATCTAAGTCTCTGTATATCCTTCTGTTTCAACTTCCATACTTTGCTACCATACAAAAGAGTTGGAAGAGCCAGTGTTTTATACACTTTTAGTCTTGAATGTTTTTGGACTAACTGTGACTTGAAGATAGAATTTATTAACCCTAAAATTCTTAAAAATTTAGATATTTTTGCATTTACATCCTTTTCTTCTTCATATGAAATATTGCATCCTAGATATGTAAAATTATTCACCTGCTCCAAAATTTTATTGTCCAGTACAATTTTACTTCTGACAGGATCTACACCTTGAAATGCCATAATTTTCGTTTTCTCTGTAGATATCTTCAATCCATATTCTTTTGTAGGTTCGTACAGACCTTTCTGCAGATTATCTTCTGAATTTGCAATTACAGTATTATTTGGTGATCTGCAAACAATAGGGTGTTTAATTTTGTATATCATTCTCCAAAATACCATCTCCATGTCCAGTGCAAAATCCAAAACATGGAAATGTGTGATGATTCTCTTATCAGATATACACTTATTTTTATCATTTCATCATACTTGTTTTGTGATGTTTAAGTTCTTCCATGCATTTTGTTTCTGGACATTCATATTAGTACTTGCAATTTTATGTAATAGAAATTATCTTCTTAAGAACTTGAATTGGTAATATACACCTCACCTCATTTTTTTTCTCACATGAAACATGTTTTGGTGAACTTCTTTCTCATTCTCAGCCAGAAACCAATTGCTTTATTGACCATTTGAAGTTTTGTATATTCTCTCCCTCTGATGGTGGGCAGACATACTTCACAATTAATTCCTTTTCCCCTGGAACTTCAATAGGTTTAACATTCTATATATTAGGTCACTATATTCTTGAAACAATTTATTGTATTACTGATTTAATATTTACTCTTATATGCATTCTATATGGACAATGGGTATTCATTGGTTGTAAAATACAGGTCAAGGTAAGTTTGTGTTTTTAATTTAGTTTAAGAATAGGACAGGAGTATACCACTAGATTTTAAGCTTTCATTGATGTTTTGAAATTAAGAAAAATATACATGAATTATGATGATCTTGAAGATTTCCGGGCTGTAGGCTGTGGTCTCGAGGCTTGAAGTTCCCTGACGTTTTGCCAGAGACTGCGTCTGGCATCCTCAAGGGGAACTTCAAATCTCGAGACCATGGCCTACAGCCCAGAAATCTTCTTCAAGATCATCATAGCAACTCCGGCCATGAAGCTTAAGTCAATACATGAATTATTTTTCCTCTTAAAATCAGCCAAATAAAGATCAGATTAGAACTCAATATTTTGACCAACCTAACACCATGACTCCTTAGAATATTTCACTCTGGTCCAGGTAAATATTTGCAAGTCTTTGTTTGTGATGTGTTCTTTCTACTGATTGGTCTGTGTGATGTTGAGCAGACCAACCACAGTCATTCTCTACATTGACAGGAATGAAAAAATACTATCTTGTTGGGATCATAGGTCTGTTCACTGGTGTACATTTTTGTGTGCATTCAAGATGTTTATGGTCGGTTTCCAATCAATACTAATACCTCGACCACACAATACAGATATTTTATATTATCCAAACGTTAGTATGAGATCAAGATAAAAGACAGGTCTTATTTCTCATTATACTAAATTAAAATCTTAACTTTTAGCACATAAAATCCTTACTTATTTTAAGAATTCTCACTATGAGGTATATTCTACCTTAATAAAATCCTTGCCCCAGTCATACTCACTTTTAGGCTCTTCTTTGTTTGGTTGATGTATATGATATTATCTTCAATTTTTGTTTCCAGTTATTTTATTTTATTGAACTTCTCATGATAAAGTGATTTTGCAGATAACATTTCCCCCACTTAGAATTGGTTTGAGGGTATATGAATTTAGGAGATGAAGATATAGTATTTTCCTATGCTCTGAACAACTTACCCCTAGGAAAATTACTCATTACCTTCTACAAGAAAGCTGTATTGGCCTCAGAAATCAGTTAATTAAAAAATCTGACATTTGTCTGCCAATGATCAAAACAGAGGTTATCCAGGCATTTTTTTTTTTGCCCAGAAAAAATTATTTAGTTCCAGGGTATATATATATATATATTTTTTTTTTTTGCAGAAAATATATATTTTTATGTGTTACACCTAAACATTGGAAACAAGAAGGAAAATAATTTCACAATTAAATCCTGACCATTAGAACAACACACACAATTAGAGGAAGGATTTTTATGTAATAAAAGTTAAGATTGTAACATACATTAGTGTAATGCTAATGTAAATGTAGTATTATTTTTTAAAATAAAAATTACATTAGAAAGTAACACTATGGGGTAATTTACAATTTATAAATCCAGTCGGTTAAATTTTTTTTCTTTTCACCCCATAAAGTTCCATGTTTTCAGGATACCGGTTTCAAAGCCCTTCACCTCCATCATCAGTAAAAACTGCGACTTGAAATTTTGTTGTTACTATTATCTTCCGAGCTGCTATCTAGTGCTGATTTAATGAACTTGGAGATTAATTCTATGTGAATCACATAATTGGAAGAGAAAGTAAACTTTTGAAACATTTAGAGAAGCCTTTTGGGTAAAGATATACATTCAGAAGAACAAAATACAGATCTAAGAATTTTGAAGTTCCGGCAAACAAAATTTAATCTCCAAGTTCATTAAATTGCATTAGATGGCAGTTTGGAAGATGGAGGTAAGAGCAAAATTTCAACAGTTTGGAGTTTTGATTAATGATGGAGGTGAAGGCCTTCAGATCTGGTATCATGAAAACATGGAACTTTATGGCGCGAGATGAAAAAACATTTAATCGACTCAATTTATAAATTGTAGTATTATTTGGATGCGAAACATGGACTCTTAGGGCTGCATGCAAATACATTAGTCTCTGGTGAGTTTCCATGAGAATGTGCAAAGTTCGAATTAGCGAGTCACTGACTGGTCATGCATTAAAGTAGTTTTTTTCATAATATTGGCAAGAAATTACCCAGAATTCTCAGCGATAAAAACCACTTCCATTATTTTTGCCTGCAAATAATACCGTATACGATGTCTGCATCACGCGATATTACGCCGATTCTCCTGTTCTTCCAGTTGAATTCTTTGGTAGACTATATCAAATTCCTCTTCTCCGCGTGTACCAAAAACATGATCGAAGTCTTCAAGGTCCAACATCTTGGATAAAGCAGCAAGATTTCAAAGTACATCGCTTCCCATCGGGTTGCTCACGATTCATTCTCTGCAAAGTCACCTCGGCAGGTAGCTTAGGAATTTCGACAATTATTATCGCATGAACAGATTTTTGAATACTCAAAAAGTCTTTGGATGCAACTTTCTCAGCAGAGAACGACTTTTACGGTCTAATGCATTCATAGATACGACCCTTACTTTAAGGAAGATTATGAGTATTTGAGAATAAAGTTCTTAGGAAAATTTTTGGACCAAAGAGAGATGAACAGACAGGTGAATGGAGAAGACTACATGGTCTTTATAGGAAGCCAGATATAATAAGAACAGTTAAGTCTTGAATACTGCGATGGGCAGGATGTGTGGCACAAATGGGGAATGAAAGACTTGCACCGGAAAGCTTTTTTGTAGGGAAACCAGAGGGAAAATGCCCAGATGGTAGACCAAGAATGAGGTGGGAGAATAACTAACTATGACTTGAGGGAAATAGATTATACAGGGAATGATTGGAAAACATTAGCTCAGGATAGGGATGTGCACATGGCCATGAACCTACAGGTTCGATTGTGCCAGTGAGTTAGTTAGTATTATTTGTTTTCTAATGCAAAAGTAATGTATGTAATATTAAGGTAATCTTGGTAGATTCCACAAAAATCATTGATTTTTTAAGTTTTCAATTGATTGAAATAAATACCTATACTATGTTGCAGTTTAAACTTTTAGTGTGTAAGAATCAGTTTTCTACACATAATACAGTAAATTAATTTACTAAAGCTTAGTATTGCCAATGTTTGTATGTTAAAGTATCATGTATGTCTGCATTTGTGATAATGTAAAAGCTGCTACATCACATGATATAATATGTGCTAATTGCTTACTTTGGCATATAAATAGATCAAATATAATCCAATGATATTGAGAGGTGATCATTTAGTAAGTTCTTTTTATTCTGTGTAACATATTTTTATATATCAGGTATAGTTAATTTTTGTCAAATTTATTGATGGGATGTTTTTATTATTAATTTAACATTTCATTGAAAGAAAAAGCATTTGGTGTGTGGGAATTGCAACGTATATAAGAGAAAAATTTGTATCTAGATTGGAACTCTCACCGGTAGCTCATTTGGTAAGAGCAATGGTATAGTAAACCAAAGGTCCTGGGTTTGGGTCCTAGTCTTGGCGAAAATTTTTCTTTTCAAATTCAATTTATCTTTCAATGAGATGTTGTTAAATTAATAATAAAAACATCAATAGAAACCCGACTGGCTTTTAAAAGTAGTTTCAAATTCCCAATAAAGTCTTCTTAATCAAGAAGCTGCCATTTGCAAAGATGAAGCTGCAGCTTCAAGCATTTGGTGTGTGGGAATTACAATGTATATAAGAGAAAAATTTGCATCTAGATTGGAACTCGCCCCGGTAGCTCAGTTGGTAAGAGCATTGGTATGGTAAACCAAAGGTCCCGGTCTGCACGAAAATTTTTCTCTTCAAATTCAATTTATTAATAGGACTTTTGTAAATTATATGAATATAAATATAATACATACAAATATGCAGGGTCAAATTAACTCTACTGGAAATTTTTCACAGTTTGTTCAGAGATGTTGGCTGAGTGTTTTGGTGTAAGGAACCTAGATATCAGGTGACTTAGTAAATAGTGGTGTGGTGTTGATGCCTTGAAAATGTAGTATGTTTTTTGAATTGTGATAAGATGGTTTCTAATAGGTAAAAAGAAAAGTTATAAATTAATTAAACTCATACTCGTCTTTATCAAATAATGGCTCGACCAGTCCTATGTTATGGGAGTGAAGCATGGACTATAAGGACGAGAGATGAAAGCAGAATAACAGCTTGTGAGATGAAATTTATGCGCCGAACAGCTGACTACACCAAATGGGATTGAAAGAAAAATGTAGAAATCCTTCAAGAACTTAATGTGTCACCAATACTGGACTACATCTCCAGATATCAGCTAAACTGGAAGGAACATGTCTCAAGAATGACTAGATCCAGGATCCCCAAGGCAATAATGAACTACTGTTCAAATGGGAAACGGTCACTTGGTCGACCTATGAAAATTGGTACGAAAACCGCTTTCTCAGACCATAACAGTTCTTCTAGGACTAATACCTGGCAGGATGATGATAAATTAATTAATCATCACATGAAGTAGGTACTTTAAAAAAATAGATGATAGCATCTACATGCATTGTACATCTACAATATTACATATGAGTTTCTATAGGCCATGGATTCCTTACATCAAGGGTTTTCAAACTTTTTTGCTGCCGAGACTCCCTTAATAGCTATAATCCAAATGAGTCTCCTTTGTCAAAAGTGAAATATGTCAACGAAAAAGTCCATCACACAGGAACTGCATATGGTCCAATTTTGCTGGTTTAAGGAATATATATCTCTTTTGTTAATCCTTAAATTGGTGAAACACTAATTTCTTGTGCCAGTTATTTAAATGGTCCTGCGCCATAGCCAAGTGGTTAAGGCAAGATGCCGTAGCTAAGGGACTTGCGCTGGTTCGAATCTCCTAGAATTGTGAGGAATTTGGGTAGCTACAATGAGTAGCAGCTCCAGGTTGAGAAAACCAGCTATAATGATTTGGGGGATCCAATATACTGACAATATGTCATCCCTACATTGGCTGATCTTATACCTCTCTGATTAACACATGGAAGTGAGACCAACAGCTGGTAGGTCAGGTGCCTTCTAGGCCTGTCACGCCATGGAGTTTGTTTTTTGAGTTATTTAAATGTGTTGGACTGCAGGGAAAACAGAGCAATTTTTTAATTCTGGGTTTCAGGTCCCCCCCCCCCACTTCTAATGGTCGAATTTTGCTGATTTGTTAAGAATACTCCTCATTTCATTTTATTGGTACATACGGTACTTAGTTTCGTTGCAAACTCTAAACAATTCTGGCTGTTAGAGTAATTTTTTAAATTTTTGTTTTGGGTGAACTACTACTCCTAATAGTTTGAGTTTGCTGCTTAACAAACTCAAAGCTACTTTTTTAATTGTTTGCTCTGTGCTGAGCTTGGTTCCAAAACAATTGTGGCCTGTAGAGCATTAACAGTTATATGTGCATGAACATATATACATTTTTGTTATGGTCATTTTCAGTATCTGTAGATATGCATCAAGTTTTTTAAAATCTTTTCATGAGAACATCTCAATGGCTTATTACTCTGGTAAAATGTATTTATTTTGTTTATCATTAATGGAAATACATGTCATTAATGTAGATGTTCCATATTGTTTAGTTGTTTCTTCACTCACCTCATACTCCTTAACTCCCAAGCAGACTCGAGTTTCTTCACTTCATTTGTGACATTCTCAATGCTGTATTACGTTCACAACTGATGTCCAATGGCCTCTTTTCCTGTGGACTGACCTCAGTACCATCTGATGGAACAATTGGAAAAACCGAAGGAACTCACAATTTGGGAAAAAATTTACATATGCAAGAATAAAAACACAACTATGAATTTTCAAATACCCGGTGATAGGAGAGGGGATTGATTTGGAAGTTCGTCGGTCAGCAATCAGATGGCACTGAGGTCAGTCTACAGGAGAAGAGGGCGTTGGACATCAGTTGTGAATGTAATACAGCATTGAGAATGTCACAAATGAAGTGAAGAAACTCGAGTCTGCTTGGCAGTTAGAGGTGAGTGAAGAAACAACTAAACAATATTAAAATAAACCTCATAGTGTTATTTCCTACCTACATAACTGAATAGATGTTCCATACCTTTTTAATGTTATTAGCCAGTAGTTTCCTGAATAAGTAAGATATTGATGTTAAAATTATACATATAGGCAGAGATGAAACTTAAATAATTTTAAGAGACATATTTAATTCTTTCAATGAAAATTTATTTATGCAGATTGCAGATTTAAATATTAAGTGTTGCATTATAAGTACTAGGGCTGTTCAATAAAAATGATCTTTTTTCACTCATCATTAGAATTTTAACGATCCTTTTCAAAGCAGTCTGCTTCGAATGCAATGCACTTGTCCCATTATTTTTGCAAAGATATGCTAGAATTCTTTTTTTAACAAGTCTTTCAAAACTGCCTCTGCAGTGTACTGCTTCTAAAAATGGAAAAAGCCTACTGTGAAATGTTTCTTCAGGTTAAGGAATAGAAAAAATGTCATGTAGGGCTAAATCTGGACTATAGGGAAGATGAGGGATGCACTTCAATTTGATTTTTGCAAGATATTAATGAACAATATTTGTGATATGTGACCTAGCATTATCATTCCGTAGCATCTGAATTGTATATAAATATGGTTTTTTGCGCATAGTAGAATTATCAAGACATTTCAATAGTATATTACCAGTTAATGTTGTGTATGCAGATATGAAATTCTGACTAACTATTCAATGAGTATAAAAAAATTAGTTGATCATTACTTTCCAAGCAGAAGAAACCACTTTTCCTTTATGAGAGTTGGTGATAATGAAATTTCCTCACAGAGCTTTGGTATTTGTTATTCAGGATTGAAATGATGTAGTCAAGTTTCATCAACAATAATTAAAGAAACTTTGTATTACCTCCATTGTAGCCATCATATCTCAACTTGCACACCACTCACAGACAGGAACTGGGAGGGATGACTTTGAAACTTGTACCATGTGTACATCATCACACATTAATTAAGTTATGTAGGTAGGAAATAACACTATGAGGTTTATTTTAATTTGTGTTGAGTTGTTTTTGACTCACTTCATACTTCTTAACTGTCTGCGAGGAGTTAAGAAGCATGAGATGAGTCAAAAACAACTCAACACAAATCACACATTAAACTAACAAATATTGTAAAACCAAATGTTTGCTTATTAAATTATTGCTGTAAAAAAATAATAATTGGAAGATAGGACTTATATCAGTTATTCACAAGAATGGAAAGAAAGATGTATGTGAAAATTATAGAGGAAGTACTGGACAAACACCTTCAGTAGAATATAGGGGGAAAAAGTCTAAAATATTTTGTGGAACAAGAATACAGTAAAATGGAAACGGAAATACAGGGAGGTTTCAGAAAGAGCTGATCCACCATTGATCAAATCTTTAGTTAAAAACAAATAATTAAGAAAAAATCCATCTTCCAACAACCAATTCACCTATTATTTATTAATTTAGAGAAATCTTATGACAATGTGTCCCTGATGAAATTATGGAAATTTTACATGCATAAATAAAAGCATCCAAGCAATAAAAAAAGGTGTATGATGAATCTACCTCTAGAATAAAAATGGTTAAAAATATTACATCAGGTTTTAGAGTTATTAACAGTTTAAGACAAGGATGTTGTTTATTGCCGACATTATTCAATATGTATGTGTGTGTATATATATATATATATATATATATATATGTGTGTGTGTGTGTGTGTGTATATATATATATATATATATATATGTGTGTGTGTGTGTGTGTGTGTGTGTATGACATAATAAGAAAAATAAATGCCTGAACAAGATTCGAACCCGGATCTCTGGGTTGGTACCCCAGCGTGTTATCCATTACACCACCAGGTGATTCCAATTCAAACACTTATTTTTCTTATATATACATTATATTCTCCATTATTACTAGATGTCGCGAGAACTCGGTCTTCACTGCCACCTAGTAGCTGACTATAACAAGTAAGCAAATTAAAAAGAATATTTTTACTTTATAGCAGTGACGCTTTATCGATGTTAATAATTAAATTTTTGACATTGAGCACTGCAAGCTTAATATGACATGATAAGAAAAATAAATGCCTGAACGGGATTCAAACCCGGATCTCTGGGTTGGTATATATATATATATATATATATATATATATATATATATATATAAAGCACCTTAACACATTGATTAACAAATGTTTGCCTATGAGAATAAATTTAGTACACAATTGATCTTCTTGGTGATACAATATTAAAATATATATACAGTCAATATGCCCATTTCACCAATAAATATTTAAAATGGTCAACTAGTTTCTACAGCCAAGCTGTCATTCTCAAGACCAGATATTGACTGTCAATATCTGGTCTTGAGAATGACAGCTTGGCTGTAGAAACTAGTTGACCATTTTAAATATTTATTGGTGAAATGGGCATATTGACTGTATATATATTTTAATATGAGAATAAAGATAGAAGTTATTAATATTTGAAGAAAAAAAATTATACACTCAGACTGGGACTAGAATCCAGGACCTTTGGCTTTCTAGGCCAATGCTCTACCGATAGAGCTATCTGGGCGAGTTCCAATCGAAATGCAAATTTCTCTCTTATATATGATGTTATTCCCATGCACCAAATGCTATGAAATCTTTGCTTCTATCTTGCAAAATGGCGGCTTCTTTATTAACCCATTCGCCTCAAAAGACGAGGTATACTCGCGTAACTCTGCTGTTATATATTCTGCAATATTTTATACATCCCTTGGCAGGGTAATCTTTTGTTGACATTTATGATTGGTAGAGGATCATGTTTTTGCCTTCACCCTTATTGTGATCTCAAGTACAGTCATATTTTGTTTCTTTTGAATGTCTGAAAATAGACAATATAATTTACGATAACTTAAATCCGATTTCTGGGGAAAGGCATAGAGCATTTAAACCTGAAGCGAATGGGTTAAGAATACATTTATTTGGGAATTTCAAATTACATTACATTCCTGGGTTCGGGTCCCAGTCTGAGCGTATAATTTTTCTCTTCAAATATGATTTATCCATCATTGAGATGTATAAAACGAATAATAAAAACATTGATAGAAGTTATTGTTTATTCATTGCTATTTGCTGATGATCAGCTACTGATGGCAGAAGATTACAAAGATTTAGAGTAAACGACAAGAAAACAAAAAAATGGAAATAAAGATAAATTTGGACAAAATTATATGATAATAGGAGATAAATAAAAATATCTGATTTTTAAAAGATGGATATGGTAAAATAAAATCATGTGATGAATATATTTGGGGACAAAAATTAGTGCAGATGGAAGTCATGATGCTGAAATTAATGAGAAGATAAATAAGGGTAAATCTGCAATATCAAAATTAAATGGTGTTTTATGGGATCAGAATATAAGTTCATAAACAAACATTTTAATACAATAATAAGGAATAAAATGACATGATGGTAATTAAAATCTAGAACAATAAGTATATTAAATTCTGCAGAAATGGATTTTTAGGGGTGTTCAGCTGGAATTTCTAGAATAAAATAAACAATGCAATTAAACAAAAGATGAATGTTCAAATTTCAGTTGTGGATTTCATAAAAAAACAAACAATTAAAATGGTATGATCATGTATAAAAATGACAGAAAACAGGTTTCCAAGAAGAATACTAGAATGGGTATCACCTGGTAGAAGAAGTAGATAGCCAAAAATAATGTGGATTGATGGCATTTTTAGCAGCATGCAAAAAAAAAAAAATTGACGATGGAGATTGGAATGACAGAAGTGGAAGAGAATGACAGTAGATTAATTAGACACAGGAAGATGTAAAACCTGTTAAATAAAAAAAATGTTTATTGATCGGTCCACATATGTTTATTCAAAGTAGGCCATATATTATCACATTTTAGGACCTCAGTAGAGCATTGGTCTAGAAAGTCAAAGGTCCCGGGTTCGAGTCCTAGTCTGAACAGATAATTTTTCTCTTCAAATATGAATAAGAATTGTTGTTGAAGTTAATCTGCTTTTATCTTCCATTCAAAAAGCTGTTTTGCTTTCACAATACAGGGCTAGTCTCACCATTACAGGTTGATTTCTTTACCAATTATGGTTTTATAATGTTGCTATGGTTTTTTCGAAATTGAACATTTTTCTGGTATATCTAAATTTTCAACAAAATATAATTTATAACATAAATAAATAAATCCATTAAGCCTTTCTATTATTTTGTTGTTCACAGATCTTTCTTGGTATTGGTTATTTATCATAAGTAATGTCATGAGTGATTTCCAAATCATTGATAAATTCGCAAGTCACTTCGTGCAACTTGATCATATTATTTATGCCAAATAGGATCGGAATATTGTATGAATGCGCCCTAGTGGAGAATAAATGAAATGCATCAAACTGTACATTATAACCAACATTATAGGTTATTAATTAACTTTTTTAGTTAACAACTCAGTAAAATCATTATTTAAAAACACAATTATCAAATGTGTTTGTAGTTCAAAGGAATCTGTTCATTATTTGCTATATTCAATGTATTTTTTGGAGATTGTTGCAAAATAATGCTCTGACCTGTTCAGAATGTTAAAAAAAGGAACTTTCTTTATCACAAAAGCAGGAGCTGGTAAAGAGAATTTGATAAAGAGTGAGGTGAAACACGACTGTCATTGGTTTTAAAATAAAATTCATTGGAACGTGCTTTGTCATTGACTTTCATTGGGGCATGAGTTAAATAGTAATTATAATACATTTCATTAATAAAATATTAGTAAAGTAGTCCCACTACAGGCCTCAGGAGGTTCTTGGAGTAGTAGGAGGTTAAGGCTCCCACTTTTTCTGGACAATTGGCACTTGATGTCAGCCCTGCATGACGGCCGTCTTTACCGCCAGAACAAGCGTCTGGTACTCATTTCTGTTAGAGGATGAGTCGACCCCAGGGCCATAGTGTCATCAGGTGGTTTGGGTCAGTTTAAAAATCCTCACCCCACTGGGACTTGAACCCTCAACCTTCCAGCTTGTAGCGCAGTGCCTTAACCCTATGCTATGGCGTGATTACATGAAAAAAAATATTAAGAAGTGTTTGCAGAAATTCTGGAAGACTTCTTTTGTAGGGACCAATTAAAATCTCATTTTCATTAATTTCTTACATACGAGGTTGTAGGTCATCACCATCAATACGAGCCTTTGTAACTCATCTTTAAATGTGGCTACTAACACAAGATCATCTGCAAAAATAATTGTGTCTGGTTTAAGATGTCTCTTAATGATAACATAATAACGATAAGAATTGTCAAATGCTTTAGTAAGATATATACATGGAGCTTTAAAATACAAGTGGCTAGCCAAATGTAAAAATTTATTTTCAGAGTCCAACAATTACAACTGCTAATCCAATGGATCTTCATCATGGAAAACCTTCACTTAGTCCATTGGGGCCACCTGTTCCAGATCCACTTTGTCTGCCAAAAGAGGAGGCTTGGGATGTATATATTACATGTGGAAGTTCAACTGATGAAATTTGGGTCAGACTCATTGGAGAAGATTATAGCGTAAGTAAATAGTATATCGTACTCGATTGTCTCCCATAATTTTTGGATGATCGGCCCATAGCCTGGGAATGTAACACAGAATTAAAATTAATGTTTTTCTCTTTATCATTAACCGTATTAACTTAGTTTTGTATAATAATTTATTTTGTTCGCAGTAATAGATTTTGTTGGTTTACGGAATATATCTTTCTTTTGTTAATTTAATATATATATATATACACCGTTATAAATTGCATGAAAACAAACTTGATGGCTACTAGAGCAATTATTTTAATTTTGGGTTTTCAATAAACACCCACTTATAATGGTCAACTTTTTTTATTATTGGACATAACATTTCTCATTTTATTTCAATAGCATATCAACAGTAGGCAATGAAAACCTCGTAACTCCATCAGTCATTGAAAACCACATAACTCCAGTAGCCAGCACAGAAATATGTGATGCATAACCTGTTGTCAACATGGACTTCAAATTTATTAATAACTTGACTTGTATTCTGTAGTAAAATATGTGGGAACTATTGCTTATCAATTTTCATAATTATTTAAAACACTTAATTATATTATTTTTGGTCTGATCATCTTACCTCAATATTAATGTTGATTTGTTCTTGAACATGTTTCAAAGACTGGTTTTATTTATGTTGCACAACCTGGATGTCAATGTCAGCTCCATCCTGTGGTTGGCCAAAGAACCTCCAAACAAGGTCATGCTCCATCGGTATATCAAAATTCATAACTCTCTTTTTGTTCTTCTGAATATAAATTTTTTCCCAAATAGTCAGCTCTTTTGTATTTTCTAACTGTTTTAATAATTTAGTGTCTGAATTAATATTATGTTTTTCAGACCAAACATGAGCAGCAACTGCAGATTTTTCTATTTCCCCATTTTTAATATTTCTTATGTGTTCTTTGGTTCTAATTTTTAGGTTTCTTTTTGTTTTTCCTATATAAATATCTTTTCACAACCCATGTATTCAACTTGATATATTCCTGACTTTCTAAAGATTAAAACAAACTCAATTTTACTTTTTTTAATTGATATCTATATTTTTAAAATTTAAATTAAATTCTTTATCACCTCACTCCATATCCTCTCTTCTAATTAGACTGGTTTTGAAACCTTATTGGATTCATCTCTACTTCTACAACCGCTGTTCTGTTTACTGGAATTACTGAAGATGAAATTGATAAGATTTTGAAACCATTCTGATTAGAAGACAGGATATGAGGTGAGATGATAAAGAATTTATTTTAAATTCTAAAATATGCTTTATAGTGATATTTCCTACATAGTTCATTGATAAATATATGTTGAATTTGGTTCCAAAAAACAAAGTCATGGTCATTTTCGGAACTTGCTAAGTGGGATTAATGTAGATATGTAAAAAATTTTCAAAAATGTTTTCATGAGAACTACCTCAACAACTTCATTCTTTCAGAATTATTTAAAATGATGTTATGGTGCCATTGAGAGAATTTTATAATGCTTTTAATAATCATGAAAAATAAATATTTTAATAGGTATATGTTTGATTTTTATTTTAGACAAAATATGAAAATTTAGCTACTGACATGGAAATGTTCTATATGGGAAAAAAAATTGTGGCAACTAATCCCGAAGTAGATATGTTCTATGCAATCAAAATGGATGATTGTTGGCATAGAGTAAAAGTAATAGAAATTAATGATGATGGTACAGAAGCAAGAGTGTTTTTCATTGATCATGGAGAAGAGGAACTAGTTGATTTGAAGGAACTTCACGTGCTAGAAAAACGCTTTGCACGATTTCCAGCACAGGTAATTATATCGATGGATTCTGTAATCTATTACAAATCTCTGTTACATTAGTTCAACTGCTTTTTAACTTATCTCTTAAAAGAGGGTTAAAAATATTCAACACCTGAAACTTCCATTGACCTTAGTTATGTTTGAATATGAGTCTATTGAGTCTTTGGATGGATTTGAAATTTGTTTCTTATATCTTACCTTCACTCTATAAATTTATTCAGAACAATATTTTATTAACGATGCAAAATTGAAATCTTAAAAAATTAGACTTGTGAAAAGGTAAAATAAATAAATCTATGACACGAGAGCTCCGAAGAGCTAAATCCAACTGATATCCTACTCATTAGTACATGGTCATTGCCAGTTCATCTCTTTATGTTGGTGATTTATTTTATTATTAAGAATGTTTATTTTGAATAATTATCCCCACATTTTACTTAATTTTTCAGGCTATTCTTTGCTTCTTATGTGGACTGGAGGATTTCAGTGATGATCCTAATGCAACACATCATATAACTGAAACAATTGTAGGAAAAGTTCTAATAGCATCAATAAAATCAAGACCAACTCATGAAAATCCTGCAGTTGGTGTAATTCTATATGATACCAGCACAGAAGATGATTTGAACATGAACACTGTATTGTTGGAAAACTTAATCAAGGATGCAATGGCACCTCAGCTGCCAAATGTAAGTACATAACTGCATTTTACACATACTATATACATAAGTGCATGTTTTGAATATAATACACTTTATGATAATAATAAATATTAATGATGAATATTAATAATAATATTATTATTATTAATAATAATTAAATAAATAAATTAAATTTGAAGAGAAAAATTTTCGCCTAGACCGGGACTCGAACCCGGGACCCTTGGCTTTCCGGGCCAAGTGCTCTACCAACTGAGCTACCGAGGCGAGTTACGATCTAGACGCAAATTTTTCTCTTATATACGTTGTAATTCCCTATCGCCAAATGCTTTTGAAACCATTGTTTCTATCTTTGCAAATGGCGGCTTCTTAGTTAAGAAGACATTTATTGGAAATTTTAACATTACTTTAAAAGCCAGTAAGGCCTCTAATGATGTTTTTATTATTAATTTAACATTTCTCAATGAAAGATAAATTAAATTTGAAGAGAAAAATTTTCGCCTAGACCGGGACTCGAACCCGGGACCCTTGGCTTTCCGGGCCAAGTGCTCTACCAACTGAGCTACCGAGGCGAGTTACGATCTAGACGCAAATTTTTCTCTTATATACGTTGTAATTCCCTATCGCCAAATGCTTTTGAAACCATTGTTTCTATCTTTGCAAATGGCGGCTTCTTAGTTAAGAAGACATTTATTGGAAATTTTAACATTACTTTAAAAGCCAGTAAGGCCTCTAATGATGTTTTTATTATTAATTTAACATTTCTCAATGAAAGATAAATTAAATTTGAAGAGAAAAATTTTCGCCTAGACCGGGACTCTTCAAATTTAATTTATCTTTCATTGAGAAATGTTAAATTAATAATAAAAACATCAAATAAATAAATAATTGGTGTACACTGAAACCTGTGAGTTACGTTTGTGAGGTAGCCAATTTGAGAGAGATTGCTCTATTCCTGGGAATTGTCTTCTATTTCTTGTCCTCTTTTAACCAAATAATTTTGCTTTTATTAGTTCTGTCTCATTGTGTTAATTGATACTGATTTATAAAGCATATGGAAGGAAACAATCAGGAACATGCCATTATCTCCAAGAAGTGTGCTGAATTCTGACTTGTTGTCGGACATGACTCTCTTCCACGTCATTTGCATCATATCGACATCAAACCAAATATTGTTTATTTTTTATTTCACTCACCTCATACTTCATAACTCCTAGCATACCCAGGGTTTCGTCACATCCTTTGTGACATTCTCAATGCTGTGTCACGTTCACAACTGACGTCCGGCTGCCTTCTATCCTGCAGACTGACCTCCGTGCCATCTGATGGCTGACCGATGAACTTCCAAATCAGTCCTCTCTCCTTATAACCGGGTATTTCAAAATTCATAGTTGTATTTTCATTCTTGCATATGTAAATTTTTTCCCAAATTGTGAGTTCCTTCGGTTTTTCCAATTGTTTAACCCGTTGGGTGGGCGTTACGTGAATATCCGTCTCAAGAAAGCCTTCACTCGGTGGGAGTTACGGATATATCCAACGAGATATATATTATTTTTTTTATAACTTATTTGGCGATGCAGGAACACAAAATTTTGAAGATCTGTTCTGTATGGGTATGACATCTAGTGTGATTTTTTTCAACCCCCTTTGACCGGTCTCTTAACAGTTTCTTATTACGAGAGTTAAAATCACATATCATGTATGCGCGCAAGAACGGACTAACATATATCGGTAACTGGCCAGCTATATAACATTCATGATAAAATATTATTCACTAGACGTGTTCAGAAAAAAAAACAGACATCATCTGTTTGCTCAACATAATATATCTTTCAACTCAGATTAGCCTTAAACCTTAATGCAAGAACGGTCTAAGTTAATGAAAAATAATAACTCTGGTACAGTTTCTTGTAACTTCTCATTCACACGTTTAAATGAGAGGTCTGTCTTTTATCACATTAGAAAAATATTGCACAAACATTCAATTGGGGTTGCTAACTTTTACCCTCCATTCTCCAGTCTTGAAGTAACTAGTTCAAACGTCTTATTTCGCTCTAGTTTTTTTTTTTCACTTCATCATATTTTTTTATAAGCTACTTACAATTTACTGAAAATATGAGTGTTTTCTAAAATGAAGTTATGTAGCATTCATAATACTAACAACAATTATAACCAGTGACTTCTCAACACACCAGTGTTCAATAACGCCACTGATATCTGATGACGTCAATAATCACTATTACTACAATAAAAACTACTAATTGTACGGATATATATTTTTACGGTATATTAAAGATCTAAAAATTTAAAAAAATGTGATTATTTGTAATAACTCAAAACTGACAGTATTTAGTAACGCCACTGGTCATATGTGTCGTAAAATTGTAATATTTACAGTGTTAAAAGAGATTGTATATTTACATTATAAGCTTCGGAGTAAATTGCCAATATAAATTAATTTATTTATTTATACATATATCCTAAATGCTTAGTTTATATCGATGTAAGACTTGAAACAACGCCACTGATGACAGACACCATGTAAGGCCAGAGTTAACATTTATTGCATTTAAGAGATTTGCATACTTTTTTAATATTCATTACATGTAATATAAATAATGTTTTCCAAATTACTTTAAATTGAACACGAGAAGACACTTGTGCCGTTTTTGTACTAAAGTTGAAAAAAATAAAAATATGAAATTTCGATTAAAAAATATGACCATATGAAAGAGAATGGTTGTTTTGTATAATATTTGATGGATATGTTACAAATGTTTACTCCCTGTATTTTTTATAATATTTTTAATTAAAGGAAGAAAAGGCTCCCCACAGAGCTGTAGAACTGCACTAGCTAGGTCCCCAGTTAAGGGGTTAAGTAATTTTGTTTTGGTTTCTATTCTATGTTTTTCTGACCAGGCGTGTGCAGCTATTGCAGATTTTTCGGTTTCTCCATTTTTAACATTTCTGAGGTGTTCCTGTAATCTTGTATTTAGATTCCTTTTTGTTTTTCCTATGTATATCTTTTCACAATCTTTACAATTAATTTGATAAATTCCCAATTTTTTGCAGTCTTCAATCTTTTCATTTTTGTTGGTTTTTATTAAATTACCTAAGCTGTAATCATTTTTTTGGTGGTAATTTAATGTTGAATTTGTTGAAGATTTTTTGAAACTTGTCAAATACTAAAGGATGGTATGTGAACTTCTTGAATTTTTTACCAATATTTTTATCTGTCTGAAGAGTACTTTCAATAATCATTTTTTGTTCTTTAAATTTATTTATTTTCTTGTGTATCATCTTCTCTTGAAAACCATTATCCTTCGCAATTTTTATGATGTGTTCTTTCTCTTTATTGTAATTTTCTTTGCTCATGGGGACGTTCACAAGTCTGTGTGTTAAACTATTAAATACTGCCTGTTTGTGTGAAAAATGGTTAAATCCAGTAGCTTTTATATAATTGTCAATGTGAGTTTGTTTTCTGTAGATTACAAATTCTATTTTCTTTTTTTCCTCATTCTTAATCAATTTAAGGTCTAAAAATGGTATTTCATAATTATTTTCTACTTCCATTGTAAATTTGATTGTTTTATTTTGAATATTTAACAGTTTAATGGCATCTTCTAATTGTTTCTGTTTTACTATTACTATTATATCTTCTACATATCTTCTCCAAAATTTAAACATCAAAAGGTGTGCTTTGGTTACATGACATTCAAAGTTCCCCATAAACATATTTGCTAAGAATACTTAATCAAACCAAATGTTGTATGCCCACTGATGTGATGAAGGAAAAGCAATGAATAAGGAATGTTTAATAAGGTGTCCAGTTTAAAACCAGGAACTCTGAGCAATAGACTATGGGAAGCTTAAAGTAGATTACTCTTAGAACCATTTAGTTTCAATTTTTAAATCTTATTCTTTCTTCTTCATTCATACAAGTGTTAGGCCTATAGGCCTGTTATGATCTCACTGATGAATTTTGTATTCTGCACTTTTTTGGACAATCCAGAGATCTGTTGTCTGTTGGACAATAATGAAGCATGACTTCGGGAACTCTATCTAAACTTATTCATCACAAATGATGTATCCAGTTGTTCTGGTATTAATGTATGTACTTAATGACTGGTTCTAAACGTAGTTCCTTCAAGACATCATCATTGCATTTATAATCCCACTTGGTGTACCCTGTATATCTCGTGAATCTCATTTCACTAGAAGTTATCCTGCTCTCTTCTCCTTTCCTCAAAATTCATGCCTTACTGCCGTAACAAAATTATTAATTATTATATTATTTATTTGCAGGAAGGTAAAGTGGAAGAGGTATACATCTCGCATGTGACAAATACAGGAGAGATTTTCCTGCAGTTTGATACCTACAATCAACTACAGACTCTAGTGGCAAATGTGATTGAGGGTGGTTTAAAAGAATCTAATGTAATAAAGGGTACAAGTAACAGTATGCCAAATCAAAATACACTCTACCTTGCTCAGTATCAAGTCGATAGAAATTGGTATAGAGCTGCCATTACAAAGAGACTAGATGCACATAAGGTAATGTCTATATTAACATTTCAATTAACATAGACATCTGTAAGTTTTGTATGTAATTGTTTCGAAACTTAAATTTGTGTTGCTATGTTTAGAATTGGACCAGATTTAATATAAAACATAAAGGGATTAAATAACTATTAAAAATATACTTAGAAGCCTCCAAAAACAAGACAGGATAAAATACGAAATGAATTCCTTTGGAGAGAAATGAATGTCACTACATCTGTTGTTAAGAGGATTGAAAATCAAACTCTTAAATGGTATGGCCATGTACAAAGAATGGAAAATGAAAGATGGCCAAAAAAATATATACCAGTGGTCACCCCCTGGAAGAAATAAACGTGGCAGACCAAGGTGGAAAGGGAAAACCTACATCAGAACTGTAATGGATGATAGGAATTTGGAAGAGGGAGATTGGAATGATAGAGATAAATGGAAACTTAAGACAGCAAACCTATAGGTGGGGGAAAGCCGAAGAAGAAGAAGAATATACTTCCATTAATGTAACTGTATTCCAATCATTATCTGGTTTGTTATATTTGATAACATACCAAGTTATTAAGTTGCATTCAATAGTGTTCTGAATTTTTTTTTTTCTAATGCCACCAGGTTGTCTCATGACATTTCTGCTTTTCTCCCCTGGCTTTGGAAGAATTGTAATCCATTTCTTAGGTTGGGGCACCTGGAAGGCGGAGTTATGTTACCCCGATGACCTGTTGGATGATAAAACATAATGAAGCACGGGAGAGTTCTTAACCTAAACTTAATCTAAATTCCAGACCATGGGCAACCACAGGAATAATTCCCTTTAAGAAAAAAAATTCTTATGGTCTGACCGGGAATTGAACCTGGGACCTCATGAACAGTAGTCAGTTACGCTGACTACTAGCCCATGAGGTTGGTCGTTCTGAAATTATGGGTTAGTATATTTTTTCTTTTCCAATAATAATTTGTTCATCACTGTGAACGTTAAATTTAAATTATTAGATCAAAATATTTTTTCTACTTTAAGTTGTTAAAATAGCATTCTTCTCATTCTTCTTTCTTCTTCAAGCATTGTTAATTGTAATAAAATTAAAAGAATCGCACATCATCTCATCTCATACACTCCGTGTTCTTTACAGCACAGGACTGTGGTTTCAGGAAAGAGTTGAAAAGATAGCTGAATGCAGGAACAACTGTTCCTGAAATTGTGTACCTGTGCTATGAAGAAAACGGAGTGTATGAGATGAGATGATCCATGACTCTCTTTAATTTTATTAATTTGAAAGCCTCATAATGTTAATTCCCATCATAAGTTTTATGAAATGGTCAGTTGTGTTACACATTTTTACATTTTTGCATAACTTAAAGAATGTCACCGACTTACTATGGAAAAAGAACATGTATTTATATGCACCAATCTGAGCAAGGAACCACAACAAAATAAAAACATACTTCTACTCTATTGGGAAGCTATAAGTAAAATTGATCCCAAATGCAGCCATTAGAAAACAATAACACTTTTTTCTACTTAACACCTTCATGACTTCTGGCTAGCATCCCAAGTGTTCATGTTGTATCCTGGCTGTACCAAAAATGTGTTCTTTGTGTTTAGGGTCCGGATTAGAGCCCTCTAACCTTGTGATAACTATTAGTAGTAGGATCAATACTAGTAAAATTCATATCAAATTCCGTTGAGGTGAAGTCATATGATGAAAGTTAAAAATTAAATTGTACCTGTTGGTATGTGCCGTCGTCCTCAACTTTGTTAAAATCTTGTATATAAAATTAACTGGAGCGCTTTCGGAAGTTATCTTCCATCTTCTGCAGGTTGAGTTTCCGTTACTTGTTGTTGTGTACGGTGATGTATACTCAACCTGCAGAAGATGGAAGATAACTTCCGAAAGTGCTCCAGTTAATTTTATATACATATTTTAACAAAGTTGAGGATGATGGCACCTACCAACAGGTACAGTTTAATTTTTAACTTTCATCATAGTAGTAGGACTTTATTAAACTGAGAGTAAGATACATACAATGTTATTTACAAATATGGGTCCCACAGGCAGCAAGCCGTATGTGCTGTTGACAGTCCATATCAATAAAATACTGTCTAGTAATAATTTAAGGTAATATACAATTACATTATACATTAATTATGTTACAAAAATTAGTAAGTATTAATGATATTGCACTTAGTTTATATATTTATTTATTCATGAATGAGTGTTGTTCTTATTTTCTGTGTTTTGTCAGGAATTTACCATTAACTAGTAGCATACCAGTCTTTCACGATTTGAACTTAGAAATCTTTCCGGTAACAACTGATGCCTCATAATGTTAATTCCCATCATAAATTGTTCATTTTCCTTGTATATGTATTTCGTCTTCACATCTCCTGCACATTAGACATATTCACATATTGTGATCATACTTGTAAGAGGAATAGCTAAATCTGTTTAAAAAAACTGGAAATATTTCATATTTTGACATTTTTTTTTTGTTTTTCAAAAAGGAGATTTTATACATTTACAACACAGTCTGCCATGCTGGCACAAGTGGTAGCATGTCTGCTTCCTGATTAGTGGCCCGGATTCTTTATTAATATAATTACAAAATTGTCAATCTTGGGGTCTAGGAGAGGTGGTGGTGGTGGTGGTGTACAATTTTTAGTCACTTGATTGTAACCAGATTTCTGCATTAAATTTCATACCTTTCTTGAGTTCATATGTTGAGAAGACATGTGGTACTGTTGTTAGTAATTTGTCTGTTGGATGGGGACATTAAACTTGGCGACCCCTTTGATGCTTTTCGATAGAAATAGGTTATGTGCTGGCACTGGGTTTCACCTTCTCCCTTGTCGTCATTATCATCCCACATGCAAAACACTTTACATTACACAAATATACACTCATTCTGCACTCCTCTCTGTACACAATACAAGAATATATCATCTAAGTAAAGTGGTCTGCTGAAATGGTATGTAAATTGAACATGGAACATAATTAATGCCATCTGTCTGCCCAGCACAGAACCTGAAGCATGTAAAGTGCAATGGGTGGCATTAGTACACACACACACATTTACAATTAGAGTGCACATAGGCTTGATTGGCCTTTTGTGCCTATATTTGTTATTAGATTAAAGAACATTCACTCTCACACACATCTATACTCATACACACACACACACACACACACACACACACACACACACACACACACACACATAAAACATGTATAAAATATTCTCTCTCTGTTTCTCACTCACTCACTCACTCATTTATCTGAGCTTCCATCTACACTTCATCCTTGGGTAATTAAAGTTTAATATTTGAAACAAACTTAAAAAGAACAATTACCATATTGATATTTTCATTATCAGTAAAATCAATTTTTTCATTGAGTCCCCAATTTTGCCCTCCTTCAATTCTCTTATTGTACTGAAGAATTTGTAATTGAAAATAAGATTGTGAGATTACTACGAGCCAACAATATTGCTTTTTTTAATATTTCAAGGAAGTAACACTATGAGGTTTATTTTAGATATGCATTACTGACCTCATATTTGTAGTTTTTTTTTAAGAACTCGAGTTTAGATGCCTTAGGCATCATTCTCAATTCTATTTAACTGTCAAAACGGCGGTTGGTGATCCTGTAGGTTGATTTCTGCTCCCTCTGTTGGCTGACCGATGAACTTCAATTTTTTCTTTTTCCCCTGGGAATTTCAAAGTTTGTTATTTATTTTCTATTTTTGTGTATGTAAATTTTCTCCAAAATTGTGAGTTCCTTAGATTTATCTAACTGTTTAAATAATTTGGCATTTGTTTCGATTCTATGTTTTTCTGATACATGCATGTGTAGCTATTGCAGATTTTTCTATTTCTCCATTTTTTTACATTTCTAAGATGTTCTTTCAATCTTGTATTTGAGAACACCTTAGAAAAAAAAATAGAGAAATAGAAAAATCTGCAATAGCTACACATGCATGGTCAGAAAAACACAGAATCGAAACAGTTAGATAAATCTAAGGAACTCACAATTTGGGAGAAAATTTACGTACACAAAAATAGAAAGAAAATAATGAACATCGAAATGCCCAAAGAAAAAAATGTAATTTGGAAGTTCATCGGACAGCCAACACAGGGAGCAGAAATCAACCTACAGGATCACCAATCGCCATTTTTATTGTTAGAAAGAATTAATAATGATGCCTAAGGCATTAAAACTCAAGTCTTCAAAAAGCTATAAATATGAGGTGAATAGTGCATATCTAATATTAAATTAAACCTCATAGTGATTTATTCCTATCAAAATTTAATTCAGTTAGAGCACCCTCATCAATCAGCTTGCCTCCTTGAAGTTGTTGTGCTAATGATCTATTTATTACATGCTTTCTACTGCACAATATACATTTATTCCATACTGGGTACCATATTGCTAATTTTGCTCCAACTCTAATATGACAATCTCTTGATATAATGTAGTTTCAGTCGGGTTGATAATGCTCCAATTACAAGTTCTGATTTCCTAATTTAACTGTTTTGGAATCTCTGGGTTAATTATTATTTTTGCTGATAAAATTAATATTTTTTTTAATATAATAAATTTGGGAATTTTTAACATTATGAGATATTATTGATAAGAATCAAATGAATTGTGAATTCTTCTTACCTCATACTTCTATGTTTTTTTAAACAAAGCACCGCAGTATCGGCGACCATCGTCACCATCATCAGCTGTTTTCACGACTGTCAATTTTTTCTTTTGCTGGTAATTATCCAAACTGCCTTCTGGTGTTCTTTTGAAGGAATCATTTCCTAAACTACCTTCTGTTGTATTTTTTAAGAACTTTGTAATTAAGCTTGGTTCATCTGGAATCTCGAAGTTCATGATTCTAGTATGGTTTTTTTGAATATATATCTTTTCCCAAACTGTTAAATCCAAAAGTTTGGATAGATGTTTCAAAAGTTTTGCTTCTTTTTCAATTCTATGTTTCTCTAGTGTATTTTTTAAGAGTTTCCAGGTTCCTTTTTGTTTTTCCTATATATATCCTATTGCAATCAATTTGATAAATTCCAGATTTTTTGTTGTCTGGGGTGTTAACTTTATTATTAGTTAACAGAAGTATGAGATAAGAAGAATTCACAATTCATTTGGTTCTTATCAAAAAATTAATATTATTACTTATTTAACTTATTATATTGTCAACCTGCATCAAATCCAAGTTTAAAGCATCATGCCTTGGTGCAGAGCTACAGGCTATAACTATAATACATATCTGTAAACATAACATTTATGGATTATTGTTGTTATTATTTTCAGGTGGAGGTAATTTTTGTTGATTTTGGTAATACTGAAATAATAAAAGAAGAAGACTTGATTAGGCTAGATACTCTGAAAAAATCTGTTGCAGACTATCCTCACCAGGTAAATAAATAATTTTAAATAAATTTAGCCTGTTTCATCTCCTAAGGACCATGGCCTCCTGCGTACGCAAGGATTAGCTAGACTTTTTTTACTCCTTAGATGAGCAGATCCTAAGGAATTTTGAGCTCGTATGTGGTTTGTTTGTGGTTTACATGTTCCTCTTCCCTTGCCATTTTTGCACTTTCTCTGTTAATGACTCCTGGCCGACCTAGATGTTTCCATCTATCTCTGTTCTTTGCCACTCTTGATCATTGTCCTGTTATATTTTTTTGAAGTGGACAGCTCATCTGGTTCTTTGCCTTATCACGTTCCTCCAATCTATTCTTGGGTCTCGATGTGTCTATCTCTGATAGTCCATCCATGCCACATGACCACCCCATTTCCATTTTTGAGTTAATGCTTTCGTGACCATGTCACATATGCTTGTTCTCCTCAAATCTTCGTTTTGGATTCTGTCTCTTAATGATAGGTGAAGGATTTTTCTTTCCATCCGTCGCTGACAGATCCGGATGCCTCTTTTTGTATCCCGGTCAGGGACCATCTATTCAAAAAAATTCTGACATGGTACGCGAAAAAATGTTTCATTCTTGCAATCAGTGTGAAATTGTGATTTAGAAACACTCATTTATTAAAAACAAAACAATCCATGGAGAACAGTGATAATTAAGCAATTAGAAATTATTCACTTTCAATCCTTTTGACTGACCTTTTTTTAAGTTAATATTTTCAGTTAATTGTTAGTAATTGCTGTAAAATTTGCAGGCTATTAATGTACATCTACGAAATGTTCCTCCTTCATCATTCAGTGAGCATCTAGCAAAGAGAGTACGAGAATTAGTGCCATTTGATGAACGTGTGCTAGTAAAGACAGTATCATACGGACGATCGACTAACTCACTTCCTGTGGTAGACATATTTAAAAGACTCCAACCTGACAATCTTCTGGTTTCAATTAGTGAAACACTGGCATATGATATTGAGTCAAAGTAAGTATAAATTTGTACTTTTTTTCCCTATTTACTTTAAATTATTATTTATTTCGTCCTTTTCTTAAAAATTCAGATTTTATCTTGATTCCAATGTAAGTTGGAACATCCAGATAAAGAAAATGTTGAAAAAATAGACTAGCCTATGGGCTAGTGGTCAGCATTTCTGACTACAGTTCATGATGTCCCAGGTTCGATTCCCAGTTAAACCATAGGAATTTTTCCATAAAGGGAATTATTCCTATGATTGCCCCATGGTCTGGTTTTTAGGTTAAGTTTAGGTTAAGAACTCTCCTGGCACTTCATTATATTTATCACCCATCATATCATCGGGGTAATGTAACTCCGCCTTCTAGGTGCCCCAACCTCAAAAGTGGATTACAATTAAGCCAGTGCCAGGAGAGAACACCAGAAATGTCAAAATGACAATCTGGTGCATTGAATATTTTGACCTGGGGCATTGAATATTTTGAATAAGTTCACCACTGTGGTCTCGAGGTAGCGTGCTGCCTTGTCACGCAGCAGGCCCGGGTTTGATCCCCGGTCAGGACAGTTTTTCTGGGTGAGGTTTTTATCGGGGTTTTTCCTCGCCTGTAAGACAAATGTCAGGAAAACTTAAAGGCCCAAACGGTCCCCGAAATCATATGGCCATCACAATCATTATCATTCATATTCATCTTAGATTAAGCTTAGGATTAGGGACTCTCCTGGCGCACCACTATCATCATCATCACCCATCATATCATCAGGGCAACGTAACCCTGCCTTCCAGGCACCCCAACCTCAGAAGTGGGTTACAAGTATGCCATGCCAGGAGAGAACACCAGGAATGTCGAAAGACAACCTGGGGCATTTGCAAAAAAAAAATATTTTGAATAATAATATATTTCTTAAATAGATTAAAAATATTTTTCCGGCTAATTTGAAAAGAATACTAGTGCAAATTCTTGAGATGTCACATTTTGATTGTGACATCTTATGACATTTAGACCCACTGTTTATCTATATTTTGAAAAAATCTTCACTTTACATATATAATTTATGGACAATAACTTCTGTCAAGTCCCATGCATTTGTATAAAAAAAAGTGGATCCTTCAAAATACATCTTTGAGTGTTTAAATTTGTTTTTTTTAATTGGGACATTTGGGGCCACCAAGGGTTTCTGTCCTTTAATGAAAATTAAATGTTTAACAGTAACAATTAATAGTAATTGTAACAACTGCACCAATAGTTTGTTTATTTAGAAAGTGATACAATAAAGAAGCAAAATTCAAAAAGAAATAATTAGAAGAATACAGAACAGTGCCAATGCTATCGGTACCTTTAATAAAACCTTTTGTGGAATACCATTGAATTGTAAAAAAAAAAGTAAAAGACATATTTTAAACCTGTATTAATTTTTAGAGCTGAAACATGAATAGGAACAAAGAAGAATTCAGTAAAATTCTAGGAACAGAGATGAAGTTTTTATGATGATAGGAAAATGTGTTATATAAGAGTGAAGATGGGATATTAAATTCTAAAATCAAATCAAAATTACAAGCGGCACAGATGAGATTTTTCATCCACTCCTAAATTTGACAAAAATGGACAAGCAAAGAAACAGATGTACACTATAAATTAAAAGTTCAAAATATGTTGTTGTTGTTGTTGTCGTCCAGTGGTGATGAGTGTTAGTTTACTTGCACCATTCTCTCTCTTGCTTCCCCAATAGAGACCTATAATTTCTTGGTTGAGTTGTTTTCTCCTGTCCAGTCCCTTGCACGTTTGAAGATGTTCCTCATTGAGTACTTTATCTTCTTTATTGCTTATTCAACACTGAGTACTCTTCACAATAACCATCTTGTAGAGATGATCAATTAGCTAATGGTGACCAGTGAACAGTCTGAATCTGTAAATGGTAAAATCAAATGTTTCTTACCTCTCCTGAAAAAGAAAAAGAACACATAATTAATGTTGCAATAGATAACGGTTATGAAGAAAATATGGTACACAAGAAAATAAATAAAGTCCACTGCTGTGGTCTCGGGGTAGAGTGCTGCCTTGTCATGCAGCAAGCCCGGGTTCGATCCCTGGTCGGGACAGTTTTTCTGCGTGAGGTTTTAATCGGGATTTTTCCTCATCTCTAAGACAAATGTCAGGAAAACTTTAAGACCCAAACGGTCCCCGAAATCATATGGCCATCACATTCATCATCATTCATCTTCATCTTAGGTTAAGCTTAGGATTAGGGACTCTCCTGGTGCACCATCATCACCCATCATATCATCGGGGCAACATAACCCTGCCTTCCAGGCGCCCCAACCTCAGAAGTGGGTTACAAGTATGCCATGCCAGGAGAGAAACGAGGAATGTCAAAACACAAACCTGGGGCATTTGAAAAAAAAAATTTAAAAGACAAAAATTAAGTAATGAAAGCACACTTATAAAAGAAACAGAAAAAATAAAATTCAAGAAATTACCATCCATTGAAATACCATAAATTAAAAAAAAATTCAAAAAGTTTAATACAAGATTAGCTCCGAAGAACGAATACAGCCTTAATAGGATAATTAAAACCAATAAAAATGAAAAAATTGAAAAAGAAAACAGGAATTTATCAGATCAAATGCAGGGATTGTGACAAAATTTATATTGGAAAAAACAAAAAGAAATTTGAAAACAAGGGTGAAAGAACATCTTAGAAACGTCAGAAATGGAGAAGTGGAAAAGTCAGCAGTAGCTGCCCATGCTTGGTCCGAAAAACATTTAATTGAATCAAAAGCCAGTCTAATTAAACAAATAGACAAACAAAAGGAACTCACGGTTTGGGAAAAGATCCACATTCAGAAAAACAAAGGACTTATGAATTTCGAAATTCCCGCAAATTCTGACCTGATCCAGAGGTTCATCAGTTCACCAACAGAGGGAAGAAGAAGAGTTTCTTCCGATCGACATAACATCAGTTGCCAAAAAAGTACTGAAGATTTAATTTATTTGTTGTGCTTTTAAGTTGTATTGATGTTTTATGTCTCTGATTTTAGAGATTAGATCCTGTTTTGTATGTGGTTTACAGAGTATTGTGGTTCCCTTTTTGGCAAGCATGTCAGCATTTTCACTACCAATAATGCCAATGTGAGCTGGAATCCATTATAATGCTATTCGCTGTAGTCTTGGTATAAGGATTTTGATTATTAATCTGATGTTTTGTCTATTGGGGGATGTTGTTAAAAATACAGTTGAAAAAATTTAGAATTATCAAAGCAATTGGTCACAACATGTCCAAAGAATGGACTCTTCTCACTTTCCTCAATTAGCATTGCAGTAACAACATACATGACTTCAAGATAAAGGAAGAGTAAAATTAAAATGGACTGACCAATTATTACTCCTGTAAGTGTTTTGTGCAGGCGGAAAATATGATTACTAACATGCTGTCTTTCTCTTTCTCTTCCATACTATGTAACCATTTTCTGGCCTCTGTCTTATGTCATTTGATTGGCAGGTAGAGAGCTGACTAATACTATGTATTTTAATGATCCGTCGTTCTGCATGGTCAGTGGTAGAATGACTTAACTTGACAACCCTGTTACTTTTGGGGTCACGTCTAGTAATGAGATGTCCCTTCCTTGCCCTTCTCATTACATGTTGCTACTTGTGATTTATTGTGAGGCTGGCAACAGAGAGACGACAAATACTGTGATTTTAAATTATCCGACCGCTTGAGCATTCCGTGCTTAAATGACTAATTTGACAACTATGTTTAGATCTTTCATACGTGTTTAGAGATTCTTCCCCCCACATTTGAAGTTGAAAAATTTCAATACATGATCGGATGTACAGTCTTCTCCAACATCCCTTCCACATATTCAGTAGATCGGCGACACTAGTGCTAAAACTCTTCCCCTCTGCCCGTGCACAGTTAACTTGGAGAAGTAATACATCTTGAGACTCGTAGGAACAGGCTAAAATGACCCAACCTAAATAAGTTCATGATGATGATGATATGAGAGAGATAAATTTGTGGAATAACTTTTTTTGGGTAAATTATTTTGGTAATTTCTTTGTAGCTGTAATTGAACAAGGAAATGTGGATAGCACAATGGTCAGTGCCTAGTAAGATCTTGGGTTCATTTCCTGGTTCAGGCAAATATTTTTCTTGAACTATTATAGGAAATATTACTATGATGTATAATTTGCAATTGAGACTTCTAATATTTTTTTATTTTATTTTGGTGTGTTATTAGCCCAGCCGCAAAACCCTCTGTCTGGAGGATCAGAGTTTAATTTTGGATTCATAGTTAAATATGGGAAATAATGTAGTTATAATGTTGGCTGAAGATAAGAGGGATTCCTCTTGAAAACTGCAGTTACCATGTTTTAAAAAAAGAACTATGAGGTAAAATAAGAAGTGACTCATTCGTTCATTGATTTAATTTTGGAGTTGTCTTCCTCCTAGACCTTACAAGGCTACAGAGCTCTGTCTGCCTCAAGTATCTGATTTTATGGCACCAGAAACTCGCCATTCACCCTCCATCTTCAGTAAAAATAGCCCCATCATGTGAAAAGGTTTGGTAGAGAGAGGCTCACACATTGAAGTCACTGAATTGAAATTTTTTTTCTTTTGTATCCCACTACAGGCCTCAGGAGGCCCTTGGGGTAGTAGGAGGTTAGGGCTCCCACTTTTCTGGACAATCGGCACTTGATGTCAGCCCTGCGTGACAGCCGTCTTTACCCCAGAACAAGCGTCTGGTACTCATTTACGTTAGAGGCTGAGTCGACCCCAGGGCCATAGTGCCGCCAGAAGGTTTGGGTCAGTTTAAAAATCCTGACCCCACCGGGACTCGAACTCTCGACCTTCCGGCTTGTAGTGCAGTACCTTAACCACTACGCTACGGCGTGCCCCCAATTAAGATCCATAAATGGATGTACATGCATAGATAGATTATGTAAATGAGTCGATAAGAAATGAACTGGAAATATTTTCAATACTTGATAAACTGGAAGAGCACAAACACCAATGGAAGGAACATTTATACAAAATGAATAATACAAGATTATAATCAAAGTTACAGTGGGAGGAAACACTACGAGGTATTTACGTTAATGAATGAGTTGGAGAAAATGCTTTAGTTAAAGCATTTTCTCCAACTCATTCATTAATACAAAATTACCCAAAATGATCAACACCTACAGACTCCATGGAAAAATATTATTGGGATGGCCAAGGAAACGATGGAGAGACTAGAACAGGTCGCATTGACCTAATCCTGGAAAGGGAAAAAAAAGAAGACTATATTTAATTTAGAATTTAAAAAAAATCCTTACACCTCAACTCACATCTTATCTTTCTCTTTTTTTTTAAAGGATGTAAGGTGTGAAGAATTTTATTTTAATTTTTAAAAAACTTTCTCTTCAAAAAAAAATTATCAATCAATCTGATTGTATAAATTTACATATAACAACATAATAATAACTTTGCAACTATTACAGTAGTATTAATATTCCCATCATTTAGAGGCAACCCACTCGTGTTGTGAATGAAGTAAAATACTACAGGGAAAAGAGGTTATATAAGAGAGAGAAAATTTTGTTTTTGTGCAAGGAAGTGTGGAATCATAGTGTTTAAAACCAGAGATCTTAGATTCAATTTCCGGTTCATTCACAAAAAAAAATTTCTCTTGAAAAAATTGTTTGATTGGTGATACTTAATATTCAAATGGAGATTTATTTATATATTAGTAATAAATAGAGGGCAGATTTATATGCACTAAAAACCATAAATATATGCATGCAACTATGCAGCAAAAAAGTTAAAATATGCTCTTAAATTAAAAAATATGCACAAAAATTAATTTTCTTCTTATAGTAAAATACACAATTTTCTCGCATCATTTTATTTATTTTTTTATTAGCAGCATCAATTGTAATATTTTTACTATTTTGCTCCTAATTGAAGTTAATAATTGTATTTTATTCATACTCATTAATCTTGTCTATAATATGAAATATAAGTCAATCATTTAATGATCACATCAATTTTTGTTACAATAAATAACCAAATATTTTTCTAAATTTTCTGGTAGGAAGCCCTTCCTTCTGTCACTTAAAATGTGTTTGTACGAAGAGAATGATCTCTCCACTTCATATGAGGTCACAGGGCAGTATCGCAAAGTGGCTGTCACTCACCAATCATCATCATCATCATCATCATCATCAATGATTAGATCTGCTGGTCTGTTCCGATCTCATGTTAGAATTCGTCTACCATGGGACTTGAAAGTATAAATATTGATGTCCCCTGAAGACATTACTGGCATCTCACAGGGTAAGATATCTGATGGGGCTGTCATCTACGACTCGATATCAAGCCATCTGCTGTATTAAACTGAACAGAAGGAGTACCTCTTCTGCTCTGCTGACCGTTGAAGATTTTCTCCTTGTTACCCCAGAGATGGGTCTTCACATTTGTCTCCTGAAGAATAGGTGCCTCTTCCACATAGTTCTACTAACCGTTGAGGTCTTCACCCGTATCCCTGGGCAGGGGCTCTAGTTATACTCGAGAGACTGGGTCCTTGACAGAACTTTGTCTCTAGTAATTAGTGTTCACCTCCGCGACGAGAACGCGCCTGTCAAGAGTTACCCAACTGCATATATTTACAGCATTTGCCCCCTATAGGCGTTGGGCTGGGTAGCCTTGTATATTTCCAAGGCTACAGGCTTAAGAATTCAATTCTTTTTCAGATAACACACTCTTCACATCCTGAATAAACTTTAAGTCCTGCATTCCTGGCTTCGATTTTCTCAATTTTCTCACAAAGTGTCTTTCCAGTTTCTCCAGACATTTCTTGGGTGACTGCGGCTTCGTACATCTGCAGGGCAGAAGATAGTGGCACTCCAATTTTTTCCAGATGTGTGATTGCGGCTGATAGTTTACTAAAATAGGTTTTAATAAAAGCTAATTTAGCCTATAAGCTTTTCACACTGCATGCATTCACTGCAACTGCAATACTTGCTGCTTCATTCACATCCAAAGCTTCCAGCACTTTTTTCACTTCATCTAAGTGGGTCACAGTAATACAATGCTGCTTCTATCCATGTTTCCCATCTTGTAAGGATTGGCTCTGGGGGAAGACGAGTATCTGGGTACCATTTGAGAAAATAATTTCACTTTTGATGGAGCCTTCACGAAAACTCTTTTTCACAGAAGAAATTACGGCATTCACTTCTGGAAATTTTACTCTGATCTCTTCTGCCAATTTGTGAAGGCCGTGAGCTAGACATGTCACATGTACTGTCTTCAGATAAAATATTTTTTAAAGCTTTAGCTGCCTTAATCATATATGCTGCCGCATCTGTGACTATCAACAAAAGTTTTCTAACATTTTCCTGAACAGGCCATAGAACACGTAATGCATCACGAACAACATGCGCAATGGTGGAGTGATTTGTTTCCTCTAGTACTTTGGAGGTGATAAGGTAGGGTGTTCCTGGTTCATATTCCACAAGTTTTCCCAAGGTGACATTGGCAATGTATCTTCCACACGAATCGGTTGTTTCGTCTACAGATAGACATGTTTGAATCACTAATGTCAGCTCTGATCTCTTGAAGGACCTAAAATAAAATAACACATACAAAATTAAATATATTTTAAACATTAAAATAAAATTCCTAAAGATCTCAGTTAAATTATACAGCATTACAAGGGGCTTTATTTTTTCGTGAAGTAAAATATCTTATTTTGATGTTAAACATAATGCCATTTCTGTGGATATATTGTGAAATGAAAAAAATCTTATATTTTAATTCTATATAGGAGGGAATAGCAACTTAAATGTTACATAAGTAATTTAAAAAAATAACCCCCTCAGGGGTCCTCATCTAGGGGATATGTGGATGGCGACCACAAGGTGCCCAAGCTGTGCAAAACATTTCTTCCACTTACTTGTGTTTCGCACTCTTTTAACTTTACTATCTAACCTCTCTTGGTTAACTCTTGTTTTTTTGACGCCGACGCTATTAGGGCATCCGAGGGCTAGGGAGTCTTTCCTTTCTTTCCATTTTGTCTTTTCTTTATTTTATTTTCTTCTCCAGAAAAGCCTGACCAGAGGCTATAAGATGGCAGCCCCATCACTGGTCTTGCCTTCCTTTGGCCAGCAACCAATCGAAGGGACTATTATTATGCTTTCAAGTCTTATACGAGAATTTCCCATAAGGGAAAATTTTCTATAGGATCGTAACAGGCCTTGGCCTAATATTTGGAAGGAAGAAGAAGAAGAAAAAAATAACTACATAATCTTAAATTATATTAAATAGAAATTATCCAAAAATTTTATAATATCAGTTCCAGGTTATTAAATTTCTACATAATTTTCCCAAGATATTGATGTTAAAAAAATAAAAAATTACATATAGATTATCATGTGAATGAAATAAAAGTGTTGAATGAGGCTATTTGGTTTGTTACCCTGTACTCTTTAACAAGTTTTAATTATTTATATATTGTGCGAGATTTTCTGTTTTAGATAGACTTTTTCAAAGTGAGTGAGTTGTTTTTCATAAGTAATGCCACGAGTGATTTCCAAATTATCGATAAATTCACGACTCACGAAGTGAGGAGTGAATTTATCTAGAGAATTTGGAAATCAAGAGTGGCATTTGTTAGGACTATTTAACGAATAAAATTAAGCTGTTTACTTACAAATCATTATTTAATGTAAACGGCGATGTTTGAAAACAAATGAGAAACGATAGGTGCGCTTCATCTGCTTCCTTTGTTTATCACTGCAATCTGATCATATTATTTATTGCCAAAGGAACGCAATATTGTAAGAATGCTCTCTAGTGGAGAAGAAATGAAACACATCAAACTGTATATTAATACATTTCTGATGTTGTATGATGTAAATATGACAATTATATTTTTCTGGATTATTACCTGGGGGAAAAAAATAGCCTACATTTAAGAAAGTGCAAACAGTGGTTTCTTTTTTTGGTGGTATAATCAATTGCTACAAATGTTTTTATATATGTGTTGACATTCATGCACTATATATACAATATGGTAGCCGTATTTCTCACAGGCTCAGTCACTGCAAAATAATGGCCAGACCTGTTCAGAATATTAAAAAGGAGGAGCTTTCTTTAATATGGTAATTATAACACTGATAAATATTTCGTGAAAAACGACTCTGATTGGTTGTAAAACAGAAATCATTGAAACGTGATTGGTCATTGACTCCCATTTGGGGCATGAGTTAAATAGTCACTGTAATCCAACCAGTTCACTCAATAAATCAAATTTTGCGATATATCACAGAATAAATTTTCCTGAAATTTGTATTTTAAGCACCTACAATGCTAAATATTACTAAGAGAAAAGTTTCAGAAAAAAAAAAACTCACACATATCACTCTTATAAAAAAATGGCTCTTATGTATTATTCAAGTTTATTCGTTTTCATAATTTCATTTATTACATGAACTTACCACTTCTTAAAGAGGGCCAATGTAAATTTTCCTTCGTGTAGACTCGTCAGGAATGTTTCTTTCGTAATATTTCTCCAAGAATCCTCGTAGTTCTGAACTGTTTAATTTCTTTAAAGGAATGTTTGCGGACACCAATGCTTTATACAAGTCTGTTGAAAAAACATCATTTTCACTGTTCCTTGCAGAAAATGCTGATTTTAAAGTTGTCTGAATTTTTGAAGTGGTTTTCCCAGCAGCATTTTTCTTGTGAGCTGCTGTTTGTAAGTGTTGCGTGATCTGAAACTTTTTGTCACAGGGAACCTGTGAGTAAAAATGAATAATTAGTGACATGTATTTCACCTTACTTTATTGTGTATGAAAAGACATTCAGTGCAGAATTATATTGATTTAATAATGTGATAAACTGATAATAAGTTACTTATTTTAAGAATTCTCACTATGAGGTATATTCATTAAGGTAGAATATTTTTATCACTCACCTCATATTGTTCTTCTTATTTGATTATAAACTAGTTTCGGAACATAGTTTCTGTTCCATCCTCAGTATCGTCACGACCGTTGTTCTGTCGTCTTGAAGAGCTGTCCTTCTCTTCTTCCATTGGCTGACTGAAAAACCTCGAAACCAGGTCATTCTCACCGGGAATTTCAAAGTTCATTAATTTCTTCTTTTCGCTCTTTTGAATGTAGATCTTTTCCCAAACAGTAAGTTCTTTAGGTTTTTCTATTTGCTTTAATAATTTAGCTTCTTTCTCGATAAGATGTTTTTCAGACCATGCATGGGCAGCCACTGCAGATTTTTCTACTTCCCCTTTCTTGACATTCCTGAGATGTTCTTTCACTCTAGTTTTCAAATTTCTTTTAGTTTTTCCTATGTAGAATTTCTCACATTCTTCACATTTAATTTGATAAATCCCTGATTTGTTTTCTTCTTTAATTTTCTCATTCTTATTAGGTCTAATCAGTCTACTGATGCTGTAGTCATTTTTGGTTTATAATCAAATAAGAAGAACAATATGAGGTGAGTGATAAAAATATTCTACCTTAATGATAATAAGTTATTTAAAATACTCACATGTTTGTTGCAGACTTGGCATATGACAATTTTTCCATTTGTTGTTAATGTAGGATTCCCACCAATCCATTGATGAAGCTAAGATATTTTACTGGATTTTTCCTTCGGCATTAAAAACTCTTGTCTTGGTCCACTAACATATAAAATGGTATTTGGGAAAACAATTTAAACTTTGATTCCCGATTTGTTTTTTCACTGTGCTCAATAATGTACAACAGGCTTCCTTTGTGTGAAATGAAGTATATTTTGCACACATGAAAGTATATTTCAGGAATGATTTTTGAGTCTTTGTCGTTTTTGCTGACAGTCTCAATAAAGCTGATGTTCAAACTTCAAAGAATATCGCCGGTTGAAAATGAAAACAAGAAAATTACCACAATATACTGTCCATTGTTGGTAAGCACGTTCATCTCTTCCGAAATGTTCCTTTCAGGAAATGGTTTAGGCCAGATTGCTTTATTGACCTGTTGAGATTTAAAACTGCAAACCCCCTGCTCGACATTGTCACTATTGTGCGAAAATTTAAATAGGGATGCTGGCTTTCTATGACAACAAGATTATCTTCATTTGCAAGAACATGCCAATAAAGCAGAAACTTGTCATTTTATGGGGTTACAAACTTATATTCTAATATTAAATAGAGTAAAAAGTATAATATGTGCACATATTAGTGACATATGAGCTAATCCCGTGAATGTGCATTTATATGCACTATAAACTGCCTATTGATTCCAAATGACATGAAATGCATTTTTCTCTTCCATGCATATATTTATCTTTGAAGGAATAAAACATTCAAATATGCACAAATCTGCCCTCTAGTAATAAGTGGATCTTAAAGAATTTTAAATGATACATTTTACTTTTTGAAAATAGACCATCTGATGAAGTTCGTGGCAAAAAGCGTCTGGAACGTTTACAGAGTTTGACTTCAGTAAGTGAAAGCATAGGATACATGCTACCAAGTCCATCTGGTTCAGATTCATCAAGTAAGTTAACACATGTACTAAATTATTAATAAATTACAATAGGAAGTAACATTATGAGGTTCTTCTTAATAAATAAAGTGAATCCAGAATCATCTTACCTCATAAATTGTTGTCCCTATTTCTATATGTTTCGATATGCCATGCATACCACCATCAGCTTTACCAGACTGTTGAATTTTATGTTGTATGTCATGAATGTTGACTCCCACTCCATCTTTTGGCTGACTGAAGAAATTGCAAATCAGATCCTTTTCCCTGGGACTTTAAAAATTCATAATTCTACTTTTGTTCTCCTGAATATACACTGCTCAAAAAAATTAGGGGATATTGTAGAATAACCTATTAAGACTATGTTTTTAGGAACAGTATTAGATGCAATCACTTTCTATTACTCCAAAAGAATGTCAACAAGAGTTTGAAGTCATTACGTAACCTCTGTACCACACCAGATGTCAAAGAGATCCTGATTAGGAATATGGCAAACAAACAAAGCAACATTAACATGGGTGAAAATGTTTCTTTAGTATGGTGTATGGTCTCCTCGAACAGCCAGCACTGCCTCACACCTGTATGGCATTGATGCAATGAGGTTAGCAATGAGTTCTTGGGGGATACGTGGCCACTCTTCCATAAGAGCAATGTGCAGCTCTGGAACAGTTGTGGGAGGTGCTGGTCTGCCTGCAATGCACCTGCCTAATGCATCCCACACATGCTCAATCGGATTTAAGTCCGGGGAGGAAGCTGGCCATTGCATATGCTCGATACCCTCCACTTCCAGCATGTCGTCCACCAAGCCAGCTCTGTGGGGTCGTGCATTATCGTCCATAAAAAGAAAAGAATCACCTATGGCATCAGCATAAGGCACGACAAAAGGTCGGAGAATCTCTCTCTATACTTTACCGCAGTCAAAGTACCACCTTGGATAACGTAGAGATCCGTACGTCCACCACTACTGACTCCTGCCTACACCATCAATCCACCGCCACCATATGGGGATCTTTCACGTACAAAAGCTGGATTGTTTCGTGTCCCTTTTTCTCTCCAGTTGAATACACGCCGACTATCACATTCCATGTTGAATCGCGACTCATCAGAAAAAAGAACTGATCTCCATTCAGCATGCCTCCACCCACGATGTTCCTCCGTCCAGTTTCTGCGATCTCTACTGTGTTGTGGAGTTAACCTGGTACACACCATGGGCTTACAGGCATAGAGACCACTTCCATGCAGTCGATTAGGGACAGTTTGAGTTGACACCCTGTGTCCTGTTGCTGTTTGAAGTGTATTTCGCAGTTGAGTTGCATTCTGCTGTCTATTCTGACGGGCTGTTAACAAGAGGTAACGGTCATCCCTTGCTGTTGTTGCCCGTGGTCGACCTTGTCCGGCTCTTCTGTGAACAGTATGTTCTTTGAAAATTATTCCAAAGACTGGAAATCACACTTTGAGACACCCCAATGGCTTGTGTCACCTCTTGTTGTGTCTGTCCAGCTTCCGTCCTTCCTATGGCCCTCCAAGCCATTGGTTCAGGTAAATCACGTTGTCGAGGCATCACTGTCCCTAAGGCATTCACTAACTGAAAACTGGACTGGATTTAAAAACAGCAACAAATCATTCACCCCCACACCACCCTTTCACATCAACAGTATAGACACTGCCCTCTGGTGTGGTACCGAGGTTACATAACTTCAAACTCTTATTTACATTATCTTGGAATAATAGAAAGTGATTGCATCTAATACTATTCCAAAAAACATAGTCTTAATAGGTTATTCTACAATATCCCCTAATTTTTTTGAGCAGTGTAGATCTTCTCCCAAACGATGAGTTCTTTTATATGTACCAACTGATTTAATAATTTTGTGCTTTTGCGACCAAACTTGAGCAGCCACTGCAGATTTTTTCTATTTTTTACACATTAGAAAAGCAAAAAATGAAAAAGAAAAATCTGCAATGGCTGCTCACATTTGTCAGAAAAGCATAAAATCAATGTAAACACAAAATTATTAAACAGTTGGAAAATACAAAAGAACTTTACCTTTTGGGAGAAAATCTACATCCAGAAGAACAAAAAAACAGGTTTATGAATTTTGAAATTCTCTGGGGAAAATATTTGATTTGCAAATTCTTTGATCAGCCATGAGATGAAGTGGGAATTAACATCCAGGGCCGACAGCATAAAATTCAACAGTCTGGAAAAGCTGATGATGGTATGCATGACTTATCAAAACATGTTCAAATAGAAGACAACAATTTATGAGGTAAGATGATACCGATTTCACCTTATTTATTATATGTGCTAAAGTTATAATTTTATAGTTATTTTAAATTGTGACAGGACTTACATGCAAACATCACATCCAAATCTATAAAATAAATTGTGTCTTATTTAATATTTAATTTTAGGAAGTTATATTTTGAGGTTATTTTAATTATATCATTTTTAGTCTGATCATCTTACCTCAATATTAATGTTGATTTGTTCTTGAACATGTTTCAAAACAATTCTGTTTTATCATCAGCTTGTCCAGACTGGTTTTATTTATGTAAACATAAACATTAATATTGAGGTAAGATGATCAGACTAAAAATAATATAATGTGTCTTATTTGTTTATACTTTGTATTTAAGTTTTTTTTGAGTCTGTAATCATTTTATCTCAATTTAACATTAGATACTTTGTATTATTTATTCTTACATTAAAAGGCTAAAAAGCAGGATATTAACCATAATATTTTTCAGTTGAAACCACACCTTTAAGAGGTCTCAGTCCCCCACAGATTCCAGACATTGGTGAATACTTTGATGTACATGTAACAATGGCAGCACATCCAGGAAACTTCACGGTAAGAGAAGAATGCTTGTTTGTAATTCAAGTTTTCATGCTTTTTATTTTATTTTTATTTTGCTTATAATTTCTTTAAAGAATCAATAAAAATTTGATAAATAATGATCAATTTTAAATATTCTTAAAAGCTAAATTTTCAAAATACAGCTGATTTGTTCTTAAGTGTTTGCTGTGTTGGCTCAGGTGGTAACATCCTGCTTCCTGAATAGCGAACCCAGGTTTGATACCTGCTGGGGTTGTAAATTTTAATTGTAAAATTAATTTTATTTATTTATTGTCAGCCTCAGGACAATTTTTAATCACTAGGTTGTGTACCAGATTCCTGCATTCAATTATGAATCTCTCCATAATATATCAAGGTGAGAAGGCATGTATTATTGCTGATAGCAATTTGTCTGTCGGATGAGAACATTAGGACTAGTGGTCCCCTTGATGCTTTTCAACAGGAGTAGGCTACATGCTGGCACCTTCTTCCTTCTCCTTATGTCATTATTCCTCAAGCTACTCAAACACATAATCACACACTCATCCTATTCTCCTCTCTATACATAATACAAAAATAGATCTTCTACATAAAGGGTCTGCTGAATTGGTGCATAAATTGAAAGTAGACCACATTAATGCCATCTATCTACCCAGCATGAAATCTGAAGCATAAAAGGTCCAGTAGGTGACAGTAGTACACACACACAGTTCTTGTGAGTTGTAAAGTGATCCCACAACAGGCCTGGAGGCCCTTGGGGTAGTAGGAGGTTAAGGCTCCCACTTTTTCTAGACAATCGGCACTTTATGTCAGCCGGGTTGTCAGTCCTGCATGACGGCCGTCTTTACCCCCAGAACAAGCGTCTGGTACTCATTTATGTTAGAGGCTGAGTCGACCCCAGGGCCATAGTGCTGCCAGAGGGTTTGGATCAGTTTAAAAATCCTGACCCCAATGGGACATGAACCCTCGACCCTCCGGCTTGTAGCTCAGTGCCTTAACTACTACGCTACGGCATGCCCCTCTTGTGAGTTGTGCTTCTTCCAATTCCTAATTAAGGTCTGAAACCAACTCATATCATTCTAACCCCGTTTCATTTTAATAGTGGAATATGGATTTCTTCTTCTCTTCTTCAGCTTTCCCCCACTTATAGGTTTGCCGTCTTCAGTTTCCATTTATCTCTAGCATTCCAATCTCCCTCTTCCAAATTCCTATCATCCATTATGATTCTGACGTAGGTTTTCCATTTGCCTCTTGGTCTGCCTCATTTATTTCTTCCAGGGGGTGACCATTGGTATATATTTTTTGGCCATCTTTCATTCTCCATTCTTTGTACATGGCCATACCTTTTAAGCATTTGATTTTCAATCCTCTTAACAATAGATGTGGTGACATTCATTTCTCTCCAAAGGAATTCATTTCTTTGTTTTATCCTGTCTTGTTTTTTGGAGGCTTCTTCCAAAATAATCAAATTCAACTGTTCTAATTTTATTCTTTTGTAATTCCGTCAAAGACCAAGTTTCACTTCCACATGACAAGATATTCTGTATTATGCTCTTATAAATTTTCATTTTAGTTTCCCTTGTAATATTTTTGTTCCAAATTATTCCATGTAATGTCTTAGTTACATTTTTTGCCATTGCAATTTTAGTCTGTACATCTCTCTCACAGGTACCTGAACTTGTAATTACTGACCCAAGATATTTAAAAAATTCACATTTTTTTATTTTCCCTGTTTTGAGTATGAGGTCATCCACAACATTTCCCAAACACATATATTCTGTTTTCTGTAAATTTATATTCAGTCCCCATTTTTTATATTCTTCCATTATCACAGATATATGGATTTCAATAATATAAATAACTTGAACTACTGATAACTCAGATATTTGATGTTTTTTTTTTAATTTATCACTTCTCACTGAAAGGCAAATTATATTTGAAGAGAAAAATATACCCCATTCTAAGCGTATATCTTTTTCCTTCAAATATAACTCAGATATTGTTTGAGATTCAGATTCCACATCTCAAATAGCTTGCCTGCAATTTCTCTAACCAAGTAAATTTCTTTACTTCAATTCTGAAATACATTTTATAGATCTGTGTAATTGATAACCTTCTTCTTCCCTTCTTCGTCTTCCAAGGATTAAGCCTGTTGGCTTGTTCCGGTTTCTTGGAAGCTAGAATTGTTCAAATTTTTCAGACCATCTTCTGTGTGGACGTCCAACATTATAATAATTACAGAGTTGGCATTGTCATAATAATTTATAATATCTATCGTAGTATAAGCTAGGTACCTCACAGTCCTGAAGTTAGTTTCTCATTTGTTCTTTTTGTTTGAATAATCCACTTTGTTGTGAAGTTTGGAATCTCTGGGAAGTGGTTTCAATGTATAGATCTGTTCTAAATTTACAATATAAAATAGAATACCTGAGATCTCAGTCTTCCTCAACTTTGGATGTAGGATGTGGAGTACTTTCGAAGCATATTCTATTTTATATTGTAAATTTTACATAGTAACCTCAATGGTGTTTCGTCATGAATTTTAAAAGTATAAATGTGTTCTGGCAACTGAAAGCTCCACAACCAATTATTTTTAAAAAATATTTACTTCTTTAAAACATCATGAAAATGTGTGCATGAGCACAAGACCAAAATTCTAGACCATTGAAGGAGCAACTCCTCGTGTGTCTTCTCTGTTATCATATGAAGTCTCTTTAGTACCCATTAGTCTAGGAGTTTAATGGTTGATTTTAGTATCGCGTGATGTTGGATTCTAAGTTATCAACCAATTGTATTATATGTTAATGCAAAATATGATTGATTGGTTGATGTTTAATATTGAACAAATGTCAAAAAATACCACTTCATTCTAATGCGTTCCAATGTTTAAAGAAATAAAAAAAAAATTATTTCTTTCATTCCTAGGTTCAACCATATAAAGAAAGTAGAAATTTAGAAAAAATGATGGAAGAAATGCAAAACTATTATAAAGATCAGAAATATCCTGAACTTAACATAGACAGTGTACGTGAAGGAGGACTGTTTGCAGCTTTACATAATGATGGTTGCTGGTATCGGTATGTACTATACTATGTGCTCTTTATAAGTAACTAGCTATTACCTGGCGTGCATTGCTACGCCTAAATAAATGAAATATTAAAGGTCAATTAAATAGTATGGTATATGCTAAGACGAACCAAACATGGCAGTTGCTAGTCAGTTTTTAATTTCGGATTTCAGCTAAGCCTCCACTTTTAATTGTTGGATTTCACTCATATTTTGATAATATCTACCTCGGTTTATTTTAGTATGATATACTGAGTTTCGTTGTGAAACATCGAAAAAATGTGACCGCTAGAGTGGTTTTTAAATTTTCACTTGAGGTGAACTCCTACACCTAATGGTTTTAGAGGGTCCAATTGTGAATCTAAACCATTGAGGGACCCAATCAGATGTACACACAAAATTTAATCAAAATCGGTCCAGTCGTTTAGGAGGAGTTCAGTGACAAACACACATTCAGAAGAATGGTATAAGTAATGTGTAATATATATAAACTGTGCATTAATTCGAACATAACAATTTTTTATGAGGTGATATGTAAAAATATCCAATTCATTTATATAAATTAAAAAATATATATATATATTTTATGATTTTAATTTGATTCTGCCACTCTGGCTCAGGTAATAGGTGCCTGCCTTCTAACTAGCAAGTCCAGGTTCAGTATTTGATGGTGCTGGAACTTTTAATATCAAAATATTCAATTTTGGATGGTATATACAATTTATGATTGCATGATATTGTGCCACGTGCCTGGCAAATCAGTAAAATGGAAAATTAGGTTATCAGTCATTCATAAGAAAGGAAGAAAAGATGAGTGCAATAATTATATAGGAGTCATCATAATGAATGTTTTTAGTCGTATATATGGAAAAATCAGCAAATACTTTTTGGAAGAAAATTATAAACACAAGGAGAATAAAATACAGGCAGGCTTTAAGTATGGGATATCAACAATTGATTACATATTGTGGTATTATCGCCTCACTGTGGTGGTTGTCTGTTTATATAAAAGTGGGTGCCGCGTGACAATGGTTGACAATGATTAACATGCGGAATTAATATAGTGGCAGTAGTCAACATCCTTGTATTTAATTATGTATAACAGCTGCAGGGGAAACAAAACGAGCCGTTGGACAACCATCATAGTGAGGCTATAATAAAACAAGATTGAAGTTAAGACTGTAAGGTCATATCTTCCACTTCACCATAAATATTAACATAGATTTAAAAAACTATGAATAGGCTATATTTAAATTAAAACTTGATGCAAAATAGACTTTTTAATGAAAGAAGAACCTATAATAGTATAATAAAAATTAATAAAAATAAGTCTAGTATTTGAACAGAGAGATGCAAAGAAGTTGCTGCCAAACATTCAGCGTACTTGGATGGATCTGTGACCCAGGCAGGAAGTGGCTATTTGGCGAGACATGTTGAAGGATTTTACAGTAGGAAGTAGATCAAAATATGAACTCAATATTTCACTAAAATAAATAACAGAATAAATTGAAATAGTAACAAAATATTTTACTCACTTTTTACAGTAGATGTTGGAAATTTTGTGCATCCTATCTATGCATTTCTGACATTAATAAATTTTAGGAACACTTCCTGGAGTACTGCTTCTGATATTACATGCATTTTTTTTGTGTAATTGCAGTCATAAATTCATCCAGAATATGTGTATTGTTACGATAAACTTCGTTTCAATGTTCCCCATAAATAAAAGTCGTACATATTAAAATACAGAGAACATGATGGCCATAATCCACGACTAATTATTCTCTCATCAACAGAGGCTTGTTAGTTTCTTGGATTTGAGTGTGTGTGACATTTATGGGGGAAACAATCCACACAGTCTGGACAAATTAAAGGCTGAATTACAAGAGAAAGCTGCAGAATATTACAAGCAGTGCTGCAGAAAGAGTTCCTGGAATTATTAATTGGCGTTAGAAATGCATAGATCAGAAAGGATGGGAAACCAGATAAAATAAGAAGAGTTAATTCTAGACTGTAATGGGCAGGACATGTGGCATGAATGGGGAATGAAAAAGGGGCATGAAAACTCCTTGTAAGAAAGTCAGAGGGAAGATGCCCAGTTAGTAGACCAAGAATGAGATGGGAGAATAACATTAACTTTGATTTGAGGGAAATAGATTATACAGTTAGCTCAGGTTAGGGATGTATGGAGAGCTTATGTCCATTGCCCAGATCAGAAAGGATGGGAAACCACATAAAATAAGAACAGTTAATCTAGACTGTAATGGGCAGGACATGTGGCATGAATGGGTAATGAAAAAGAGGCATGAAAACTCCTTGTAAGAAAGTCAGAGGGAAAATGCCCATTTGATAGACCAAGAATTAGGTGGGAGAATAACATTAACTTTGATTTGAGGGAAATAGATTATACAGTAGATGATTGGAAAACATTAGCTCAGGTTAGGGATGTATGGAGAGCTTATGACCATGTGCCCATGAACTTATGGGTTTGATAGTGGCAGCGAGTTAGTTAATTAGGAGGGATAACATTTCCAACATTTACCTTAAAAAGTGAGTAAAATATTTTGTTTTGTTTCACTTTATTCTATTATTTCTTTCACTGAAGTATTGTGTTCATATTGGATCTATGTCCTTTTGTAAAATCCTTCCTTTCACAAAATTCTTCAGTGTTTGTCGGCAAACATCCACTTTCTGCCTGGTGATGGATGCCTACCAAGTGTGCTGAAAATGTTTGGTAGTGCCTCCTCTGCAGTTCTCTGTACATAACATCAGTCGACGAGACATTACTGAAGATGAAGCTACAAAAGCTTCAAAACTGCAGTATAATTAGAAGGCTGGATATGAAGTATTTTATATTTTAATTTAATCTTAAATTAAATCTCATAATGATTTTTTCCTATAAAAGTTCAATATAAGTTCCTATGATCTACCTGAGAATCGAATCCAGGACCTCATTTACTGTACTCAGGACCTTTTACCTAAAAAATAACACAAAATAATATACTTATATAAAGAATTCTTGCATATTCAGCTAAAACATTAATGCAATTCCCCCTCTTCTATATTCCATCATATGTATATGTTGATTTTGTGTACAGTACTTAATTAATACATTAATGTAAAAACATTAATGCAAATCCCCCTCTTCTATATTCCATCATATGTATATGTTGATTTTGTATACAGTACTTGTTTGATTGAATGATTTTGTTTACAGTGTTTGTGTGTCAAATGTTATTACTGGCAACATAATATCAGTGTACTTCTGTGACTATGGAGATATATCTGTTGTAACGGTTGACAAATTGCAGCCCTTAACAAATCAGTTTAAGGAATTGCCTTATCAAGCCATCAAGGCAAAGCTTGCAGGTATGTATCATAAAAATATATAGTAAATTATGACACTATAAGATAAAGCATAAAGTGATACCACTAGAGGCTCATGAGGTAGTAAGAGGTTATAGCTCCCATATTTCTAAACAATCAACACAAATTAATATAATACATTTGGGAATTTTTACATTATGAGATTTTCACCAGATGGCAGTTTAGAAAATTACTGGCAAAAGAAAAAAATGACAGTCATGAAAACAGCTGACGATGGAAAAGATGTTTTTTCTGATACTGCAGTTCTGTGTTAAGAAAACATAGATGTATGAGGTAAGAAGAATTCGCAATTCATTTGAATCAACACAAAATTTCAGCTATGGATGTTGACCACTTTTACCCCCAAAATATATGTCTGGAACTCATTTCTGTTAGGGGCAAATGTGTTAGAAGGTTTAGGCCAGTTAAAAAATCTTAACCCCATCACAATTGAAGGTAATGAGTACCACATGCATGATATGGGGGTAGCATAGCTGACAACCCAACTGATATCCTGTCCCTATTGTCTAGAAGTACTATCCAGTTTAATGGATAAAGTACTGATATGGAAAACCTTGGTTCAAATCCTGGTTTAGGCATATATTTTTCTTAATAGTGAGTGGAGAACATATTTTAATCGACTCACCTCATACATTTTCAAACTTCTTTGATACCGACGGTTTCAGACAAAATCATGTCCTTCTTCAGTCATGGCTTCCACTGATGAAATTCCGTGATTGTTGATTTCTTTAGTGACATCACTTCTTGTGCTGCCATCTTTCGTTGGGATTATAAACTTTGTAATTAAATTTTTGTCCACCGGAATATCGAAATTCATAGATCGATATTTATTCTTCTGAATGAATATCATTTCCCAAATTGTCAATTCCAACGGTTTATCCAATTGTTTCAAAAGTTTCACTTCTTTTTCAATTTTATGATGTTCTAGTAAACTATGTGCAGCAATTGCTGATTTTTCAATTTCACAATTTTTAATATTTCTAAAATTTTCTTTAGTGCGTGTTTCCAAATTCCTTTTTGTTTTTCCTATGTATACAATCATTACAATTAATTTGATAAATTCCAGATTCCAGATTTCTTTGGAAACACGCACTAAAGAACATTTTAGAAATATTAAAAATTGTGAAATTGAAAAATCAGCAATTGCTGCACATAGTTTACTAGATCATCATAAAATTGTAAAAGAAGCGAAACTTTTGAAACAATTGGATAAGCCGTTGGAATTGACAATTTGGGAAATAATATTCATTCAGAAGAATAAATATTGATCTATGAATTTCGATATTCCGGTGGATAAAAATTTAATTACAAAGTTTATAATCCCAACGAAAGATGGCAGCACAAGAAGTGATGTCACTAAAGAAATCAACAATCACGGAATTTCATCAGTGGAAGCCATGACTGAAGAAGGACATGATTTTGTCTGAAACCGTCAGTATCAAAGAAGTTTGAAAATGTATGAGGTGAGTTGATTAAAATGTGTTCTCCACTCACTATTAATGATATAACCTCATAATGTTTACTTCCCAATATTAATTTAAATATATATTTTTCACTTAAAATATTAATTTGTCCTTTAATGTAAATGACAAATTTAAAATTTTTCATTGGAAACATTTTTCTCTTCAAAATTATTTATTGATTACTCTGAATGTATAAATTTACGTATGTCATAATAGATTTACAGCTATAATTGCAACATTAACCCTTCAAACTGGATATTTAAATCCCATTGACATACCGCTGTGACTGTATTTAAATTCATTACTATAGCTGCTTTGTTTTACATGGTTCTAAAAAAATTGCTTCATCTAATAAACTTTCAACACATCACAGAATTTTTAAGGGATAGTAGGGAAGAGTATCCCTCTTGATTGAGTATACAGAAATATTTAAAACACTTATCAAAACCTGGCTGCAGTATATTATATCTTGAAGCATCATCACAACTTCCTCCACTCCATAGTCCAAAGTCCATAGTTTTTTTTAATGTACTAATCAGCCACGGTGGACTAGTGGTTATGCTCCTTGCCTGGTTCCGAGGGTAGCGGGTTCAAACTCTGCTGCGGTTGATGGATTTTTATAGGTTGAAAAAATCCAAGGAGCAAGTCCTCTGTGAAGAATTTTAAGCCGTGGGTTCCAAGTCTGAAGATTTTCAGGCTCATAAAAGATCCTTAAGCCCGAACAAAGAGGCCTCTAAGCAAAATTTACCAACTGATCTCAAACATCCTAGTAATACCTTAGTGTCTGCTAGATGGCTCATTGAGTCGGTGTGTTGACAGCATGCCACTCATGCCATCTTCGAACAAATAAGGTTACTAAAAATGAACTTGGTCTATAAACTCCTGATAAAGGAGAGGCCATTGCTCAACAATGGGCTACGCCATTAATTATCAAATACATCTTTTGGTGGGCTCATAAGACTTTTACCAAATTTGGCAACCTGGAGGGGCAAGTAAGTTTTTATTGTTGTTTATTTTTTATCATTTCACTCACCTCATACTTCATAATTTATAGCAGACCCAGGGTTTCTTCACGTAATTCGTGACATTGTCAATGCTGCGTCATGTTCACAACTGACGTCCAACGGCCTTCTATCCTGCAGACTGACCTCCGCGCCATCTGGTGGCCGACCGAAGAATTTCCAAATCAGGCCTCTTTCTTTATAACCGGGTATTTCAAAATTCATAGTTGTATTTTCATTCTTGCATATGTAAATTTTTTCCCAAATTGTGAGTTCCTTAGGTTTTTCCAATTGTTTAAGTAATTTTGTTTTGGTTTCTATTCTATGTTTTTCTGACCAGGCATGTGCAGCTATTGCAGATTTTTCGGTTTCTCTCCATTTTTAACATTTCTGAGGTGTTCTTTTAATCTTGTATTTAGATTCCTTTTTGTTTTTCCTATGTATATCTTTTCACAATCTTTACAATTAATTTGATAAATTCCCGATTTTTTGCAGTCTTCAATTTTTTCATTTTTGTTGGTTTTTATTAAATTACCTAAGCTGTAATCATTTTTCGGTGCTAATTTAATGTTGAATTTGTTGAAAATTTTTTGAAACTTGTCAAATACGAAAGGATGGTATGTGAACTTCTTGAATTTTTTGCCTATATTTTTATCTGTCTGAAGAGTACTTTCATTGATGACTTTTTGTTCTTTGAATTTATTTATTTTCTTGTGTATCATTTTCTTGTGAAAACCATTATCCTTAGCAATTTGTATGATGTGTTCTTTCTCTTTATTGTAATTTTCTTTGCTCATGGGGACATTCACAAGTCTGTGTGTTAAACTATTAAATACTGCCTGTTTGTGTGAAAAATGGTTAAATCCAGTAGCTTTTATATAATTGTCGATGTGAGTTTCTTTTCTGTAGATTCCAAATTCTATTTTCTTTTTCTCTTCTTTCCTAATCAATTTAAGGTCTAAAAATGGTATTTCATGATTATTTTCTATTTCCATTGTAAATTTGATTGTTTTATTTTGAATATTTAACAGTTTAATGGCATCTTCTAATTGTTTCTCTTTACTATTGCTATGATATCATCTACGTATCTTCTCCAAAATTTAAACATCAAAGGATGTGCTTTAGTTACATGACATTCAAAATTCCCCATAAACATGTCTGCTAAGAATGGTGATAATGGATTTCCCATTGCGAGTCCTGATTTTTGTCTAAAGTATTTTCCTCTAAAGGTGAAGAACATTTGATTTAAGCATAATTTTGTTAGTTTTATGTATTCTTTAACGCTATCATCATCTAATTTGTTTTCTTTCAACCATTTTTCTAAAATTTTCAAAGTTGTGTCAGTCGGTATGTTTGTGAATAATGAAGTAACATCAAATGAGACCAATCTTTCTGAAGGTTCTATTTCTACATTTTCTAATTTCTCAACTAATTGGTAAGAATTTTCTACTGCTAAATTTTCAAATTTTTCCATACCTTTAAATTTATTGTTAAGCCATTTGGATATGTTATATGTCGGTGAATTGATATTGTTGATGATAGGTCTCATTTTCTTTCCGTCTTTGTGGATTTTAGGAAGACCATGAATGTTGGGGTTTCTGGGATTTGGTATTTTTAATTTAAACTTTTCCTTTTGTGTCATAATTTTTTTAATTGATTTTAGGTTGGTTTCAACTTCTTTAATTGTTTTTGCGAGAGGATTTGTTTTAATTTCTTCATATTCTTCCCCCTTTAATAAATTCTCCATCCTATCATTATAATCGTCTTTATCCAAAATTACCAAATTATTCCCTTTGTCTGACTTTGAAAAAACAACATTTTTATTATTAATGTTTCTTATTTTCTTCATATTTGTTTTGCATATGTTTTTTATTTTTGTGTTTTTAATTTTTTCAATAACTTCCCCACATTCTTTTCTGATTATTGTTTGTTCTTCAAAATTCATGTCATCTATAGCAATTTCAATATCAGCTATGTAATCTTCTAAATTGTTAGAGTAACTAATGCATGTTTTCAATCCCTTGTCCAAAATAGATATTTCTTCTTTTGTAAAGTTTTCAGATGATAGGTTAATTACATTATTCTCAATTTCTTTATCCCTTCCTAATGTAGTGGTTATACTTTTTGTACTTATATTTTTCTTCAATTTTTTTAAATCAGGTTTTAAATTAATTATCTTTTTCTTTTGTACATCAAATTTTTTCTTCATTTTGAGGTTCAATTGGTTGTAGAAGTTTTTTTCTAGGTTATCCCAAATTATTTGTCCTAAATTGTTGTTTAATCTTAGATGTAAAAAGTACAGTTCTACGTCTATTTTACTTATAGTTGTGTAATGTTTGACTTTTTCAAAATTGAGAGTTTTCTTTTCTAAACTTTTTTGGTGTTGGTTATTGTTGTTTTTAACCATTTTCCGGACAAATTTTGGAGTGATATTATTTTCTAAACATTTATTAATGAATTTGATATCTGCAGCTCTTTTATTTCTAAGTTCTTTTAATTTCAAATATCTTTTAATTTCTATCTTATTTTCCGAAAAATGTTCGTTGAAATGTTGTATATTTGAAGCCGCCATCTTGTTCCAGTTGTTTACGTTATTCTTGTTTTCCTATGACTTGATAGCCAACTTTATTAAGTTATGTAAGTTTTTATTCTTAATGTAACCTTCCACAAAGTGTTTCTTCTGCAACAATAATCTTACCCATACTCTAAGCTGCCTTATAATATTCATTTAGATTAATAGAGAGTTAGAATTTTTAACGACTCACCTCATAATTGTAATACAATTATGAGGGATTTTTAAAAATTCCAACTCTCTATTAATTAAAATAAATCTCATAGTGTCACTTCCTTTTAAATATTAAGAAACTGAATTTAGATGTTTCACAATGGGATCTATTTTGAATAATTTCTTATTTCCATCAAAATTCAGCTTGTCATTTTCAATTAAATGAATAAACCTGTTTAGAAATTCATAACTATCCTGTGATATAGAGTGGTAAAATACAGGAGTGTCAAAAAGAGGATTTTGCTAAAAATTATTTAATTGATGGCTTTTGAATAATACACATCAACATTTGCAATAAAAAAAAACATACAGCTCATCAGCATCAGTATCTTTCCATTGAGAAATGCAACTTTAGATGGTCTTATTTTGAATTTATAAATTGATTGATATACTTGTTGGTTTCTTTGACTATAGTCTGCATTAAAGAATCATAAAAAATTAAATGCCTCTGATGCACTTCCTATTTCATTGAGAGGCCCTCGTACACCACTAAATAGAATTTATTTTTTTGATAATTATTATTTACTATTTCTCAATTTCAATTGCTGGCATTTTATGTTTTACAGTGCACAGAAGTCTTCTAACTCGCTACTTCCTTCTCCGTCACTTATTGTTTTCTCTTGATTATCACCCAAAAACTATCATCAGTTTCATCATCACTAACTGTCTTACTGCAACTATTGCAAAATCTAATATTTTCCAATAAAGGTTCATCTAGAATTTTAATAATGTCATCAGAAAAGAGTGCATGCAATGTGCTTGTTTGTGCCATATTTACACGCCCTAACCTTTAAGGAGCGTGGAGCATTGAAACAGAAGTCATGGAAATGTATTGTTTTGAAATGTGTTTGTGTCTGTAGAAAGGGAATCTACAAGCATTTAAGGTTATCTGGACCAAACATAATCTCTAAATCCTAAGAGATGGGAGAGGAATGATGATTTTTTATAAGATCTTGCATTCTGCTAGTGTCTACTTGGCATGCCCCAGTAAGGAAGAAATATGTTCATGAGTTCCTGGCTTGAAGGGTTAATAATCCCATCATAAAATTATCTTGAATTAGAAACAACCAATTAGATGGGTGCGGGGAAATAATTTGAAACCTACAAAATATTTTTATTGATATAATTGAGATTAAAGTTTGATATATGTGTCATTAATCTGTTTTGATTTTTTTACAATTTGTTTGTTTTTGATTATATAAAAAATAATGTATTTCAAAACTTAATGAAGAGATTGATAATACAGGATTTTTTTTTTTGTTCAATACCACCACAATGTCATTTCAACATTCTGGTTTGCAGGAAAATAATTTTTAAGAAATATCTTGGTTGCTAAGTTTTTTGTCCATACCCCTTAATTGTATTGAGGCGATGTGCTGACCAGATGTCACTCACTGACTTCCCTAGGTTAAAGCAAACATTTTTCTCTTTAAAAGAAAAGTATAAACTATTAAATTTGAAGAGAAAAAAATTAATGTATCCTTCATTGAGAAGTGTTAAATTAATAATGAAAACATCAGTATAAACTATATTTGCAGTAAAAATGAACTTGCATAACCTTTAGATATTTCTTTAACAGATTTAATTTTATTTGAAGAGATTTAATTTTCTTCGCAAAATAAATATTAACATAAAGTTACCTAACTTTACCCTGCATGTTTTTTTAAGGTATTCAACCCAAGCACAGTGATTGGTCAGTGGAAGATTGCCTGAAGTTTCAAGAACTTGTAGTAGAACATCAGTTTGTATCTGTTATAAAGGAGACAGGACCAGATTTGCTGAATCCTAGTGACACTGTTATAGGACTGAAACTTATTGACACGTCAGGAGAAGAGGACGTATTTATAGATCAACTTCTAATTGAACAAGAGCGAGCAATTGTAACTCCAACCTCATAACTTGTCGTAACACCAAAGTATGTAAATAATAACGTATAGTCTACTGTTTAATAATCTTTCTGATAATTCTAATTGTATTGCAACTGTTAGCAACTGTCTTAAATCCTGAACTTATATTCCATTATTAAAAGTAAATTTTCATGGATATTCTGATGTTTGAGGATAATTTTTTAATTAATTTTTAAGGAAATGGGTGAAAGTGTAAGAGAATTTGGATGTTAAAGTGTAAATTAATATACCCAGGCCCAGTTTCATCAACAATTGTTAAGGTTTAACAAATTGTTATTTTGTTTTAACACATAATTTTACAAAAATTCTTTTCACTGACATGTGTTATACTTATATATTAAATGAATTGTAATTTCTTCTTACCTCATACTTCTATGTTTTTTTAAACATAGCACTGCAGTATCGGCGACCCATTGTCACCATCGTCAGCTGTTTTCACGACTGTCAATTTTTTCTTCTGCTGGTAATTATCCAAACTGCCATCTGGTGTTCTTTTGAAGGAATTATTTTCTAAACTGCCATCTGGTGTTCTTTTGAATGAATCATTTTCTAAACTGCCATCTGTTGTATTTTTGAAGAACTTTCAAGTTCTTCAAAAATATAAACTATTAAATTTGAAGAGAAAACAAAGTAATGTATCCTTCATTGAGAACTTTCAAGTTCTTCAAAAATACAACAGATGGCAGTTTAGAAAATGATTCATTCAAAAGAACACCAGATGGCAGTTTAGAAAATAATTCCTTCAAAAGAACACCAGATGGCAGTTTGGATAATTACCAGCAGAAGAAAAAATTGACAGTCGTGAAAACAGCTGACGATGGTGACAATGGGTCGCCGATACTGCAGTGCTGTGTTTAAAAAAACATAGAAGTATGGAGTAAGAAGAAATCACGATTCATTTAATTCTTATGTGTTATACTGCTTGCTAAATTAACATCCCCTTTCTCTTGTGTAATGTTTAACACATTGTCAGTCATTAGAAAATGACTGCCATAAATCATGTATTTGAAGCAGATTTACTCCATTGGTATAATTACATTTTTCTTAAAAAAGTACGGCTATTATTAATAAATAAGGTGAGTCTCTTGCATCTTACCTCGTAAAAGTTGATAAGATGCAACAGACTCGCCTTATTTATTAAGAAGAATCTCATAATATAGCTTCCTATTGCAATTTTAAATGGCTACTATTTTTGATATGTCACACTGAAGAAAATAAATAATTTATATATTCAGTGTGAAGAGTGCTTTCATTAATTAATTCTTGTTTTTTGAACCTGTTTATTTTCTTGTGAACAATTTTTTCTTCAAACCATTCTCCTTTGCTACCTTCATTATGTGTTATGTCTCTCTATTTAAAAATCTTCTATGCTCATAGTAATGTTTCATCATCATCATCATCATTGGTGTGATGGTCCTTTTAGTTTGACCTTAGCCTCCCTCATAACAACCATCCATTCCCGGCTATTACTTTGGTAGTTTTTTTATGGGGTAGGGTTGTTAGCCCTACGTCGAACCTCCAACCTGGAGGACCAGGTCTCCATATTTATTACCCCTGGAGACAGGGTGGCCCAGCTGTACCCCCAGGCACTGAGTAGCTCAGGTACCTCGGGGTCGTCTCTCCCCTTACCCACTATGGTGGTCCCCTGAGGGACATAGTAATGTTTACCAGTATTAAAAACTGCCCGTTGGTGTGCAATGTGGTTGAATCCAGTTGATTGAATATAATTATCAGTGTGTGTTTCTTTCTGTGGATTCCAAATTATATTTTTTTTTTGTTTTTCTTCATTTCTGATCAATTTAAGTTCCAAAAGTGGCATTTGTTATTTTCAGTTTATATAGTAAATTCAATTGTTATACTCTGAATATTCAAACGTTTAAAGCATCTTCTATAACTTTTTGATCAGTTATTGAAATTACATCATCCATATATCTGCATCAAAACTTGAAAACAATGGTATGCCTTCATTATCTGGCATTTAAAATTACCCAGTAAGTAAAAAAAAAAAAAGATCAATGCATTAACTAAATTATGCATTGATCAATTGTTTTTTACTTAAATTCTACAGATAAAAGTCAGGACCCGCAATGGGGAACCCCATTATCCCCATTTTTTGGAAACGTGTAGACTACTTAACACATAGACTAATAAACATTACCATGAGCACAAAACAATTTTAGAATAGAGAAAAAAACACACAATGAAGGTAGCAAAAGAGAATGGTTTTGAAGAAAAAATTATTCACAAGAAAATAAACAGGCTTAAAAAATCAATGAAAGCATTCTTTAGACTAAAAAGAAATACAGAAAATTTAACTTTGGCATAGAATACATTTTTTAAAAATTTCAACAAATTCAATATCAAATTGGCACCAAAAAAATTATTACAGTCTAAATAAACTAATTAAAACTAACAGAAATTAAGATTAAATGCAAAATATCAGAAATTTGCCAGATAAAATGAGAAGAGTGTGAAAAAATACACAGGTAAAACAAAAAGAAAGTCAACAAGAAACTATTGAAGATGAAGCCACCTAGGCTTTGAAACCAGTAAATTAGAAGACTGGATATGGTGAGGTGTAAGAGATTTTAATTAAAATCTTAACAAAAAATAAATTTGAACATTGGAATGAAAGTATAACTTAGAAATGTAGATAAATGGGGGAGTAGATAAATCTGAAATAGTTGCTCATGTTTGGTCAGAAAAACATAGAATCAAATAGAACACAAAATTATTGAAACAATTGTTTTAAAAAATCCAAATTCTGCACAGTAGCTGAGTGGTTAAGGCAAGAGGCCTTGGCACAGAGCTACAGGATTTGTGCTGGTTTGAGGTGAAATTTTTCTCATGGAATTTTGGCCAGAATGGGACCAGTGCCCACCCAGCATCTTGAGGAATTTGGATAGCTACAATAAGTAGTGGCTCCAGGTTGAGAAAACCAGCTATAACAGCTGTGGGACCCGACATGCTGACCACATGTCACCCCTACACTGACAGGATGATATTCTACTTCTGTGATTAACACATGTAGATTAGAGGCTAGGAGCTAGTAGGCCTGTTGCTCCATGGAGAAAAAAAAAAATTCAAAGAACTTACAATTTGGGAGAAAATTTATATCCAAAAGTATGAGGAAAAAGTCATGAATTTTGAAATTCCCAAGGAAAAGGATTTGATTTAGTAGTTCATCTGTCAACCTAAAGAGGGAAGGGGAAGCAACTTATATGATCACCAACCACCAATTCAGTAGTCAGAACGAGCTGATGATAGAATGCAAGTTTTCTAAAACATTCATAATTAAATATGGGAAATAACATTATGAGGTTCTTAATTCGTAAATTAATGAATCATTTTTTACATAACTCATTAATTTACAAATTTCTGCAACATGTTTCTACGAATTCTACAAATAATGAGGTGAGGTATCTATATCTGACCCTTGAAATTATTAACCTATAACTTGATTAAATTATTGGCTCAATAATGAAAATGTAGATTTATGGAAACTAGAAGAACCTCAAGCCGGAAAATGAGTTCTCTGAACAAAATTTGTGAGTCATTTCACATCCGGTTTTAAATTTGGCACTAATGACTTTGAGTTTTAAAGAGTACTAGTACCATTAAATAAAATTGTGATGATACGTGTGCAAGTGGGACTGGCAGCTAGCTCTCCAATTGTATCATGTGTAAGACTACTGGTTTGTTTTCTAAAATAAATATGCAGAATCAGTTTTTGTAAATAATGACTCAATAACAATTTAAAATTAAGAAGATATAATACTGAAGTTCAGATTCAAAGTGTAATTAACTGATAGAATATTGTACTGTGGAATTTGTAGGATATGTCAAAACTCTTTAGGATAGATGTGAATATATATTTCATAATTTACTTAACTTTCACAGAGAAAAAAAAAACACTATGAGGTTTAACTTAAGGATTAAATTAATGTTTTTATTACCTCGCCTCATATCCTTTTTCTTCTAGACTGCAGTTTCGGAGCTTATCTCCATCATCAGTAGCCTCTGGTCGACCGGTGTTATGTCATTTCTTGGCAGTTTTCTTCTTCCTTCCTTCTCAGGAAGATGATGGAGATAAGCTCCGAAACTGCAGTCTAGAAGAAAAAGGATATGAGATGAGGTAATAAAAACATTAATTTAATTCATATATTTCATAATTTTCATATTACTACCTATTTATGAAAGATTATTAAACATATTTTACGTTATGATATCAAATTCCTTCAATCTGCTTTTATTCAAAAGCCAGATATAACTTTTAAATTCCTGTAAACAAAAAATTAAGTTATGACCGTAATTAATAAATTAATGAGTCATTTTAACATCTTACCTCATATTTCATGTTTTTCAAACACGGCAACTACAGTTTTCAAATGATCTTGTCATTCATTTGAAAACTGTAGTTGCCGTGTTTGAAAAACATGAAATATGAGGTAAGATGTTAAAATGACTCATTAATTTATTAATTAAGAACCTCATAATGTGTTTCCCAATTTTAACTTGAATATGATCGTAATGTTTAATCAAACAATCAGTCAGCAGAGATATCTTAAATATAATGTTTGAGACATTTCAAACACGATATTTAAACAAAGTTAAAATTGGGAAACACATTATGGGGTTCTTAATTAATAAATTAATGAGTCATTTTAACATCTTACCTCATATTTCATGTTTTATCAAACACGGTAACTATAGTTTTCAAATGATCTTGTCATTCATTTTCAACCGCCATTATGATTACCAGATATTCGTTGGAATCTCCCTCTATAACGTTGCCATCTGGTGTTGATTTGACGAACTTCAAGATATCGTTGCCATCTGGTATTGATTTGATGAACTTCGAGATGAGGTCACGTTCATCCAGAATGTCGAAATTCATAGATTTAAATTTGTTCTTCTGTATAAATATTTTCTCCCAAACTGTCAAATCCAAAGGTTTTTCCAAATGTTTTAGAAGTTTAGCTTCTTTTTCAATTCTATGACCTTCCAACAAACTATGTGCTGCAATAGCTATTTTTTCAATTTCACCATTTTTAATATTTCTAAAGTGTTCCTTTGTGCGAGTGTCCAAATTTCTTTTTGTTTTTCCTATGTATACTTTATTGCAATCTCGACAATCAATTTGATAAATTCCAGATTTTTTACTATCTGGGGTGTTCATTTTCTTATTGGTTATTAATAAGTTACCAAGGATAAATTTATTTATCGGTGCCAATGTAATATTGAATTTCTTGAAAGTTTGGGAGAAAATATTTATACAGAAGAACAAATTTAAATCTATGAATTTCGACATTCCGGATGAACGTGACCTCATCTCGAAGTTCATCAAATCAATACCAGATGGCAACGATATCTCGAAGTTCGTCAAATCAACACCAGATGGCAACGTTATAGAGGGAGATTCCAACGAATATCCGGTAGTCATAATGGCGGTTGAAAATGAATGACAAGATCATTTGAAAACTATAGTTACTGTGTTTGATAAAACATGAAATATGAGGTAAGATGTTAAAATGACTCATTAATTTATTAACGATATTTAAACTCAAAGCAGTAGAAGAATATTATCTAAATGTTTACATCTTGCATAATGAACTGTTTAATAATCTCTCATAAACATGTAAAAGCCTAATAAAGGACAGGAATCCTATTTACATAAATTAACAGGACAGCTAAAGCTCACGTAAATAAAGAGAAGTCAAACTACTACATGAACAAACATAGTTAACTAAAACATGTTTAATGAGAACTAAACTATTGCATATTATAGAATAAACATAAATGTTTACAAACAACAGCCCAACAAAAAAAAAGTGGAGTGAGATGATATTATAAAGTTTTACTTAAAAGAAAACTACATAAAAGTCGACACATTTACATGAAAGTAGACCTATACTCTTCTCATTTCTGATGCCGACCTCGAAAGCCCACCTTACCACTCAGAACCAAAATCTGAAGTATTGAAGTAAACTTTATCAAACGGTGAAACATGATGGACTGTCCTTGATTAACTTAATTGCTTTATGTAGGAATTAAGGAGAAGGATAGGGAAGTTTAGGTGCATCCCATACTGCACCCGAAGGTATAGAAAGGAAGGTAACAATACACTACGCACAGGTGTGTTCATAAATTTCACTCAGGCACTGCGTGGTTCATTATGTTTCATTTAGTCTGATTTTGACTGCCAAATGTATTATGCTTATTTAATAATTTTTTTAATGTTGTATTATGTGAAATATATTTTCTTGCAGGATTTTATCTTGTCCTCTATATGTCTCTGCATTGGGCATAAATATTGTGTTAATTGGTCAATATTTCTTGAATTTTAATAATTTCAAGAACATTATCTTCATAACAATATTCTTAATAAAGACACGTCAATTGGATCCAGTTGAAGTTATTACTGTACATACTCTAAGCAATATTAACATTTTAATATAAAATTATTTACCTTTTAGGTCCGTCTCCTCAATAAAAAAAATACATTATCTAACTGTAGGCCTTTCGAGACTAGTCCCATAATCTGCTGAAATAATTTTATATTATAATTTTAAAATTGTGATTAACATCTCATTAGAGCTCTTCATTGAATTTTATTAATGTTAACATTCAAGTATGACTGAATATTTGCTCTTATAGATGTTTTGCTTATTGTGATATTAGTCTCTCTAATATTTATACAGGTAATTTCCTTCTTGAAGAGTATTATTAGGGCAAGGATAGTTATGAAATAATTTTTTGTAAAAATACAATGAAATTGAAGTATTATAAAATTTAAAATATTTGCATAATAGTTCAATTGAAATATTATGTTCACTAAATAAAGTTTGCACTGAGGAAGATCATTTATTTCAGTAATATGAACAAATGTTGTGGTTTTAAAAATTTCAGGTGTACATATAAACAGAGGTATCTCCATAATTACAAAAAAAAATAGTTACTTGGTTAGAATGGAAGATTTTTCTTTTTATGCATCATGAAATATAGGCCTATGTAATATATTGCAGAAGGATATCTTGTAACATTGGCATTGAGTATATTTCAGATTATTTTGTGATATCTTGTAATTTTGGAACTGTTTGTAAAGCAATCCGACTACAGGCCTTATAGAAGGCCCTTGGGTTATAAGACAATAAGCACAAGATGTCAGTCCAGTATAACAGCTGCTTTAACCCAAGATCAGGTGCCACCAGAAAATTTGGTCCAGTTTAAAAATCTTTCCATATCAAGAATCAAATCTGCAATCTTGCAGCTTGTAGCATGTTGCCATAACTATCATATTTTCCAGTGTATAAGATGCACCCAAGATATTTAATACAATTTCTAAAATTAACCTAAACTTTCACTTCATTAACCCTTAATTACTCGCGCATACATAACCTACATGAGGACTCATGCAGGGTATTTTTTTGCCTTCAAGTCTTCATCATAGTTAATAACACTGTATCACATTAGTACAAAGTTTAATGATATTTTTAAAAATAATAACACACACATATATATATATATACATATATATCACTCAATGGAAAAGCGGTCTGGACAGAACTCCACCACATGATTTTTGCAGATCGGCTTGCCGCAATTGGCGCAACACTTTGTTGTCTTTGGTCATGTTCCCTGGAATACTGAAGTCTCTTCAGGTCTATTTGAATATTTGTGTTCCTTACAACTAGGTCAATTATCTCATCAATAAATAATAGATTCCAAGCTTCAACACTAGTTTTAGCATGTTTTGCCAGTTGTTTCACACCAGGTTTCTCTGTCACAATATTTCGGCAGGCGTTCTCCCCCTAACATTTGGTGGTTCCTTGTACCAGATAGTGCCATGTTTTCCTTTATAAGGAACGTGTTGAACTGCCAGTGGAATGTCATCTTCAGAGAGACTTGCTGTAGCATAAAAATCTTCATTGTCTGACGTAATATCATCCTGATCACTTTCTGCGCTCTGTATAGAGTTAGAATCATGATCACTGTTTTCTACACAGTCTTCGTCTGATGAAGAAGAAAATCCGCCAACAATTTCATCATCTGATGTTTCCAACAGTTCTATAATTTCATCTTCTGTCAATATTTTCCTCTTTCTACTCATATTTACTCTTAGACTTCAAATTGTAAGCATGAGAATAGAAAATAACTCTCTACAGATGCTAGGTGTGCATGGGGTAAAAACTTTCCACAGGCAGCAACAATGCCATAAAATAAATATAATTGCATCATTAGCTATTCCAAGAAACAAAATACAACTGAAACATGTGCTGGAAGAGTTAATTTGAGAATAGGTGAGTTCCAGGGAATCTCATAAATGTAATTGTCACTAAATACTAGCGTCTTTCAACCTAACAGAAAAAAATTACCCCGCACGAGTAATTAAGGGTTAAACTCAAACGCCATGACCTTTAAAATATTCGATAAAATATTTGATGTTACGCTTAATGGGTTGATTGACTGTCGTGTCCCTAATCATTTTTGTTGAAATGGCTATACCATTTTTCCAATTTTCATTCACCCATTTCAATACTTCTAGCATTCTGCACTTTTCCCATGTTCTGCACGCTTTTCTTTATGCAAATTGTACAATATCTCCTTCTGACCATGCCAAATATTCATAATTTTTTCTGTAGATGGATGTCCAAAATCTTTTCCGTGTCTCCATTTCCATGTTCTACATGTTTTACAATGTTCAATTTATAACTTGCAATATATGAATGCAGCTTACGTTTTTTTTATCACTAAAAACTATGGGAAAATATCAAACTGAACACAAAATATCTAAACACATCAACTCAATACTCATAAACCTTTATTGGCTGGGTTATCTATAACGGAGAACGTGAACAGACTACCTGTACTTTGCATAGGTTAATTACCATGGAAAGATGGACTACTAAATAAATTGTGTGAGGTTCTCTTACCCAGGATAGTGAGGCTCATTCTGCACTGTTTGGCTTTCAGACTCTCTGCTTGCCGACAGTGCAGTTTCTGATGCCCTGTTCTGGTGTGGGGAAGTCCACAATTTATCCAACCATTGACTTTCAGGTGAACTATCTTGTCGCCATGTGGCTAGGGTTACATGAACCACAACCCCATCTTGATAGCCATAAAGGAATTTGGCTGCCAAGAGACCTCAGGGTGTTCAATATGCAGCACACAGACGATGCTATGTCACCACCATAACAAAAAAAAAATTGATGTGAAACTTAAATAGAAAACCCTGTTCTTAGCCAATGATGGTAAAAAATCCATCTTATACACTGGAAAATATAGTAAGTATACAATTGCATGCTTCATTGGAATTCTAGGTATGTAAAGGAAATATAACATGAATTGAAGTATCTCTCTTTACACCCAAGATTTGTGAAAATTGATTCACAAGGACATGACATAACTATCATTCCTCAGGACTCTCAAAACTTCTTCTCCTTCTTCACTTCACGGGCTAGGCAAAATGCCTGTTCTGCCTCATAGTTGTTCTGTCCATCTTTTCACTGGCCTTCCTACATTTCTTGAACCTCTTGGCTTGTAGTTAAATGCTACTTTTGGTAATCTCGTTACGTTCATTCTTTCTACATGTCTAAACCATTTTTCTCTATATTCTCAAAACTCTACCTCTAAACTTCACAAAAGTTAAGCACAGCTTTCTCAGGTTTTTTTTTACTCGGATCAAACAAGCTGGAAGGTCTGGAGTTCAAATCCTGTTGGGGTCAGGATTTTTAAACTGGCCTAAACCTTCTTCAGGCACCATAGCCCTGGAGTCAATACAGCCTCTAAACAAAAATGAGTACTAGGTGTTTATTCTGGGGGGTGAAGGTGGCCATCATGCAGGACTAACATCTTGTGCCAATTGTCTAAGATGGTGGGAACCCTTAACCTCTTACTACCCCAAGGGCATCAAGGTCTATAATAGGATCACATTACCTTAGTCTTTTTCCTCCCATAAAACTATAAGAGATAAAAATTAAGATTTGGTATAGAGTATAAGTACTTACAATATTGTGTTCACTATATTTAGGGATATATAAAATAAAATTTCGAGTACTGTACACTCTATTTTAAAATAGAATGTCTCATATATGTGATTGTATGGTAGCCACAAAATTGGCACCTACGTTTTCCACAATATGTCTTATGTGAGTTTGCATTATTCCAAGAATTTTCAAGAATAATATAAGCTTATGAAAAATAATGCCACAAGTATAAAACAATAGATCTTTCAATTTAAAATATGATTTTACTATATAACAAAATTTTACAATAATATATAAATTTAGTACTGCACTAGGGCTGAGCAGGAGGTATCCTGCACTAGTACAGAGATATGGAACACAGACTCTGAATACTTTCTCGGACATTGTGTTTATGTCGAATAGAAAAATTCTTAATTGAATTATGATTACTCAATTCCGCACATATGTGTGTGCTCTTCCTATATACATACAAGCTATGTTTTTATGTACAAAAAGGTGTAATTTGCCATATTCCATCAATTTTTTTCAAGTTTTGAATAGTATATACTTACTGATATGTTACTACATATATCCTTAGTTTTAAATCACATAAGTACATACATATATTGTGTTTTTAATGCATAACTATCTGAGCCCTAATGATAATTTATTAGCTAACTTGTTTTTAAAATCTTTTCCTAGAATATCATAAGCAATATTTCATGTTGGTTAAAGTTCCCAACTTTATATTAATATAATGTTAATTTCATATTGTGTAATTATAATGGAATACTGCTCATTACATTTTAAGGTAGCTTTACCAATCCATAATGTGTGTGATGATTGAATTTATTATCTTTTAAGAGTGAATTTATGAACTATGATATAGTGCTCTTAGACAAATTATTTTAGTGTGTCTCAATATTGTCTAAAGATTGATTTATTTATTTATTTCAGTAGCTCAGGCAGCAAAATATCTAACTACAGACTTTATACCCTGGGTTTAATCCTAGGCAGCAAAGTTGTAGAAATTTAATAGAAGTCATGTTGAAAAACATGATTGGTTCCTCTTTCATGTGTGTTGTATATTACTGTTAAAATCATTATGGTTAGTTTTTTTAAAATCTACCTTAATAATTAAAACACCATTAAACATTCTTAAATTATAGTAAAATCAACTGACAAGCAAACCTTAAATCCTAAATAGCAGGGCTAATCTTAATTTACATGAATTTAGTTTATTTTAAATTATTTTTTATTGATTCTGGTACCAACTCAGACTCCTTTAAAATCATTTTCAAACATTTTTTGGAGATAAAATTTTCCAGAGCTTAGATTAGCCATTTTTAGGGTCGGTTTCACCAACAGAGGTAACTGTATTACGCCAGTTTAAGCTATGTATTATATATGGGGAAAACTGGCGTAATACAGTTACCTCTGTTGGTGAAACTGATCCTTAGTGTCTTCAAGTACCATTAGCTGAGAATATGGGGATCCTTTTATCCACATCCCCTATGATTCTTTATGGTGTATGTATTAATAAATTTAATATGATTATTGATTATATAACCCAGTCAAATAAATTAGTTTTTGGGAGAGCAGCAAAGAAATTTCAATAGTTTTCATATTAATAAAGTATTAAATAATGAATAAACACTTTATGTGTGTTGTGGATTGCAGTAAGGTGCCAAGTTATATTTTGAAGAAAAAATTAATATATAATGATCTTTTCTGTGTCCTATAAAAAAGGTAAGGTAAAGTGATCTCTTAGAAAGCTCTTGGGGTAGAGGGTTAAGACTCCTACCTTTCTAGACAATTGACAAAAAATGTTAGCTAGATTCTCAGTTCAGCATAATGGCCATCTTTCATCCTCAATACATAGCAACTCAGTATTCAATAGTTTCTTTACAAACTGATTTTTCATATTTTTATAGAACATAGGAAATGTTATTAATAATCTAGTATTTATTGTTTACAAAAATGTAATCAGCACTTTCCTGCAATTCACTGGCAATATTATAAAGGACATTTTTTAAATATTGGCAACTTCACTCTAATTCAACCCAGGAAGTTATTACAGACCATATGGGCTATGCCAGTGTCCCCCTACATGTTGCCAAACTCATAATAACTGTATTTGTTTGTTTAGGGAGGGGAGGAGGGGTAAGGTTAGCAGTACTTTTTCAAAATCTATGTACTATACATTTAAAAAAACATAGTTTTTCCTTTTCGGCATGCAAACTAGTTTTATAGTAAATATGAGAGGCAACACTTTCACACAGGATAGTACAGGTCCACACGAGGACAGTGACAATTGGTAACTGTTTTTTTCTTTAAGAGGGGGTAGCTTGGACAGCTACAACTTACAACTCTGTCCCTGTTGTGTTGCAATACTTCAGTTTTATATAAGGATTTCTCTCAAGAAAATACTGTTAAAATGGCAACCCATTTCCCTATTCCAAACACACAATAACTTATATTATTTTTGGTCTGGAAATCTTACCTCAACATTAATATTGAGGTAAGATGTCCAGACCAAAAATAATATAATTAAAATAACCTCAAAATATAACTTCCTAAAATTAAATATTAAACACAATAACTTCCTGGGTTGAATCTGATTGTAAAATTGAAAAACTCTTACGGGAATCAATTTTCATGTATTAGAATACCTTAAATGTGTATTGGTGCTCCTTCAACATAGGATCTGCCAGAGCTATTATTTATGCCATTGATCCAACAGTATTTATAAATGAAGTGAGATTCATTTTGTTTCCTAAATGTGTTACTGTGTTATTACATCTGGAACATACTCTTTATCAGAATTTTTTGGGGGAGAGGGAATTTAAACTTAAAAAATTAGTATATTTTTCATCTTATATTATAAAAGAAATGAATTTTCCAAATTTTATTTTAACTTAATATGATTTGTGGAAATGAGTACAGTTATGTAGAAAATTTGTGATTTTTTTATTGTGATATTTCTGTTGAATCTATGAAACTGATTTTGTTTTCTTTAGACTTCTTGTGATAGGTGTAAAAGTGCTTCTCATACTTGTTACTGGCTTGTCTTTGTAGTAGCTTTCATCACGTATATACATACCATAATTGGTTTTTAATTCCCCCTCAGGAAAAATAGGAATAAAACCTGAAATCCGAGGTTTAATCATAACATTATAAGAAATGTTTTGTTTATTTTAGAGATATTTTTTAAAACTACTGAATAGTCTGATAAAAAGTCTTTGAAATTTGAAATGAATGGGAGGAAAAAGTCTCAGATAACTTAAAAAAAAAGTTTGGAATTTCCTTATTTAGATCTGTGTAATTTTTTCAACAGAAATTTGAAGATCTGAATAAAGCACTTTATTGCTTTCTGCATAACTGCTCAATTCTTATAAACCTATTAAAGTGGAATGTTTTTGTTTTTTCTTTTTATTTCCTTTGTCGTTATCACATGATTATTGTAAAATGTGTAAGATAAACAATTTTCCAGCAATATACATATAATGCCAAATAAGACAAATTTATGATGAATTTATAGTCCTTGTTTTAATGTCAATTATTTAGTTGTACCTTAATATAAACAAACATTCCAGTTAGCTTATTACATGTAAGAAGCAATGTCCTGCTTAAATTAAAGCAATACTATTTCCCTGTATTAAAACAATGTCATAATTCATATGTAAGTGCAGCTAAATGATGTGAAGTGATAGTTAAGTCATCCATAGAGATAAATAGTAAAGATGTCAGTATTGTGGGAAGCAGCATGTCATTTCTTGTCTACTTTCTCTTTGCAGCAATATAAAAAAATTAGGACTCGGACATATGTTATGTGCATCATATGTTATGTATGTATTCACTGTAAATCAACTTAAACTCAATGGTAGTATTTTATATCAAAATACAAAAACTCACATTTCCAAAAAAAATACATCAATGTAATAAAATTACTGTATATGCAACAAGTATATAAAATTAAACTATAGTACATATAACATATTTTCAACATTTAATTGTTAACATCCATATCGTTGCTGAACAAAAGGAAACCTCACAACTCCATGAATCTTAAAAAAAAAAAAGTGTAAGTGCATTACATTGTACCCAGTTAAAACAAATTGGCACATCATTTTTGCAAAACCTGTAACTCCTTTCCACAGTGTGTCCTTGCAGAATCTTCTGTGGTGTTTTATTGCAGTGATAAAATGTAGAGTTTCAACAAAACTGGACCACAACCATTTAGCTCGGAAGACCAACTAAACAAGAATAAAAGAATTGAGTCCATTACAAATGATAGGAGGAAAGTTGATGTAGTATGATTGATATCAGCGATTAGATTTAAAAAAATAACATGAATATCTAACTTTAATTTTCTTGACCTAACAGCCTTAAAATCAATGGCTATTGTTATTTTTCTTACACTAAATTGAACTTTGAAGTATATGAATAGTTTATAACATTTTTGCAAATTATGGTATAATATTAAAATTTTTAGTATACAGGAAATATTAAAACATTGTGATTAGCATATCACTAAAAAAAGGATCTAGAACTATGAATATAACACAGAAACAGCTTATATCCTTAGTGTCAGTTTCTTTGCCATTGAATCAGTCAGAACTGTTTGGAGTAAATTTAAAAATACTTACTTGATACTTAATACAGGCTTTCCACTTTACAGCAGTTCACCTTTGATTCCTGCTTTCCAGAGATTCCTATCTTCCCATTGTCCTTCCATACCCCTCTTCATCATGGCATCATATATTCCCTCATACCATGTTCTTCTACTTCTCCTCCTCTTCCTTCTGCCTGGTACCATCCATTCTAACACATGTTTAGGCCACTGGTCTTCCGACATCTGTTGTACATGTCCATACCACTGTAAAGCTCTCTTTGTTATCCTTTCGATAACAGTTTCTTGTGCATCCATTTCTTGTCTGATATATGTATTTCTAATAAATTTAAAAATAAAGTAATTAAATAAAAATATCCGACATAAACATTCAAAATGTTCAAAACTCAAAATTCTGCCTTCTTCAAAATAATTATCTATCAACAAAACCTATTGTTGTATAAGGTTTCATACATTGATTCACTGTTTAATAGCAGGGTTTGGCTTGAAAAATATTGCAGAAATGAAGAATTATTTGACTGTATTGAAAGATTGTATGCTTGTTACCATATGTTCATATAAGAAGAGACAGTTGCACACTAATGTGACTGGTTGGAAGAGGTGTTATAACTCTTCACCAGGGTAGAAGAACTTAGAAATATCTGTGACTTCTTTAATGTGGAGAGACTTAGCTATCAAACTATAATTATATATTAATAATAATACAAAATTAAGTATACTTGCTACTGTTATACATTTAATTTAAAGTGCTTAATTTGCAACATTGTACTCATTCTTGTTTGAAATGTTGAAATGTGTACAGGATTATCAATCTGCTTAATGCTAGTGTTACTGTTAAAATAAAGTAAATATTGGTTCCATTTCTTTTAAATTAATCTATTCCTTACTTCTTCATCATCCAAGGATTTAGCTGTTGGCTCGTTCAGTTTCATGAAAGCTAGAATTGTTCAGACCGTTTTCAGTGTGGGCATCCAACATTTCTTATTCCGTGTGGTTTATAATTCAGCAATAATTTTGGAAATCTTTCTTCTGGCATTCTATCAACATGTTCTTTCCAGGCGTTATTGTGTTCAAGTATTCGATCTATAAGTTTGAAAATATTTAGTTCCTTTCTTATATCTTCATTTTGTTTCTTATCCAGCATAGTATATCCTGCTATATTTCTTAAAAATCTCAACTCAATTGCTTCTAATCTTTGTTCTTGTCTTTTAGTGATCACCCAAATTCTGATCCATATATCAATACAGGAACAGCCATTACTTTATAAAATTTAATTTTTGTTTGTTTCCTTGTATTTTTAAGGGTTCTTTTAATAGTGCCACAGATTAGATTAAATTTATTTATTTCATCATTAATATCTTCAATTTTAACATATGATAAATTGATATTTAAAACTCTTAACTTGCTCTAAAATTTTATCTTCAATTTTTTTTTTGCACTTAAGGTACCATGCCCTTTAAATGCTAAAATTTTAGTTATTCTTTGAAATTTTTAAATTGTAATTGGCACTTATTTTTTCCAAATTAAAAATAACTCTTCTGAACTGGAAATCACTACTTGATAATCGGCAAATAATATTGTATTATTCCTTACTTAACACCAAAAATATTTTTATACTTTAGAATATGGTCCCCAGGTGCAAAGAGAAAGTTTTTTATTTTTAACATCCTTAATTAAATATACTAGCAAAAGGGAAAATTATATAGTATGTAACAAGAGTGGGGTGATAATGGAATAGTGAAGCTATTATAAATGGCCTAGCCCAATTAGTTGTCAGCATCACCTTCAAGTAGTGCATCTGGTTTAAAACTAACGAGGCTCTGAAATTGAGTAATACCATCAAGCAAGGTTGAAAGTGAAGTTATCATACTGTAAAGTCTATCAATAGATGAGGGGCCTCAAGACAGGCAAAGAGTATGAAATGTAGCTTCAAACAACATAGGCCTGAGTGTATAAAAAATCATGTTTGTAGTGCTGCTAGTATAGAGTGTGAAGGAATGAAAGAGTTTTTCAAATCTTCACTGAACACTAGGTCACTTCGATATGTGGAATATATTGGAGATAGTGACAGAAAATCTCTTCGAAGTGTCCTTGATCTTCTGCCATATGGCCCAGACAGAAAAAAAAATCTGAATGCATGGGTTATGTGCAGAAAAGAACTGGCATTAAAATCAGAAACTTGAAAAAGTAACTTTCAGGGAAAAAAGCTATCTGATGGAAAGAGCATATTGATGGTGCAGGGAAATTAACAGATACCATAATACGAGTGTTGGGGGCATAAGTCATGGCAACTATTTTTCCTTTTAATGGCAAGGGTTGGTATCAAAATGTCATGTGTCACACAGAAGCCATACCGTCATAGTGTGTTCATAACACGAGATGGCTCTGTGGTTATTTGTAATAGAATATAATCAGTTGTCAGTCTAGCGCTGTGCAAGATGGATGTAACACGAGTTGAACAGCGCCCATACATCAAAATAGCCATTCTCTGTGGAAGGAATGCCAGAGATTGCCACAGAGAGTTGGTAGAAGCTGTCAGGAACAATGCCCTTCCATACCGGACAGTTGTTAGGTGGGTAGCAGCGTTTCAGCAAGGACGCAAAGCGATCGGCAATGGACAGGACGACCTGAGAGTGTGCAAACTGATATGTCACACACAGTAATTGAGCAGCTATTGGAGACAGACGATGGACACTACTTGAGTTAGAGAGAGAAAGTGGCATCGAGAAACGCAGGAAGGAGACCACTTCCTTTCAAGAATAATCGCAATTGATGAATTTTTAGCCAGGGCATATGAACTAGAGCTCAAATGTCAGTGTGCAGAGTGGCGACATGCAAGATCACCAAGAAGTTCTGCTAAAATCCTTTCCCCGTGAAGTTGATGGTGATTATTGCATATGATGTCAGGGGAGTGATTGTGTGCTAATTCGTTCCACATGGTAGAACAGTGACAGCAGATTACTACAGGTCCTTCTTGATGAGGCAGGTACGCCGTTGCATTAGAGAGAAACAACCTGATCTTCTGGGCAGTGGAATCATTCTACATGACAACGCAAGACCTCATAAAGCAGACTGTGTAGGGGGCTACTGCGTCGCTGGGGATGGGAAGAATTGGAACATCCACCATACTCTCCAGACCTTTCACCATGTGATTTTGACCTCATACAGAAAGTAAAGGAACCATTACGTGGTAGATGGTTTGGGAAACGAATGGACATTACAAATGCTGTTCAACAACAGATGACCAGATTCACACATGGTTAAAAGAAAATGGCGTAGCAGATGGTATTCAGCGCCTCCCACATCGTTGGCAACGTGTTGTGAATGTTGCAGGAGACTACTTTGAGGGCCTATAGAATGAGAGAGTGAGTTAGTGAGTGAGGAAGAGAGTGAAAAAATAAAAAGGTGTGATTTAATGATTCTGGAACATGAAAACTGTATTGATATGACAATTACCTTAATAAACACGAGGAGCAAAATGTTTTAGCGTGTTAAATTCCTTAAATTTCGTTTATCCCTTGTTCTTTCATATGTATATTTTAGATTTTTCATCCACACTCAAATTCTCACAAAAAAAATAGTTGCTATGACTTATGCCTCAACTCTCGTAGACAAATTACATGTTTATTGTGGTAATGCTATCAGACAACATAAAGGTAGCCTTGAAGAGATGAGGAAGTCTGTATGGGCAATTAGGTATTGTGAAGATTCTACCAATACAGATCCACCTTCTGTACTAAAGGATTTGATTCATAGTGTCAATATCATCGTGCTGAGATTGCTGGTACTTCTAGTAATTACAAACATCCAATTTCAAGACCATCATGGAGAGCATTAAATCTATTTTCAAGGAATTCTTTTCAACACAGAGTTCCTTCATAAATGCATAAAAGGAAGAACTCACAACTCAAATGACTTGTTCAACAACAAATTGTGGACTGTATGTCCAAAAATTTCTAACAATGGCAAGAAAGTAGTGAATATAGCTGTGAGGCGGTGGTCACCTTGAATGTTGGAGACATTAGTAGAATGCAAATAGTTATTGAATTAAGTGTGAAGATAGGATATTTCACAATATTCCATGTTCATGACATATTAAAAGTTCAAACTTCGGAAAAGGGACATGAGAGTCAACATTTAAAAGCCAGAAAACCAAGAGGAGATTAAGATTAGAACACACTCAGCATATCGGTAAGGAGAGTGTAACTTATGCGGCAGGTACTTTTTATGAAGGATGTAAGTAAACAAGCATGTTCAAACTTCAGACTCGCTTTCCTCAAAATATAATTTTTGAATATAAAAAAAAACACTATTGTGACAACTATTTGTTGGATTTCAATAGAATTTTTCACACAAGTCTGTTATCATAGTCTCTAGAGGATAGACCTCAGTGGTTAAATTTGAATAAAAATTAGCATTTTGCTAGGGCAGATGTAATACAAATGACAATTTCTTAAAAATATGTACCTTTAATATGAAGCCAATTAGAATCTTCATTAAGGTCCAAAATTTATATTATACATAAAATGTCAGTTTTAAGTAAAAAAAAAAGTAATTTATTTACTCAATTTAGGTGTAATCTTGTTTTTTTTATGATGTGAAACTTTTAAATGAAAAATTCTATTCCAGAAATATATTTATAGTTTGTGACGTGTATTAAATTAGCAACCTAAAGCTAATTTCATGTAGAATAAGTGTGCAAAATTTGAAGAAAATCCATTAAGAAACTGAAGTAGTTAATTTTTTTGTAAAAGTGCATCCACTACTTTATGACTCCTTAATAACATAAGCCACTCTACTACGATAAGGTAAAAATACCATGGAAGGCTCTAACCAGAGATAGATAGATCAAATCAAGGCTTAGATATTTTTCACTTGGAGGTTTATGCAGTAATAATTGCTGAGTGATCCATCTTTGATTGGATTAATAATACTCAACATATGTTTATGCATGTCAGTATCATAGTTGGGGAAAGGATAGGCTAGATGGTCCATGTTCCAAGGTGTTAAAATATTTTAAAATCATTTATATTATGTCATAAAATATAATACCATTATTATGGATTATTATTTATGTTTCAGTGTTTAAAAGATCCTAAGTCTCAAAGAACTGTTTTGGGGAGAGACTAAAGTTTGTAAGAAATTTGGGCTGGGTCTGATTAAGTAATAAGTAGGTGATCTAACAGAGTTGTCATTTCATTAAATGGATCAAATAGGGCGGTGAGTAATTTAATCTCTCTCTTTAGAAAGCGTCACAAAATGTTTCTGTTCTGAAGTTATAAATATTGAATTGGTAATTGCTAAACTGCATTTTTTTTTATTTTGTAAAATATGAACCGATGAATAGTTCATGAACTAGTTGAAGTAAGGTACTCAACTCACAAATTGTTCTTACACAAAATTTAAAAAAATAAAATCTAACTTTTTTTTTATTTCTTATACTTAAAATCCAAAAAAGAAATAAGGTTAAGCATGGGTGTCAGGTTGTAAGTTTAATTTTGTTTTCAAGGAAAGGTAATTAAATAGTTCAGAATGGAAATATGTTATTAGTTATCGATTCTATGAAATCACAAAAGGAATGATTAGTTTATACTCATTTATTCATTTTAGTTCCAATGGTGTAGTTAATTTTTTTGGAAACCCATGCTACTTTGAATTGCAGTGAAAATAGCGTCATTTTTATTTAAGCTCACGTTTGGCGTAATTTAAGTCTGTAAGTTGGCACTGCTGGATTCTGATATATTCGAATGTGAAAGTTTCGTATGTTCGTAGATTGCAAGCATGTTACAATGATTTTTGTAATTTCTACCATATATATTACGGATTAATAATAAATTATGTGGTAATTGAAGTATTTTGGTATAGCCTATATTTACATGTGCTGCGTGTATACGTATAAACTTAGTTCGTGTCAAACGTATGTTTAGAAATGTGCAGTTTGCTTATCGGTAGTTCGCAAGTACATCAAGTTACAGTGAAGAATTGCCTATGATGTTTTCAATATGCATTAGGATTAAACAGGTAACTAAAATGTGAATGTTGTATTTTTATTTCTGAGTATAAAGAATTGACGTATGACGAACTTAATTTTTTCGTAGAATAATGATAATTTTTTTTTTACTTCCTGTCATATGACTGTTAGTATCAGTGTTCTCCCTCCCCCCCCCCCCAATACTTTGGGTGTTGTAGTTTACTAATGGAATTAAACCAGAAAATATATTCCCCTATTGTACTTTTGCCTTTTATCACATATTTTAAGTAAACATATGAATGGTTGAGGTTAGGGTTTACGGTATATTACGTAAGACGAATTGCGTGTGGAAAAACATGGGGATAAGCAATGCCAAAAGCATGCCGCCAGTAAAACTCTAACACGTAATATCAGGTCGGTTGGTGGCTTAGTGGCTACCACGGTCTCACGTAGATCCAAATTTCGGGAGTTAAAATCTGGTTGAGATAATGATTTTTTCAGGGCGGAAACATCTTGAGCATGGTTTCTTTCGAAAGGGATATAAGGTCCTATATCCAAGTTTCGGCACATAGTAAGAGATTTCTGCGTTTTACATCCGGCTTTGAATTTCAATCGAACGACCTCAGATGTTAGAATTGTAGTCGTTAAATAAAATAATAACCTACTTATGTCTAGGCCTATGTCAAAACAGGGGTCGGGATTGTAGCACAAATTACATCTTTAAACAGCAAAAAAAAAAAAAAAAAGTACTGTAGGGTGTTATTAGCGACCTGAAGAATATTTATCAAGAGCAATTATTTTTAAAACAAAATTTTGTAAAATAACGACGAAATATTAGTGGAGATAGAAATAACCTAAAAGTCGTGATATAAGCATCGTGAAATGAATTGTGGTTAAAGCAGAATTGCCAACTTAGTGGATGTAGATTCATATGTCAGCAACACTGGATCACTCACAATCAGCGTCTTAATTCCACCGAGATACAATATTCCTCAGTCATCCAGACTAGCACCATGTCCTAAGCTAATCTAATTGTAACTAACCTAACTGTCGTAACATAAACCAACTTGTAGACTGAATATTAACAAGTCAAAAATGTGTTTAAAAATCGCATGATATAGGGCCTACCATTGGATGCAGTACCGAATAATTCTAGTAGGTATAATAGAAGAAATTTAGGCTATATATATATATATATATATATATATATATATATATATATATATATATATATATATTGACAGCTTGATACGTGATCGAAGGTACAATCGTAGATAACAGATATAATTTGTAACCTGTGGCTTATTGTAACATGCGTATTCAGTCATTTGCACTAAAATAGCCCAGGTCGCTTTTTTAAGTAATATAAAAGAAATAGTGATCCCACTGTAGGCCATAGGAGGTCAAGACTCCCACTTTCTTTGACTATCAAGCACTTGTCAGCCGAATATTGCGTGATGGCCCCTTTACCTCCAGAACAAGAGTCTGATACTCACTTCGATTAGAGGCTGAGTCGACCCCAGGACCATGGTGCTGCCGTAAGGTTTGGATCAGTTTAATAATCCTGACCCCGACAGGTCTCGAACCTGCGACCTTCCGGCATGTAGCGTATTCCCTTAACCAATTACGCTACGCCACGGCGTGCTCCTTTGAAGTCATATAGGGGTTATTCGTAAATGTTTAAATACGTACGTGGCGTGACATATGCGAAGAGTCAAGGGCGACTGAAGTGGTTATTACTACTGGTAAGTCGATGACTATTCGAAGTCATGTGATTACCATGACACAGTTTCTTAATCTTAGTTTTAATTTCCTTAATTGGGTTTCGGTGCTGATTTATCCGTATGAAGCTAAGTTGGCCCCGAGTCAGATCCTGTGATATAACCGAAAATGGAACCTACATGATCTTATTCTAAGGATTTAAATGTTTTTGGTTATTTTTTTATTTAAGTGTTTGTTAATGATTTCGTTTATTTTCTTATTCTGTATATAAAAAAAACTAACTCGCTGGCTCTAACAGATTCAAGGCCGCGCGGACATAAGCTCGCGATATATCCCTAACCTGAGCTAATGTTTTACAATTACCCCCTGTATAATCTACTTCCCTCAAATCATGTTTAATGCTATTATCCCACTTCATTCTCGGTCTATCAACTGGACGTTTTCCTTCTGGTTTTCCTACAAGAAGCTTCCATGCACCTCTTTCATTCCCCATTCATGCCACATGACCTGCCCATCGTAGTCTACGAGACTTAATTGTTCTTATAATATCTTGCTTCCTATAATGTCTATTCACCTATCTGTTCATCTCTCTTTGGTCCAAAAAAATTCCTAACTTTATTCTCAAATACTTGTAATCTCCTTCCCTCTCTTACAGAGTCCATGTTTCGCATCCACATAACTGTTTTATAATATTTTCAGTTTAACATTTTTTTAAAGGAGTTGTGACGATGAAAGTTCGTGTATGGCGATTTTAATTTAACAACATTTTATTAACTCCTCATATCCCAGCCGAACATCATCTGAGGCGGTCTAATCCAACTACAGCCTTAGAAGTCCCTAGGTGATTGGAGGCTAAGACTCCCATTTTTGTAGATAATTAGCATGCATATTAACCGAGTTGTCAGTCCTACATGACGGCCGTCTTTACCTCTAGAACATACGCTTGTACCCACTTCCGTTAGAGGCTTAGTCGATCCAGAGCCTTGATGTCGGCCGTCTTTACCTTCAGAACATACGCCTGTACCCATTTTCGTTAGAGGCTCAGTCGATCCAGAACCTTAATGTCGCAAACATGTTTAGGCCATTAAAATTCATCGGAGAACATATTGTTTAAACAACTCACCTCATAGGATTCATGCTTCCATGATATCGCGATTTCAAACATAGTCATGTTCATCGTCAGCCGTAACTCCGACTGACGAAATTCTTCGGCCGTCAACTATTCTATTGTCATCTTCAGTGCTGCCATCAATGTGATTTCGAAGTTCATAAATTCAACCATAGATGGCAGCACTGAAGATGACGACAATAGAATAGTTGACGGCCGAAGAATTTCGTCAGTCGGAGTTATGGCTGACGATGAACATGACTATGTTTGAAATCGCGATATCATGGAAGCATGAATCCTATGAGGTGAGTTGTTTAAACAATATGTTCTCCGATGAATTTTAATGATTATACCTCATAATGTTTACTTCCCAACATTAATTAAATATGTTTAGGCCAGTTTAAAAATCCTGACCCTTCGGTTCTTGAACCAGGGACCTTCCGGCTTATGGCGTATTGTCCTAATCGACTACGGTGCGGTGTGCCGGGCTACTACAGTATCTAAATATGGTACTCGCTTTCAAATTGGGGAGGAGGAGTACGGATAAAAGATTGTCCAGGTTAAGAGATGTGAATAAAGAAAAAGGAAGGAGGGAAGCTGCGCTTCTACATTGTTTATGCTGCCGGTTGAGTGTATAATAAACTTTTATTAATAAACAAAAATGCACTTTATGCTTAGAAGAGACGGTTTAGGTTGAACGCACAGCTAGGAAAATGTTTATAGAATAATACCATCCCTCCGAAGGATTTGATGATGTAAGGGATGTATGGCATGGAGGAAATGAATATGGGAAGATCTCTAACGTTCACTTTGTAGAAAGAGTCCCCATGAGATCTTGCTCGAATAATGTGTGTTAATAATTGGCTCTCAAAATCAAATAACAACGTTTGTCAGATGATATAGTATACGTCATCTGTATACACCCTAACTCAGTTTTTTATTTCCTAACTACGGTAGAGGTTATTTTTAGTGAATATGAAATTGTATAGATAGATAGTTCAATATATGCCCGATCAGAGTGAGTAAGGAAGTGGAAGTTGCAGGATAGAGGAATAATTTAATTTATTGTACCATTTTAATGTATTTTTGTATAAAATTTGTTATACAGTATATTTCACTACGACATATTTATTTAGAATTTTAAATTAAAATACATGGATTTATTAACCCTTAAATTGGCAATGTATCCTATAAGATGCAATGGTTTAATTTGCATAATACTTTAATAAATGAATGAAAAAATGAATCAGTAGAAATTATTTAAATTTGTGTCAAATTATTCAATATGCAATAACTCACTGTTATGCATGATTTGTTTTCATGTAGTCCGACATATTTAAATGAGTTTACATAATAAATTGAGTTCGCCAATTTAAGGACTAAAACTAACAAATCGACTTACTACTTATAGTTTTATAACTATTGTAAAGCTGCAAAACTTCGGTTTAAGTAATCTTAATAATCTGCATCGGATTGTACGTAAAGAGACAGTAACAGAATAATTGAAGGATGACAGCTAAAAACGATTAGTCACTTTCTGGTATTTTTTCAGTATTTAATTTTTAAGGTAATAAAAATATATAATCTAATCTTACAAGAATTGTAACAATATATGATTAAATACAATGCAAAAAAAAAATTCTTTGCAGATAAAGTGAAGGCAACTAATTTTATTCACATAGGGAAGTAAAACACTACAAAATCGTTTTCTTGAAAACAGAGTAGATCGTTTTTAGCGATCAACATTCAAACGTTATTACATCTATCCGTTTTTATAACATTTTTGCCAGTTTAAAAATAAATTTAAATAATTTCATAGAATCCATGTTAGGGGACATATTCATATGAGATCGCCATATTAAAAATGCACTCAACAATCATTGAATCTGTTATTTGAAAAAATCCATATCTCCACATTTTAAAAATTCTCATGATTAGAATAAAAAACTGAATAATGTAGAATGTATAAGAGAAACTAATATTTTTCACATAGAAGGTTTGGAGAAAGGGTCTTTCATAGTAAGTAAGCAGATTTTTCAGAGAAACATCCAATGCTTTTTTTTTTTTAATATGTAACCTGTTCAAAATAGCTCATTCAATTGCGCGCAAGTTTCGACTAACTATGAGTTCGCATTTATTTTTAAAAAGTATAAATATTTTGCCAAATGTAGATTCTATAAAATAGGTTTACAAGGAAAGTACTTATGTTGGACCAGTTGGATTGTAACAAAAATTGGAGGATATGTTAATTGATTGACATTAAATATGATGACGTTAGTTATTTTGCCGCAAAATTAATAAAACTCCTGTTATTTGTAATTATATTTCAATCGCGTCATTGACCGGTTCATAACGGCGTGGTTGCTCATTGCAGCTGATTTCAAAAACAAGGGCAGCTAGCGGGGCGAAGATCGTAAATATGTTTCCCACCGTGTTAACATCAATAACTATTTTTGAATACCTTATACAGATAGCAGAGCACTGTGTAGGGCCTACTTTTTTGTTACTTGAAATTGTACTTACAATGTATTGAGTTTTTTTATATTTAAATAGAAACAATTAGTATATACTGTACGAATACTCAACTGCGGGAGTGGATAAAACATTCACACTCCCGGTGCTTTGCTCTTCAAGTAACCGTGCCGCACCGTTGCAATATTTTTTTTTCGTTAGTTTATATCTCTCTCTCCCTATCCCTTATTGTTCTTCTCTCTTTCACCACACTATAATATTCTATTTTTATTTGTTTATTTTGTTTTTTTTTCCAAATGTTTTACTTATTTATTTTGTCATGTACCAATGTTAAACCTTTTTTTTATTTTCTTGTTCCTTATTTCCTATTATGCATACTATTGAATTTGCAGTAAAATGACTAATATCCCGGTGTTCAGTATCCTTTATTCAACATATCCTTCACTTTTTGTTACAATCCAACTGGTCCAACATAAGTACTTCCCTTGTTAGACAAATTTGATTAATGTTTATTCCAACTATTATTTGATATGAAAAATAATTATTTACATGTAATATGTACATAATATTTAACACACTCGTTATAAATGGATATACTTGGATATTGTTAATATAGTAGACTTTTAATAGTAATTAAATATATTGTAAGTAGCCTATATTTACAGATACTTTATACATATTGCATATTTTAATATTTATTGGACAGAACGGGGATAGTTCTGGTTTGTACAACCGTTAAAAAATCACTCACATCAGCTCATATTGTTCAGTTTAATAATAATTATTGTGTGCATTATAGTGTGTTAAGTATCGAAGAAACCACAATCTGCAGGCACTTCGGATTAACCTATAGCCCACACTTTCCTTTCGTGACGACTTTAATAAGAGTGTTAGAGATAGATTAGCATATTACCATTATTAGGTCAGTTAGGTTTACTGGTGGCTTACTCATCTTAGTGGTCTTTGTATTCTAGGTATGCGAGTAAAATCATCATATTTCATAACAATCCATTGTAGTAGTGCATTTGACGTCGCGTCGTCAATAAACACCGTCCAACACTGAAATCAATAATAAACGAAGAAATATTATATTAGCACTTAAACTATAACATTGACTATTGATTAGCCTGTTATAAACTATTCTTTCTTTATTTATTTTTCCTTGGTTAACGTTTAACCTCTCTCTTAAAATATTAGAAATTTTAAGTTTGTGTTAAATTTATGTAAGATACAAATTCGGGGTTAAATATCGTAGAAAAATAATAAGCATCCCTTTCTTCTTTTATTAATTGTATTTTATTCTAAAATATATTATTAACCGCGTAACTTATTATTCAAGTAGTATATTTGAAAATGGCTGTGTTAAAATATGTAAATAACAATGTAAAGCTCTATTTTTTTTATTATAAAATATCATTCCACATAAATTTTATTCAAGTAATTTATTTTAAAATGGCTGTTAAAATCTGGTAAATAACAAGTAAGCGTTGAATTTAGTCGTCTATGTCTAAAAGTTTCATAGAAGAAATTAACATTTTCTTAACATTGCGGATACAAACAATACCAGGTACCCTTAATCCAGTCGACTATTGCGCGAGACTATTACTCGTATTCAACATCATAATTTCCTCTATCTTTATTTGGAGCAAATGTAGGCCTATAATGTATTCGCCACTGTATTCTATATTTAGCGATAATGGCAATTTCAGAACATGTATTTCTGTATTTCCTCTTCTACCGTTCTTCTCTAGACAATGTTAAGTTTTCGTCTCTTTCTGCTGTCTTGAAGATTTCATCTTATAGCTTCTTTCGAATAGAATTTTCTTTTCGAAGAGTATAGTCAATCCATCTCCATTTCCTTCGTTTTATTTATAGATTTATTTTCTCTTCTTTGTTCTTTCCAATAACTCTATTTGAAATTGTATTTGGCCACCATATATTTAGGATCCCTCTGAGGCAGCGATTTATAAAGACTTGGAGACTTTTAGATATCTCTACAGTTCACCTTCCATGTTTTACAACCATATAGAACTGCTTTTATATTACTCTGAAATATTTTTGATTTTCATTCTTAAGGACATATTATGGGATTTGCAAATCGAGTAAAGTTGTACAAATGCCGCATTTTCTTTCCTTAATAGGGCTTTTGTTATTTACATTTATTTCATTTTGTGGAATTGTATATGAATCGAAGTCTACTCTTAGAAAATCTGAATAGTTATCAAAGTAATTTACACCATTATCTAACGTTTCCAGACTATCCAAATATTGAAACTCTGTTATTGTCTCGATATATTGACCATATATTTTTGAATTTTCTTAAAGATGTTAAATTGCTATTTAATTTTCTCTCTTTTGTTTTACGATTTATCGTCAATCCTACCTTACCGCTTTCCTCTTGTAAGCTACTGGTACTCAATTCATTCCGTATTTTGAACATTTGGAGATAGTAATCAATCATCAGCATAGTCAAGATTTTCAATACACATTTTGCATCAACTGCCGTTGGAAACCAGCACTTTTTTTTTCTTTCCAAAATGAATTTTTCACATAACCAGATCCATATTCTCAGAAAAATGGTGGGAAATAAAATACATCCATATTTGACTCTTGAAATAATTTTTATAGCCACTTACAGCCCCATTGTAACCTGACATCTATAGCCTTCATAAAATCCGTTGATGAGAACAATTACGCTATTCGGTAATTTTTTTTCGGAAGATCGCTGGACTAATAATATTTTTTTTTATTAAACTGACGAAGTTAAAATCATAAAACCTTATTTCCCACTCAACCTATAAAATAAAATACTTTTCACAAAACAATATTTGCTTATACAGTGAAACTAATACTAAAAATACTATTAAATGACTAAAAACAGAAAAAAAGTCACTTAAAATAAATGTAGTTTAAAAGCTACATTGCTCTAAATACTTACATAAATAATATTATTAATTTATCAAATAATTTATATTACAATAAATTAACTCTATAGTAGTCCTACTACAGAGCTTTAGAAATGTTATTAATCTTTGTTTTATAGAAGATATTAGCCATCAGATCCTGATTTCAACGTGTAATGGAGTCCAATAAATCCCCTTATTATGTAGGCCCAATTATTTTAAAATTCATTAAGAAACATCGTTGAGATCACTATGTAAAGGTTAAAAGATAACATTAGTACCTGAGATCTCAATCGTTTTCATCTAGTTATTTATCACATCTCGTCGTTAGACTTTCTGATCCCATCAGCACATTATCCTTTAATATACTCCTCATCATATAACTTATTACAATTTTTTTACAGTTTGACTTGCTAGAGCATGGAATTCTCTTCCATCCTATGTCAAAGATTGCCAAACTATGACATTTCTAAAAAACTGAATATTCTTTTTATTAACTGACAGAAACACCTCACAAATAGCATTCTTTCAACAGTTATTAGTTCAATTTATTTTATAAAAATATTTGTAAGATTTATCAATATTTTAAGCTGATGTCTTACATAGGCCTATAACTGATAGATTTAACCCATTACATTTTATTCTCCTTCTTCAGTTTAATCAAATAATTGTTTAGTATCTGGTATTATTATGATGTCTGTAGGAGAGAACGATCGTAAACAAACCACATGGGGAGTTAGAACAACTGCAAGGAAAAAATCGTAAACATTAACCCAGAAACGTTGACCTTCAAGCCGCCAACTCCAGTCTTACTGTTTTGTTTTTAATGTTCGGTATGTTTTGAAAATGTATAGTACTTCTGACTGAACACGCTCACCCCGACCTCTGACGTCACTGAAAAATATTACCCCTATAGCGGCTTGTTCGGCTCAACATATAGGCCTAATATTATTTTTTTCCTGGTGAGTGGAAGAGAAGGCCACTTGGTCTTAACTCCACCAGTCTAAATAAATGGAACGTGGGACAGTGAAAAAAAAGGAGACAGTAATGAAATGTTTTATGATATAAACTAATTACATGGCTCGATAGACCTAAAAAACCTTTGCCCTACCAACCGGCTTCTGATCTCACAACCACATGTGTTTACAAAAATGGACGATCGGCCAGCCAGTATAGGGAAAACATATGGCCAGCATGTCGGATCACGTAGCCGTTATAGCTAGTTTTTCCTAACCTGGAGCCAATACTTATTGCATCTATTCGAATTCCTCATGATGCTGGGAGTGCACCGGTCCCATTCGGCCAGAAATTTCATGAGAAAAATTCTTCCTCCATGGGAACTCGTAGTTCTAAGTTTAATATTACAATGGCCAATAATCTAGCGTTCATATTACGGTTAGAGTATAAAAAGTGAACGCTAGCAGGCAGATAATTAATTATATTGGGTTAAAAGCGTGAATAAATTGAAATGAATAGGATATTTGTAAAAAAAAACTTTTATCTGACTCTATTACTTGCCTAGAATTCAACTTCACTCCATGTTTTGCCAACTAACATTGCTTCTTGTATATAAGTTATTCTTCAAGTATATTTTGGTCTTTTCATTCTCCGTTTTCATTGAGAGTTCCATCCTAATACTTTTTTTTTCTATGTGTCTCATATTACTCTAGTGTGTCCTATCTCAGCATATTTATTTACAACTTATTATTTGCCACAAATATAAAATAGAGTTTAATTGCTTATTATTTCACATCAACTTACGCCATTCCTTCTTAAACAGCAATGTATGAAGGTAAGTACTTTGTTTGTGATTTGGTTGGTTGTTTCCATGTTCGCACTTAGATACAAACTATTCGTGTTACAATCAAATATATCAACAAGAGGATGATACTCGTATTATGTCACAAAGTTTGTGATGCGCTTATAGTAACTCGTAAATATCCGAGGAGCGTAGAGTTGAAATGAGAGATGAGCAAAACAATTTTTTTGTTAAATGCGTATAAAACCCTAGAAAACACATATTGAGTAAGTATAGGTTTGTCCTAATAGACATTGTCACATGTGACTGGTAGACCTTTTATCTCTCGGATAAAGAACACATGAGAGCATATAACAGAAATTTAGAATATTCAAAATATGCTAACCACCTATTCCAATTTAATCATTGTTTCGATCCAAATTTTGAAATTTTACATGTTTGTGTTAAGGGTAAGAAGTTGGACCTTTTGGAGGCTGTAGAAATAAATTAATTGAAAAGTAGTAATAAACTGTTAAATTCTCAACTTGATTTGAATGAATCGCCTTTGTTAAATTAAAAAAAAAGTAAATTATTGTTATATTGTTGCTTAGATTAGCTGATATATAATAACACAATTCATAATTTAACATGTCTGAAGAAGGTACATTGTACCGAAACAGCTGCCACTGAATTATATCTTAATAAATATGAAAATCAAATAAAACTAAGTTTTATTTTTATTCAATTAAAATATGTATATATAAAATAAACTCTACAAGTAAAAATTATTTATAACTTCAGAGTTATACCTATCGTAGTTGTCCTCAAGTTGATCGTGTTGTCCCCTGACTCTCGTAGACTCTCGTAGCTCTACCGCGCCCAGTTATACCCGCCAACCAGTATCAAAACAAAGCACGCAATGCGCTCCTCGCTAACTGCCTCATTTCTTGAACGGACAGTACTAAATTGTGAATAAAAAATTGAAAATCACAAAACTTCAATACTACCTCGTGCAAAATTACCTGTCTCATTAGCTACATGTGAAAAAATGCTCCAATTTCATTGCAGTGCTGATTATGAGCATAAAATATAAACACATTTGAGGACTTATATCTCAGGGTATTTTATGTCTGAATCCTGCTTAATTGTAGTTGGAGGTTAAGGCTCCAACGTTTATAGACAAACGGCTCTTGAGGCCAGCCGGGTTGTCCAGTCCTGCTTGATGGCCGTCTTTACTCCCAGAACAAGTGTCTGATACTCATTTCCGTTGGAGGATGAATCGACCCCAGGGTCATGTTGACGCCAGAAGGTTTGGGTCAGTTTAAAAGTCCTGACCCTATCGGGACTCTAACCCTCGACTCCCGGATTATAGCGTATTGGCTTGACCAACTACCGTTACGGCGTGACCCTCATTTACTCCATTTGCACCCTGGATAGATATCAGGTCTAATACGAGAAACCAAATTTAATTACTTAGGGGAAGGGATCTCATTTTGACTATTTAACTCATGCCCCAAATGGGAGTCAATGACCAATCACGTTTCAATGATTTCTGTTTTACAACCAATCAGAGTCGTGTTTCACGAAATATTTATCAGTGTTAGGATTATCATATATTAAACAAAGCTCCTCCTTTTTAATATTCTGAACAGGTCTGACCGTTATTTTGCAGTGACTGAGCCTATAACAAATACGGCTACCAGATTGTATATAATAGTGCTTACATGTCAACATTTGTAGCAATTGATTATACCACCAAAAAAAGAAACCACTGTTTGCACTTTCTTAAATGTATTTTTTCCCAGGTAATAATCGAGAAAAATATAATTGTCATATTTACATCATACGACATCAAAAATGAATTAATATACAGATTGATGTGTTTCATTTTTTCTCCACTAGAGAGCATTCTTACAATATTGCGTTCCTTTGGCAATAAATAGTATGATCTGGTTGCAGTGATAAACAAAAGAAGCAGTAGAAGCGTACCTATCGTTTCTCATTTGTTTTCAAACATCGCCGTTTACATTAAATATATAAATATTTTAAAATAACTATAGTTAAATAATGATTTGTGAGTAAACAGCTTAATTTTATTCGTTAAATAGTCCTAACAAATGCCACTCTTGATTTCCAAATTCTCTAGATAAATTCACTCCTCACTTCGTGAGTCGTGAATTTATCGATAATTTGGAAATCACTCGTGGCATTACTTATGATAACTCTTCTCCAACCATTACAGACTTTTCAGAACATCTGTCTAGGCCAAGATTTTGAACAATTTTGAATAAATCTTCTTCTTCTACAGTTAACTGTGTTTCTTAGTCTCTTCAACTTAATTCTTCCATATTTTCCTATCTTTTGTGAACGTTACCCAGTTTTTGTAACCCATCCTCCTTGTACCCTCTTCAACTTCGGTCAGACACCTAATTCTCTCTGTCACCAGTATTTAGAGAATCATTTTGGACACTTCTATATCATTTAACATTTTCCAATACTGTTATTTTAATACAGTTCCAATAATGGATCATATTATAATATTATGATATTGTGAAAAGAAAAATGATTATCTGAACCAGGAATCGAACCGTGGACCTCTAGTTCTCCAGACTAGTGTGCAACCCACTACCATTTGAGACTTGACACAAACATTAACAATTCTTTCCACATATACAAATCTATAATTCTCGTTTCGTCCGAGGTGACACCACCATCGCCAACGGCCGGCTTCGTTTAGAAGTATCTATATTTGAGAATTTTACACCACCATTTTTATAAGCAGTAATCGGAAGCAGGCAGTTGGCGATGGTGGTATCACATACCTGGTAACGGACGAAACGAGAATTATAGATTTGTATATGTGGAAAGAATTGTTAATATTTGTGCCAAGTCTCGAATGGTGTAGTGGAATGCACACTAATCTGGAGAACTAGAGGTCCACGGTTCGATTCCTGTGTCAGACATTAATTTTTCTTTTCACAATATCATTATAATATTACTTCTATATCACTCGTCATCAGTGCACACGACCAGCTCATCTTAATCTTGTTGATTTTACTATTTTCCTGATGAAGTTCGTCGTTGTATCGTCTTCTCCATTTTTTTCACAGACAGAACCTTCGATTTTTCTAATATTTTCCTCTCAAAATCATCTGGAATTTCAATATTACTAGCTGTTAATAGCATGTCTCTAATTACATACGAGAGCACCGGTTTTACAAGTGTTTTATGCAAGTAAACTTGGTGATACTAGTTAATTCTCTGTAGTAATTTTATTAATGCATAATATTCTTTGTTGGTTGTCAAACTTGAATGTTTAATTTCATATGAGGTGTGTTTGGTGCAAGTTACTACCGATCCCAGATATTTGAATTGCTCTTCAGCCTCAAATACATGAACAAATAATACAACAAAATACAAAAGTTGTATTATTTTAACAATATAAGAGGAGTGTTGGTAAAGCAGGCAGATAAAGGAAAACTGGTTCGGTTTAGCTGAATGGTCTTGCTTAATCTGAAGGTATGTATATCCAATTTATGGACGAGCGTTAATCTGCAGAAGAGAAAAGTCTCTCGAGTAACAGACGAAGAGAGGATACGGTACACTGGCTACACCAATCCGCGGGGACACTTTTGCTCATTTATTTACAATAGAAGTTAGAAAACCGCCCCAAAATTTATTGTATGACACACATGAGGTCCCAGAACAAATGATAGCTCCATTAGATTAGTTTTTTTTTATAGATGCTAAATTTGGTTTTTCGCTCGCCGGATTCTTTAGTCTGAACAGACTGACATGGACGATTTATGTTACAGCGCACAGGGATATACTTATATTTTGCTTTGTTTCAAATTCATTATAGTGTTTTTACAACCATAGGCCTACAGGGAGATTCATAATTCATATTACTTATTTCAAGAGGTTATATAGGGGCTTAGTAATTAAATTAAATTATTGGCACAATTATTTTCTATTAATCACAAATAATATATTGGAACATTTTACTTTATGTTCGATGTTTGAAATAAACTATTAATTAAAAAGTTACAATGTGCCTAGTTTGCATACCGGTATATGTACATATTTATAAATCGAAAATTGAAACTCGAATGAGTGAGTGCTGTCACTGACTAGCTCATCAAAATAGAGAATGTCGCATGGATGGCGTGTCGTAGTCACTCGGTCTTAGTCCCAGTTTTCGTAACCGGATTTTGATACTTTTCATGTCAAGTAGCTTCAGAATTTTGAGTGGACCTTAGGCTTTCATCGAAAACGATCTAGAGTAGGCCTATAAGGTGGGAATCGAACCCGGAACACTTAGGATGCTAGTCAGACATTCTAACTCAACGAGATTTAGCAGATGGGATTTGTTATTAAGAACCTGTATCCTGGATAGCTTTTAAATTGAAAACACCGAATTTCCTCGTATCATATCAAACTCTATTATACCTATGACAAATTTTACATTACATTACTTTTTAGATTTTCATGGTTGGTGTCTTCTTTTTTCAAATTGTCTTTCGGTCTTAATGCCATGATCCAGAGATATTACTCGACGTTTTATCTGCTGTTGTGGTAAACATCCTCAGAATACAGTGATGACTGCTACAGAGGGTAAGCACAGTCTCCTAAGATTGTCTGCCATAGCAACAGACGAAACGTTGAGTAGTATCAGTTCTTGACCACGGTCATTCAACCCGGAAGATGATTTCAAGAATTATTACATTATAGTTTTGATATTTTAATTTAAGAAAAACTATTAAAATCTTCTTCTTCTTCTCTCAATCCTGGTCTTCAAGTCTATTGAGAAACGAGTTTTTTTTTCATCATTGTCGTGGTCTTCCTGGGGATATCCTGCTAGTTGGAACAATATCTCGTATGATTTTTGATATCCTATCATCACTTAATCTTGAGACATGGTTCTTTCATTTCTGTCTCCTTCTTGGTATCCATTCGTTTATTGGTTGAATTTCACATTGTTTTTGAACGCATTAATTTCTGATTCTATTATATCTTATTTTCTTAATTATTTTTCTTCAAGTATCATCATTTCTTATGTTTCCAACATTTGTTTTGGATGTTTCGGCCCATGTTTCAGAAGTATAAGTGAGGACACATCGTACCGCAGATTTATAAATTCTGTTCTTAGGCACTTACTCCTCCAAATTACATCGTTCAGTGATACCGCAATCCTTGCTGCTTTGATCGTTTGTTTTACAGGGTGGACCGCTCGAATGGACCTAATTTCAATTGCTTGTTACTGGCAAACGGTTGAAGATAGAAACTTAAAACAACGTTCATATTACAGAAAAACTCACCAAGGTTTGATATCCAGATCACCACATCTCTATATGAGCCCCAGCAGTCACTGTGACGATATCAAAGCGATGAACAATTTCTTGCCAAGTACGTTGGAGTATGTCTTCTGGAATGTTCTCAATAGCCTCTATGATGCGCTCACGAAGATCACGAAGGTCTTTGACTGGGGTGGTGTAAACTTTATCTTTGACATAGCCCCAGAGAAAGAAATCCAGTGGTGTTAAATCGGGAGATCTCGGGGGCCACGCGATTGGTCCTCCCCTACCAATCCAACGGCCAGGGAAAATGTTGTCCAAAGTCGTACGAACTTCATTGGACCAGTGGGGAGGAGCACCATCTTGCTGCGAAAACGATGTTAGGCTGCAGTTGTTCAATTTGTGGAAAGAAGAACTGCTCCAGCATGTCAAGATATGTGGTACCACGAACAGTTTTCTCGGCGAAGAAAAACGGTCCAATGACCTTATTATGTGACAAACTACACCAAACATTCATCTTCGGACTATCACGAACATGCTCTTGAATAGCGTGAGGATTCTCCGATCCCCAGATCCGCACATTATGCCGGTTTACCTTGCCTGACAAATGGAAAGTGGCTTCGTCCGAGAAGAAAATCTTGGGTCATGAAGTTCAGGAGGATCAGCGCCGAGACGGGTCCAGCATCGTAATTAAAATATTGGCGAATTCCCACTCGTTTCGGCCTGTCATTAGGCTCAGGACGTTGCACTAAATGCACTTTATATGCGTGCAGTTTGAGGCGTTTGTGGACAATCCGTTGTAATGTCGATTTTGGTATTTGAAGTTCCCGCGAAGCTCTTCTTAATGACTTCCGGGGGCTTCGCTCAAATGCGGCTTGAACATTTGCTACCATTTCATCGGATGCTCTGCGACCACCACCATGCTTCTTCAACACAGATCCTGTAGCTAATAATGTATCACGCCACTTCTTTATGCTTCTAGCAGTTGGAGCATCACGGTTAAACACACGCCGGAACTCCCTTTGAACTCTAATGATTGATTTAAACTCCGCATACCACAAAACAGCTTGCGCTTTTATCTGCGGAGTCGCCATTTTCACAAACAATTAATCTAAGAACGAGAAACGTATCTTTGTGCCATCTACCGACAGGATTCGAAACTTGGTGAGTTTTTCTGTACTATGAACGTTGTTTTAAGTTTCTATCTTCAACCGTTTGCCAGTAACAAGCAATTGAAATTAGGTCCATTCGAGCGGTCCACCCTGTATAATCAGATTGTAAACTCCCATTGCTTGTAAATTACGGGCCCAAATATATATAATTCATAATCTGATATATAATTTTTCCTTCAATTTATAATTTACATCGTCGTGTTCTTTCAATACCACCAAAGATTTTTCCTTAATTCAAGTATTCTTATTGTATTTTTTTACATTAATTCATAATCGTTGGAGCTTACCCACAGTGTCACAGATTAATACTATGTCATCCGCACGACATACGGTATTAATTTCCTTATTACACATTTTTATTGTCTTATCTATAACGATGTTAAACGTCGATGGACTAAGAGTATCCTTGTTTTACGCCTCTTTTTACTTGAATTGTTTTTCTTGGTTAGGTTAATGCAATTTTATCAGTCCGGCTCACTACAGTCAACCCTGTAGAAAAATAAAATAAAAAACCAAAAATGTTTAGATATCTTAATGAAACCATTTCCAAAATTAAGTCTTTGGAATAAAATCCTGCTAAAAAAGGTATCCCACACAGTGCAAAATTAGAAATTAATAAACAAGATGAAGTAAGAGGTATCTGAGAGGTAAGATTTCCTATAAAACAAATTTCATCTTATCTGTAGTCAGTGCGTCAATGTTTGTGTGAGCGCATCGACGGTCCGAGTACGTAACGGCCAACCATGCTCTAGATTACCGTAGCGGTTCAGAAGCACACGAAGTCCACACTTTACAATCACCCCATCAGGCAATCTCTTAAGTGCCGTTGCCCGCCCTCCGTGATGAGGGCACCAGATTGGATTTTGAATTTAAAATAAACAAATTATTTATTTAACAGGTTTGAAATGTATACATCAACTTCCTGTGCCCAAAATTAAGTTTTGGTTATATTCCTCCATTCATCTCTATCCTTCCAGTCACCATCCTGCAGTCATCTGTCCTTCATCAAATTCATAAATCTCTCTATCCATGTCTTCTTAGGCCTTCCTCTCTTTTTCTTTCCATTTTGAACCTACTCCAAACTCCTAATTGGCAATTTTCATTTATCCTCTTCGCGTGTCCAAACCATTGTAATTTATTAATAAATAATATAAATTGACAGTATATATGCTCATGATTTTCATCTATTGGTAACCTCAAAATAGCCTCTACGATTTTAGAAAGGAAAATTACAACAGATCAAAAGTAAACAGTAAACTTTAGAAGTGTATATAAGAAGAGCCTTAATTGCCGATGATACTGCACATTAATTCCCGTTTTACCGGTAAAAAATCAATTCACTCCACTGTATTAAATAATTGAACCTTTGTGACAATATATTTAACATATGGTTGTCACAAGCTGATGTGAGGAAAAACATTAATGAGATCGTTTATTGGTCCCAAATGGACTTAAATTTCTTATCTCTTATCTTGGTATTATTACAGTTGTGATACCCGCATTTTAATATTTAAAATAAAATAACCGAAAATTATCACTCTACAAATAATATGCCAGATTTAATTTTTAAATTAAACGTATATTGTGTTTAGAACAATGAAACCATAGCAAATTGAGGAAAACTTATCAAGTCCTGTTGTATATTGGATTTACACTAGTCGGCGAACGCAACAATTAGAAAATGGCGACTTCATGATAACAATTAACATACTGTAAGGCATCGCATAACAGAGTTTGAATATCGCGCGTGATTGCAAGAATATTGGTCTCGCATTGGTAGAAATAGATTCATGAGTCGCTGACTCTCGAGTCGAAAGACTCGCGCAGATCATCCATGGATCTAGACTATCGTTCCGGAGATTTATCTAAGCTTCTACTTCCCCTGTCGGGAAATATAGATGCCAGAAGCTTCCATTCTGGAAATATCTCGAACAGAGGCCGAGAAATTTCCGTTCCCGGCCTTTATAAACTATAGCCAGGGACCGGAAGCGAGTTAATTATGAGGTGAAACCGATACAGGTGTGACTATGGTTGAGAAAAGAAGAAAAGAAAAAGAAAAGAAAAAAGATATAAAGAAAGACAACTGCGAAACTGCGGCCCAAATTGACTCCTTAGAGGACTTGCTATACTTAATTTAAACTTATTGTATGATAGATAAACTTATAAAACGAGATTACTTTTACAGCAATTATTACATACAAGCCATTTGTGAGTAGAATTTATAGAATTAAATCACTTTATTGTTGATTTTTTTCGACATCCTCTTGTTTTATGAATTAGAGAAAACAACGTGGGAAACTGAACCCCACGGCATCCTGCGACAATATTGATCAGATTCCACAGTAGTTTAGTTTAGTTTGCGTCACTAAAGATAATATGTATTTGAGATGATCAGTTGAACTCATACGTAAGTTTTCTAGGACAGAGCGAATTTTTGCCTTGTAAGCGAAAACAAATATACTGTCCGATGATCGTACATTCACCCAGTGGCCTCCCAGATCTCCTGAATTAACACTATGTAATTTGTATGGGCTAAATTAAACATTTGATTAGTGTAGTATCTTTCATAACCGAATTTATCATATCTGAGAAACAGTATCACTGAGAATTTATCTGTAATTGGTAAAAACTTTCTCTAATGTAATAATTTTGGAAGAGATTTGAGTTCCATAACCTCGAAGGAGCACATGTCGAACACATGTATCTAAATAAATACTTGAGCCTTTATCGATTTTGGTTCATTACATAAGAACGCTGACTACGGACCACTCAAATGACATCTATACGAAAACAAGTGTAATTAAATTAGTATGGTTCAAATTCTTCCCTGGGGGGAGAGTGCCTAAATCTCGGTTAAGGGAAACATGGGCATACAAGACAAGACATACGTACAATTTAAAAATGAAATTTGGGAATATCGTTTGTAGGAATTTTGTATTCATTCACCTATCACAATCTATACTCAACAATCTTCCCAGTTATAACTTTATCTCATTCTTATGATCAGTGACTTGTATTTCGATAGATAGATAGATAGAAAGCTTTGCGGCCATCACTTAAGTGTTGGCGGTGAGCGATCCATTTTGGTCCTCCTTAATAGGTAGAACTCCAGGTTCCTGTAAAATGCATTAGCCCCGATTAAAATTTTAAATTCAAATTTGAACTTAACTAGCAGAGTGAAGTCGGAAGCGGACCTTTTGGGGTTATATGCCAGCATTTGTTCTTTGGATTGAGGGAAACAGCTTAAAACCTCAATCGGAATTGTCGATCACGCGGGATCTTGCCAAGTTTGGCTTTCGGATGACTACATTGGGAGGGCCAAAACCGGACATCAGGCTTCTCTTTATTTAAATATAATATGTGTACATTACAGATTATTACAATTGACTTGTATTTAATAATCAGACATTATTTTGACTTATTTGTAAAGAGAATAATAACTTTATATCCATCCATCCACAGTATTTCTGCCCTAGGGTAGGTTTTTCACTGCAATCATAGCATTTTCATGCTATGCTTTGCAGCTTTACTAGGGAATTATAGATGTGGTAGCTTCTCATTTCTTTCCACAACCTTTATATATATGATAAAATTATAAGATTAAATTCTTCATTTATAGAATGTTGAAAAAATGCAAACTGGACCCGGAAATTCTTAATTGATGAGATGTCAGACTTTCATATATTAATCTACAGTATGTTTGATTGGAGTAAAAAAAATCCATGGCCAGACAAGTCTAGAAGCTCCTTGGTCTACCAGCGGCTCTGGCCTCACCTACACACATATTAATAACAGAGGTGAACGATCATCCAGCTAGTATAGGAATGACCTGTAGTCAGCATCTTGGACTTCCCAGCCATTAAAGCTAGTTCCCTCACTTTGGAGCCATTGCTTATTATAGCTACCAAAATTCCTTACGATGCTGGGTGGGGACCGGCCCTATACTGACTGAAATTCCATTAGAAAAATTATTTCCCCAAGGATTGAATCCAGTAGCTCTGGACCAGAGCATGATTCCTTAATCTGCTCGGCTATGGTGCGGGAGACCGGTTGAGTGGAGCGGCTCTAACAGCAGTCATGATTATAGTGGCAGTGAACACGAAATAGTATGTCACCATTATTTAAATACCTGTGTAATTTTTGGTAAACAACCCGTATTCTTAACATAACTGGAGAGAGAAGTTTGTACCTGACAGATCTCCTGCTTTAGGTGCTGACGCTTTGTCATTGATTTATTTAGGCACAACTCCCGGATCATACACAAATATCGCTCTCTTTAATTCTCGTGCCATCAACAAGTAGTGAAAGTGCGTTCACAAGATTTAATGAGGTTTTTGCTGTAAGCATAATAACCAATATTACAGAAAATGGTTGTCTGAGAACAATTTTTAATATCAAGTTGATAATTATCTGTTAGTTACCAACTTGATATTGGAAAATGCTTCCAGACAACCCATTTGTTGGCTATAGTTAGCATGACTAGAGAGTTCTACAGATTTTTCTATCTGGTTAATGTTATAGCCACGATATGGCATGTTTGGAAATATCAATTTTCAATACAAATTATTATTATTATTATTATTATTATTATTATTATATTATTATTATTATTATTATTATTATTATTATCTATTCACTATATGAATATAAAATTTAAAAAATCCAACTTCATTCTATTTGCAGTTTTTCTTACTTTTCAAAATACCACTTAAAATATTTTGATCTATGCTTAGGTCTGATTCTTTTCCAGCAATATTTTAACGCGTGCGCAAAAGCGAGATATTATAAACTCTAGAAATTCACATTTTCTGACCGCGGAGGACTAGTGATCATGGTCTTTGCCTCTGGCCCGAGGGTCGCGGGTTCAAACCCGGCCGGGTCGATGGATTTTTAGGATGGAAAAATCCAAGGAGCAAGTCCTCCGTGAGGGACTTTAAGCCGTGAGTATCGATTCTGAAGATTTTCAAGGTCGTAACATATTCTTAAGCCCGAATAAAGTGGCCTCTAAACAAAATTTACCTACTTCCTTCATCATAGTAATACCTTAATTGCCTACTAGATGTCTTATTGGATCGGTATGTTGACCGCATACCATTCATGACATCTTCGGGAAATAAGCGTAACTAAATTATCTTGGTGTAGTAACTCCTAACATAGGAGAGGCTAAGGTCCAATGTTGGGCTATTACGCAATTGTACTGATGAATATTCTCATACTTTTGAAGTATATTTTACACGCTTTATATTAGCTTGACCTGTATCTATCTTTCAACACGATTTTCACCCACTTAAAAACATTGGATCGATTTGAAACTTCGTATACTTGTAAAGGACCAATGACAATACAATAATTCCATAACTATTTTCTAAGATCCCGGCCAGGATCATCAGAACATCAAAAAAATAATAAAAACCGGTATAATAGGTTGCGGACTTATCGACTTTTTTAGTCCATCGTTGTTAAGAAATTAATATTATATCCTCTGGTAACTCAGTTGGTAGAGCGGTGGACAGTAGTGGTATATAATTTCAGTAATCCATAGGTCGCTGGTTCAAATACGGCCAAGAGGATTTTTTTAGAAGAGTATTACTTTTAGCTCATACTACAATAGTATCGAATTTAAAGATATTTACATTTTTATCTTATTCTGTAAAATATTAATGACAATTTTGTAAACTTACCACATTGTAATTTATCAAAAAAATATGAGAAGGATACGATTAACTGTAACTATTTATCTATATTAAAATATTCAAAAATATTATAATGTTAGATAATAATAATTTTAAAAATATACAATTATATTCGTGCCTAAACACTAAAAATATCGTAGACAATTAAATTTTCATGGGATTCCGGTTTATGACAACCAATTAAACTAAAAATTAAAAAAAGCAATAATAGTTTAAAAAGCTAAAACAACACGCTTTATCAGAAACCAAACTAAAAAATAAAAAATAAATAATAGTTTAAAAAACTAAAACAACACGCTTTATTAGAAAACCGAACTAAAAAATGAAAAATAATTTTAATTTCCAACACGCTTGGATAAAATTAAAGTTGTCAACAAAAAAATCATCTCCAACACATCTAGAATAAAACTAGAGTTATCTAAAAAAAACAATTAAAAGCGTGGGGTGCTTTTTATGGTTTTTACGTTTTCTTCTTAGAGACTTTACTTTTACCAATATCTGTTTATTATCAAATATATTAATTGATATAGAGCACCCTACGCTTTTGATGGTAAAATTATTTTTTTGTAGATAACTCTGGCTTTATTCTAGATGTGTTGGAGATTATTTTTAATTTTTTAATTCGGTTTTCTAATAAAGCGTGTTGTTTTAGGTTTTTAAAACTATTATTCAATTATTAAATGATGTGTATTTAACGATTTTAGAGACCAATGTTAAGTTGAGAAAACAGTAAGATTAATGAGAAGTTTCTGTAAGTTATGAGAATTGTGTTGCTTACAACTATAAACACGTAGCCTACATTCAGTTACCGGTACTGTTTGTGATTGTAGTTCTAGTAATGAAACACTTCGGAAAGTATAGATTGTGAGGTTGACGTTTTTAGTTGTGTTCAGAGCCTGTTAGTGGTGACATTGTATCTCCAGGCTTGTTGAGGGATCACAGAATCTGGATCGTCTTGCTTTTTCCCCGTTCTGTCCGCGCACCGTCAGAAAAGGTCTCGCTCTCTCTCCTTTGCGTTTTTTTTCAGCAACACCAGACAAACTATCAGCATCACCAGCAGAACTGCTACGAACCCTATTAACGTGTACATAGCACTGCGGAATGGCTGACTTGAATCTGCAACAAAATTAAAGCTGAAAATCAACTATACTTGTTAGTTTTAACTTTATACAAATTTAATAATATTTATAAATTGACATTAAAACATGTATCATTTTATGAGACAACCATTTCCCTTTCAATTTTTCCCAAAGTGCACATCGGTCTGCAGTATCGAATGCCATCTTAAAATCAATGAATACATAAACTAATTTAACCTCTTATTTTTCAGATTATCATCAAGTAATGTTCTCAGAACAAATACGTTGTCCATTGAGGAGTACCCTTCTTTAAAACCTGTCTGATATTCTGAAATCCTTTTATTCTCTTTAGCCCATAGTCTCATTCGTTCATAAAGTACTTTACAATAGTTTTTTCAAACATTGATAAGAGGCAAATTCCCCTATAACTTTCTGGTACATGTGTCCCACCTTTTCCTTTATATAGCGGGTGGACTACCCCTGTCGCCCAGGCTTCCAGATAATTTCTACCATTAAAAAAAATGTTGAACGCAGTTTTCAAAACTTCTAATTATTGATTGGATTATATAATATTTTTCAAAAATTCCCCCTGGCAATCCATCGATTCCAGGCGCTTTACCATTCTTTAAACTTTTAATGGAAGAAACCACTTCACTTTTCGAAATATTCTGATCTGGTAACTGGATATATATTGGGTCGGGGATCTCCACCGTATTTCCTTGATTAAATCTTAACCCCTCACCTTCCAGCATCCTATCAACATATTTTTCCATTCCCCAGAAGGAAGCCTTAGTTTTGTTAATCTATCATACTATTTTAATAATGTTGAGTGATTCCGGGTTATGTGGCCGTGGTCCATAGTTGGTGTTGATACCAGACGTTTCGCCCTCAACTGCGGAGGGCATCTTCAGTGGCGAGTGCTTCTATGCGTGTTTCCTGGTCGGAAGGTCTATCTTCCGACCAGGAAACACGCATAGAAGCACTCGCCACTGAAGATGCCCTCCGCAGTTGAGGGCGAAACGTCTGGTATCAACACCAACTATGGACCACGGCCACATAACCCGGAATCACTCAACATTACGATTACCGGCCGTGAAAGCCTGCATTCAAATACTATTTTAATGTTTTTTTTTGCAAATGTTCCAGGTTGTCTTTCGACATTCCTGGTGTTCTCTCCTGGCATGGCGTTCTTGTAACCCACTTCTGAGGTTGGGGCGCCTGGAAGGCGGGGTTACATTGCCCCGATGATATGATGCGTGATGATGATGATGATGATAGTGGTGCGCCAGAAGAGTCCCTAATTCTAAGCTTAATCTAAGATAAATATGTATAATGATGATTGCGATGGCCATATGATTTCGGGGACCGTTTCGGCCTTAAAGTTTTCTTGACATTTGTCTTATAGGTGAGGAAAACCCCCGATAAAAACCTCACCCAGAAAAACTGTCCCGACCGGGGATCGAATCCGGGCCCGCTGCGTGACAAGGCAGCACGCTACCTCGAGACCACAGCGGTGGACTACTGTTTTAAATGAAAACTTAAAATAATAAGTCGCATAACGATAAGAGCCAGCAAGTTTTATAACTTAATAGAGGACATGAATTTTAAATTTCACCTGAACTTAATCTTGGGTTCTGTGAGGTTGCATCAATTTGCTGTGGAGGCTGAGTGATCGTCAGTTGCTGCAAGCGAGGCAGAAGGTCATTCCATAGACTCGCAACGTCTTCCGTGAGCTCGCATCCTTGTAGTTGTTGTTGCTGTTGTTCGCTTCTCAGCAAGTTGCAATTATAATCTTCTGGAGTAGCTCTTCTCCATGAAAGCCCGTATGAATATGCACCAGGAGGATTAGGGTTTCTGAAACAAATCCACGATTCCTTGATGATTGTCCTGAGATTACGAAAATCTTTAACTAAGAAGGTAGTATTTGATTTAAGACCTCTACATAACATATCAAGGGCACGCTATAGAATAGTTGGTTAAGGCATTACGTTACAAGCCGAAAGGTCGGGAGTTCGAATCCGGTTGGGATCAGGATTTTTAAACTGCCATAAAACCTCTTGCGACACCATGGTTCAGGATCGACTCAGCCTCTACGAAAATGAGTACTAGATGTATGTTCCGGGGTTAAAGGCGGCCGTCAAGCAAGGCTGACAATCCGGTTAACATCTTGTGCCAATTGCGAAGAAAGATGAGAGCTTCAGCTCCTATCACCTCAAGGACTTCCTAAGGTTTGTAGAGGGATCATTTTGGTTTTACTTTTTATATAATAACCCATAAGTAGGCTTCTCAGGACCAGCCTCACGGGATAGTGGTAAGCGTTTCTTACTACAGTTCATGAGGTCCCAGGTTCGATTCCCGGTTAGACCATGAGAATTTTTCCTTGAAGGGAATTATTTTTGTGGTTGCCCGTGGTCTCGAATTAATGCTAAGTTTAGATTAAGGACTCTCCTGGCGTTTCATTATTATATATATTACCCATTATTTCATCAGAGTAACGTAACTCCGCTTTACAGGTGCCCCCAACCTAAGAAATGGATTACAATTCCACCAATGCCGGGGGAGAAAGCCAGAAATGTTATAAATGACAACCTAGTGGCATTGGAAAGAAGCTGTATATATATATATATATATATATATATATGAACTTAGATGAATATTATCGCGATCAAAATTGGGCGTGAAAATACCGGCAAATTTTGGCCAGAAATCACCGTTTTCAGATATTCGATACATTTTATATGACTTAAAATTTTATGTGAGGTCTTTGACCTTTTTTTTCCGAAGGATTATTATGTCCTCAAGAAATTCATCATCACGCCCCGATATAACCCGCGAACCTAGACAAGCAGGCATGATATACAGTGAGATCAGTTTAGTAGTGAAAGGCAGACACGGGGTTTGTGCTGTGCGATAACAAAGGCTTACACGAGCTGGCACGGGACCTGAAATGTGCGCTGACTCAGCAGTTTACGAGTTCACGGCCACTGTCAGATAGTGTACCTCGAGTAGATAGGTGCTTGATCGCTTTTCCTTGTGAACGGAATGACGTGTGTATAATGTAAACTGAATGACAGGTGTATAAGTTATTTCAATTTTAAAATTTGTATCCTATAAAACATAAGTGTAAAGTGAATCACGTGTGTATGATTGTAAACTGTATAATGGCTAATACTGTTTCTACTGGACGTGTATTTATTTATTAACAATATTTATTAACTCAGTCTGCCAGCCAAGTACGATGTTTTGAAACACGATTCCCGGGTGTAAAAATTCAATCACGTTCAACAGTCCATAATATGTACAACACATTTTCATAAAGAGATGTCAAAAATGTATGAACAACGAAGGTGAACAGTTCCAATACCTGCTTCAATAAAGTTGGTAAGTACAAAAATTTGTAAAATAGTTACGAAAATGTGTGTGGTTGTATCATCGCGATCCTACGCTGTCCGTTCCCCGCCGGGAGTGCGTCAGCAGTGTATAGTGAAATCCCTGCGTCTGCCTTCCACTACTAAACTGATATCACTGTACAATAATCACTGAGAACGATCGAAACCCATTTTTCGATTTCATTATACACCATGTCCACAACTATAGTATCATACTTTAAACTACTATACGTCGCTCTGGATAATCGTATCTAAATGAAATTGGTGACAATCAGAAGAGAAACTCAAAACGTTTTGTGCATGTTAAGAATGGAGAATAATGGACAACAATACAGAGACTAAACTAAATTTAATCGTGATTTTTGTGATCGATATGGGTTCATTGTTGGATATTTAGCAGACAGGTTAAATGTGAATGTCTGCAGCGTCACTCGTGGGGGCCACATTTAATGTCTGTGAGGTATAGCAAAAACGTTTTGAGTTTCTCTTTTGATTGTCACCAATTTCATTTAGATACGATTATCCAAAGAGACGTAGTAGTAGTTTAAAGTATGATACTATATTTGTGGACACTGTGTAGATTTTAGCACAAACTAAATTAAGAGAGATGAAACGAATTTCTTTTAGTTTTAATGCAAGACCATTTATTAATATGTAGGGCCTATTTGCCATATATATATATATATATATAAATAATTATATTGTAAAGTTATATTAATATAAACCATTTCAATTTAAATACCGGTATATCCTTATTGTATAATCGTTTATATATTATTAAGCATGTATATTCATATATGACATATATATGGTAAACAGTAATAATAAGTAATTGAACTTATAATTATTTGGAGTACTCTGTATAGTTAAACTAAATAGTTTTTGCATATAACGTTACATATAAGCCATATTTTAATATAAGTAAAATTACTAGCAATGAAGTCTACCGTTAATTTAAAAAAATGTCAAATATATTTATAATTTTACATTTCTCTCGTCGAGCGTTATCGAGTGTAGATTTAATTTCCCTTTCATTAAAAAGAACAATATGGCGTAGGTAAAAACAAACTGGTGGTGTGGAGGAGACGGGAAAATATGAGCTGTCAGAAGCCCATCGAGATTAATTTAAAGGGTTGGCAACAAAAGGAGGGAAATTAATTTTCTCCATTCTTTAGTAATTAAGTATGTTATAAGAAGTCTGAGCGATAAGCGTTAGAGGCAACTGAATTTACAAACTTAATGCAACTTGTTGGATACGGAGGCGAGACTTAAAATGAAATTATTCGTTAAGAACAGATTGTTTCAACTGATGTCACAAGTAATGGTTTATTGCTTTCAAGAAAGTAGGAAAACTTTGTTTAGAAAGAAGATAAAACTATTTTAGGACAAAATATTACTTACTCAACATAAAGAATCTGTTATAAGCGTAGTTTTTCTTTTGGCTGGTATAACACTTACACCATGTTCTATGACAAAGTTATTAATTCTGAAATGTATTCTACAAAACAAATTTATGTATAACGTCTTTAATAAAAGTTTTATTAATAAATTTTATTTTCCAAATATAATGTTTATAGTCTCATATTTTATTAGATATCTAAAATCATTCCACCATAACGAAAGTAATATTTAATAGTAATAAAATTCATGATAAAATGTTGTTGAGTAACAACTACAATCATCTTCTTCCAGGGATCGGGCCAAAATATCGGTTCTGTCTCGAATGGTTGTATCCATTTCTTAACTGGTCTTCCTTGCGATTGTGGTTCCCTTGGATTAAGTATCTGTTATGGTAATCTATTTTTTATCCATCCTGTAAACATGTTCTTAGTATTCTTTATGGTATTCTTCTAGTTTTGCAGCCAAGCTGTATGCATTCAATTCATTTCGAATCTCTTCTTTTATTTCAACATCTAAAACGTTATTTCCTGCAATACCTCTTTAATATCTAATATATGTCACTTACTTGCATTTCAATATTTTTATTTGTTATAGTCCAGCACTCAGAACCATTGGCACAACCAACGTTTTAAAAACTAACTAACTCACCGGCACTATTGAATCCGTAGGTGCATGGCCGCGCGGACATAAGCTCTCCATATATCCCTATCCTGAGCTAATGTTCTCCAATCTTTCCCTGTATAGTCCCTCAAATCATGATTAATGTTATTCTCCCACCTTATTCTTGGTCTACCAACTGGGCGTTTTCCCTCTGGTTTTCCTACAAGACGCTTCCATGTATGTCTTTCATTCCCCATTCGTGCCATATGTCCTGCCCATCGCAGTCTACGAGAATTAACTGTTCTCATTATATCTGGCTTCCTATAAAGACCATGTAGTTTACTGTATGTAGTCTTCTGCATTCACATGTCTATTCATTTCTCTTTAGTCCAAAATTTTTCCTAAGAAGTTTATTCTCAAATACTCGTAATCTCCTTCTCTCCCTTAAAGTAAGAGTCCATGTTTCGTATGGTGCTGACAGACATCAGGTTTGCCACCGGGCCAAACGCTCTCTCGACGAGCGAGCGGGCCTACTCCATACGCTCTACAGTCGGACGCCGGCCAGGACATCCGAGAGTCCGAAGAGACGACAGTTTAACGTATTTTGAAAGGAGTTGGAACGACAAGAGTCACTGTAATGCATAATAGCACGCATTTCGAGAATTGAGCCTATGTTTAATTTCTTTGTGCGTGTCATTCCTATTTGTGATTATTGTTCCTAGGTATTTGAATTCAGCTACTTCTTCAAAATTTCCCTCATTTGTCATCAGCTGTCCATTTCCATTTTATATTGCATTTATATGTGTGACCATATATTTAGTTTTATTGATATTTACTTCCAGTCCCAATTTCTTAGTATTACTCAATAATGTGTGCGTGTTGACATTTAGTATCTCCTCACTATCGTCCAATGGTACTACATAATCAGCATAAACTAACAGCTTATTAATGCCATTAAGTTGCAGGCCTTCTTCATCCTCTGAAGATTTGATGGCATGCTCTAGTACAAAATTAAATAGTAGAACATATAGTGCATCTCCTTGCTTCAACCCATTGTGGATTTCAAAAGTATCCAAAAACTGTTTGCCTACTCGGACCCTACTCTTTGTGCCATTTAGACACATTCTTATAAGTCTAACTTTTTAGGAATTCCGAACTCCAGCAGGATACTATATAACTTCTCCTTCTTAATTGAATCATATGCCTTTTTGAAGTGTACACATATTTGATGTACAATACAATACAGTTATATTCTCGAACGCTTTAAAAATGTAATTAATTCTGTCGTATTATTTTTCGTTTAGCTTGATACGATTACGATAAGATACCATTGTTCTCTGATTGGTTTTATGTTATTCCGTTCCATTAAGTTCGTTGAACCTCTCACCTTATACATACTTTTTTACGTGCCACATGTCATCCGGGCATTACAGTGGCATGACCTGTCGTAAGATGGATTTTTAAACTATGAATCACACACATCATTTTTTGACCACACTAGGACATGTGAGTATTGGACTCTCAACCATTCAGATAGAAGAAAAATAGAAACTGCGTATAGTAGCATGAGTGACAATTTTGGACAGAAAATAAATTAATATATTAGAAAAGATTTAAATATTTTTAATTTAACAAATAGAATGTACAATATGAGAAACGATTGGTATGAACATGTTAAAAAATGCCTACAGATAGAATCCCTCAGCTATTATTAAAATACAAACCAATAGTACTAGGACACAGAGGGCCTTCAGGATGAGTGATTAGCTCAGTGTCAGGGGCTCCTCCTAGACAAGTCAACAAGAAGAAGAAGAAGAAATACACTGTTCACGCGCGCGCACGCACACACACACACACACACACACACATTGATACTAAACATAGCGAATGTGATAATGATGATTATGATAGATGATGTTCAGGAACCATTTGAGCCTTAAAGTTTTCTGATATTTGTCTTACAGATGCGGAAAACACCAGCAATCTTGTCCCATCCGGGGATTGAATCCGGGCCCGCAGTGTACGAAGCACTGACAGACCTTTATGTTATATTACGAGTACATAAAATTATTTTAAATAATGTAACACATATTAAATCCGATCTTTTATCAAATATGTTTTGTAATTTTCATAATGATGACTATTATTTTTGATACGTAATAGTATTTTTATGTTCATCTTTTTAATATTGAGTTATTCGAAAGGGAAACATAGTCCTTTATTACATTCTGTACAGTACATGTGAGATGTAAATAAACTCCTTTCCCTTCAGGCAACTTCTCTGGCTTCTCTGCTATGCACATAGTCTGCTATATGGGGTCTCCTACAAACTGCATACTGTAGCGCAATTTGAATGGACAGTTTATGAAATCTATCGTTGAAACCTTAAATTACATAAAATCTATAAATTGGAAAAATGAAAACTGAAACTTTAGTTCTCAACATAAAAAAAAATACATCTAATAGAGTACAACTGTGTTTTACAGATTTAGGAACCTACATTAACTAAACTAAACTCCATGGCGCGATAGGCCTAGAAGGCCCCTTGTCCTACCTGGCGGCTGCCGGCCTCACATCTACATGTATTAATCACAGAGGTAGACGATCATCCTGCCAGTGTAGGGGTGACATGTGGCCAGCATTCCGGGTCCCCCAGCATTTACATCTGTTTTCTCAACCTGGAACCGCCACTTATTGTAGTTACCGAAATGCCTCAGGATGCTGGGTAGGTACCGGTCCCATACTGGCCGAAATTCCGTGAGGAAATGTCTTCCCCATGGAGATCCGAACCAGCGCAAGTCCCGTAGCTTTGCACCAAGGCCTGTTGCCTTAACCACCGGCAATAATAAGAGTCAAGCGCGAAGAGAAAACGCAAATTCTTGGGTGAGAGTAAGACAATTGACAGAAGACAAAATTAGAGCACAATGAAGAAATTTATATAATTGATAATGAAAATTCATTGTAATAATTGTCTATGGTGTTTAATTTTGTTATACGTCTATAATATTTTGTTTTCCTTTGATTGTCATATTTAATTTTACTGTATTTACTGTGTGTGTGTGTGTGTGTGTGTGTGTGTGTGTGCGCTGTGGGATCGAGTAAGGGAGTTTGAGAGAAACAGCTAGTGAGTTGAGTTTCATCCACCAAATACCAGGTTGGATCACAGAAGAAATGATGATACCCTCGAGGAACTGAATTTGGTGTCCATAATAGATTTCATTTTCAGCATTAATAAAACTGGCGTCAACATATGGACTGGTACAGAACTCCTAAGCAATTTTTAAAGTACTAAATGCCATTGCGAAGAAAAACCATGGGTCCCCGTCGTGTATCTACTGCAGGCCTAACAGAACATGAAGTCTGAAGTTAGAGCGCTTGGGAAAATTTGTCGTTCGTTTCACGCGAGAAGACTTGTTAAAGTTCATCGTTTAATAAAATACTAAGTAACTAAGAACTAAAATGACATTAAGCCACCACAGTCTAGCTCAGCGACACAATCTGAAGTTTTGAATCATCTTAACCGACGATTTGTTATACACATTATTATTATTATTATTATTATTATTATTATTATTATTATTATTATTATTATTATTATTATTATTATTATTATTATTATTTATGTATTGATTTCTATAGCAGGTTTCACAACGTCTTCCTGAGCCCAATTAATCTACTGTCATTCTCCTCCACATCTCTCTGTAATTCCAATCTCCATCGTCCAAATCCTTTTTTCCCTAATGCTGCTCAAAAACAATGTCATGTTATTATTGTTTTATCATTTTGTTGCAGTCTTTCCCAAGGGCACATACTATTATCGTTAATCAAGCCAATGCTACAAATTAATATTCGGGAATAAAAATAGAAAAAAAAATTGCAAATTAGATTTTTTGTGAGTGAGCAACGTGTAACACGTGTTTTGAGAAATTTTAAAAATATTATGAATTTAAAATTGGTTATTAATTTAAGTATGTTAAAATTTTACTTAAAATGTCGGACGTCCTCGGAAGAGATGGTCTTAGATCTATTAGTGAAGACGGAACAGGCAACTCTTGCCTAAACCAGGAAGTGAAGAAGAAGAAGAAGAAGAAGATGTTTTAACTTTTTTATTACTTTAAAATCTAAAAATTTAATCAGGATCATTTTAAATCCTGGTTAATGTTCTATGTTGTGCAGTTCACATGGAAATGCTAGATTCTATTTCCAAATGCAGTTCCGGAATTGTTTGGAGTGGTCAGCTCATCTACTTTGTGTTTTATACGATAACATGAAAGTAAAGTACAGAATTAAACAGTGAGAAGGTAATGTTACAGAAGAAAGTTCTAACGTTAAAGACAACTACAAGATTACATTAGGGGAAAACGGGGTAATTGCGATCACGTAAGCAATATTTGTTAGTACAAGCACATTTTGATGTGCATTTTGAAATTTTCTTATCTAGTGGACCACTATACAGAATGATCAAAAACATAGAAGAAAAAAAAACAATGGAAAAGTATAAAAAAAAGTTCCAGTAAACTTGGGACCGAAAATTGAGCAATTACGAGATATTTTTGTTTTGCTGATTCTGACTCTCTAAATGCAAAGTGCTAATTTCAACAAAAAATTTTAAGGACTCTTCTTGACCTTTTTTGAAGTCACTTTCAGGCCCTCTAGAAGATGCTATATTATGATATCATCCTATGTTTTTTATGGTCTCCCTTTGAGTCTATTTTAGCTAGTCCATGTATTCGGAATCCCCATTCTTATTTAGTATTCCGTATGTATTCTGTTTAAGTAACCAAACCATTTGTGTGGGATTAATATGTATTATTTTGCTAAGATCGAACATTCATTGTTGTTCTTACCGATTTCTAACTTTTATATTCTTTGTTTTCCTATTGACCCTGCATAAATATTTATTTATTATTTTTTTTTTTTGCATTTTCTTCTTAGTATTGACAGTGCCGTTATAATATAAGGCGTGCGGACGTCCAGAATGCTTTCTGGAGATCGAAATTGGGAATGGTTATAGATCTATGATTGCTGATTGCTGATAAAAAAAACGTTGGAGAGAGACTTGCAAAGACAGCTAGTAAAAAAATTACTAATTTGTTATTAATAAGTGTTAAATGCAAAATAAAAAACGAGTAAAAAGTGACTTCATTTTAATTTGTTACAATTTAATAGCGATTTCGCTACAATATTTTAAAATACAAATGCTTTTATATGCTATAAATTTAAAAATCTGTGATGCCAGAATACTTTACCATGTATAAACGTTTAAAATTTCATGCGTTTACGTATTCACTGAAGACAATTGAGGAGCGAAGATTCTATTTGAATTATATGACAAAGACAGAAATTAAAATTAAAAGGAAATTAATATTTCTTCTTTGCTTTAATTAATTTTTCAAGGATTCCTAAACAAACTTAAAAGGAAATGAAATCTTGAGTCAAGAAATATTATTTCTGGAACACGAGTGATATTGGAAATTCAGAGAAAATATTTCTTATTTGTACGTAGAAATTGATTCTTTTATGTTTTAAGACAACTTCTGACATTTGAAAAACTGAAGTAATATATTACGATTATTTTATTATTTAAATTTTCTTGTCTCTTTGTTAAATAATTTTAGTTTATAAAACGATTTTCTTTCCTAATTTGAATAGTTAATTAATCAATCTTCTTCTTCTCCATCGTAGTTTAATCTCTTAGCTTATATGTAGGTGTTTTTACGTGCTTCTCTTCACCCGGACCTTACAGTGGTACAACCTAACGAGAGATGAATTTGACCACACAAGGAAATGTATGGCTTCCCCCATTTAAAGATCGGTTCAATTCAGGACCTCCTACGGGACAACACAAACATTTAAGACGAATCACATCATTCACTCATTCATACTAACATGGCGAATATGATAATTTATGCATTATAAAAATTATAAAATAAAAGATAACTTCTGCTGAGGATATGACTGTTCCCGAAAGATCTACATTATTTTAAACGTTTTATTAGTTGAGATGTCGGTGCCCAATTTTTTATTGTATTTTTTTTAAATTATGACTTAGATGTCAACAGAATTTTACCACGAACTTTATTAGTATAATGGTAAAATTAGTATTAATGGTAATGATGATTATGATGTCCGGGGGCGGTTGGACATTAAAGTTTCCTGGAAACTTTTCCCGACTAGGAATCGAACCGCAGACCCACTGCGTACGAAGCAGTAACGCTATCTCGAGACCTCAGCGGTGGACATTTAATAAATCACTTAGTTAAACTAATTAATTTATATTATAATATAGGCAACATGGACATCTATTTTCAAGTTTAAATATACTTTTTTAGTCCATTTCTATGAAGTAAGTTTCAGCTAAATAAACTTTTTGAAATGGAACTTGAAATCAGTGTCCTTGTCCCTCCAACATAGTTTTTAAGGCAGTAAGGTATTTTAGATACTCTTCTTAAGTGGTACTACAGTCCAAGCCGAACATGGGCTCTTCCACTGACCTCCTCCAGTCGCCTCATCCTTAAATCTTAATTCTACCTTGAAATTTTAAATTTCCTAATATAACTGTACACATAATCCCACCATCTCGTTTTAGGTCTCCCTCTTTGTCTTTTTTCCTATGGTTGAGTGCAATAACTTGATAAACGCCTCTCTTTTCCTCCATTTTATTCACATATACTATTTACTTCAACCTCATATTCTTTATAAATGCTACTATATCCAAATCCGTATACATCTGCTAAAGTTCATTGTTAAATCTAATTCTTCATTAATCACACTGGTCAACATGACTTTTGTCTCATGAGTACCAATAGTTGTACTTAATGCAGTTTTTTTATCGTGTTTTCAAATATGTATTCGGAATTTCTCCGTCACCCACAGTTTTTTTATTTCAATTTCAATTGATGGATTTAAATAATTATTTTTTAATAACATTTTTTCGTCCATTTGTCCATTGTAAAATAAAACCAATGAGCTAACTCAGGAGATTTCAGCTATGTAAAAGAGATATCAAGGCAAATTGAATCCTTAATGTGCTGGTCGATTGTTGTTGGACCATCAAGAGGGATGCTCCATAGGCGAAATATAGCAGAAAATCGTAATTTCTTAGTTTCTAGGTGAGTCTGAATGTTCGAATATTGTGTAGTTACGAATGTACAGAATATTAAATTGTTTGATGTTATAAATGCCTGTTTCTCGGAAACTTTGCGTGATGGAGAAAAACCGACATCACATTTGAATTCAGGAGACAAAATACTATCAGTATCACATATTTTTCTTTCTGAGACAAAAAAAAAGTTTATTTTTTGTTGCTCAGTGTTATTGACTTCGACTCTTTCTCAACATTTTTCGTTTAAAAACGGCCAGTCATTTACGAATGTCTGCATAGGCCTAGTAGGTTACCATGATTGTTATATGAGTTTTACATATTCTTAATTTTGTATTTTTATGCTATTTTAGATAGTTATACTTTTTTATATTTAACACGGTTTTGAGATGATAATTTTAAGATTATGAGTAGCTTACAAGGGAACTATCAACCATTGCATGCCTACTTTGTAATTTCTTCTAAAAAAGTTGTGATGTACAAAGGCTGTGTCCAAAAAATTGTCTGCCGTTTTTAACTGCAAGACACTAAAATCTAGCGACAAATCTCTCATTTAAGCTATGGGGAAGAAACACAACTATAGAATTGGTAGATTGGATAACCCTCATCACCTACAGTCCGCTCCGCGACCCGCCTGACTCCACTCCGCTTTTACTAATGCAGGGAATCTAACTGCTCCATAGAATGGGTTGCCATTGCTGGATTATGACTTCGATTTCTGTGCCTTGCAGTTAAAAACGACAGATTTTTTGACTCGACCTTGTTGCATCTCAACGCTTCTCTGAGAGAAACTTCAAGATAGGTTTCGGCATGCAATGGTTGACAATTCCCTTGTTACGTATATGTACCGTTTTGTGTGATAAGGAACACCGTTTTTTGTATGGTTGGTTATAAGTGGTACGAGTAATCTTGTTGAATAGGCCACGAATAATTTAATATTGAAGGAGTTTTATTTAGGAAGTATAAATCAAATATATAGGTATCGTATCGTGGATTTTAAAATTAAAAAATAAACCTATTATTATTATTATTATTATTATTATTATTATTATTATTATTATTATTATTATTAATTATTTGTATATCACAGGGTTAGATATTATCTATTTGTGCCAACATTTTTTTAAGCGATGACAAAGATTGAGTTCTTACTCGGATATGTTTCTCATTTCCCAGGATTCTTTAATTTGCCACATATCTATAGAGCCTTTACCCCACAACAATAGCCAAGTACTCATTTCCGTTAGAGGCTGAGTCGACTCCAGGACCATGTTGCCTACTGCTTTTAACTTTTTTCTTTGCATTTTTGTCACATGAAGAATTTAATCAACCTCAAAAACGTGACTATAACTGAATAAATAATATACACAATTCTAACGTGTTATTTTATTTTCTGTATAACTTTTAATTTTCATAAGAAATAATGTCAGTACGATAATTGGAGAGATAAGAATTGCAACACATTCCAATACCTACCCTTCTCTGATGAAATCTACCCAATATCTCTTGAGACGTTTGCTGAAGCGATCCTCATCTGGAGTGAATCTTCTTCCAGCAGTCTTCAGCATGAGAGTAGGACCGAATAAGTAGAGAAACTCCGAACCATGGGCACTACCTACACAGAAGAATGCGCGAATTTTATATTTAAGGATAAATACAGAATTTTACATTTATAGATAACTACCGGTAGCTGATTGGCCGGTGATGCCCGGAATGTCAGTTTTCCCATCTTCCTCTCAACCATTAGTTAGTGACCCTGAGAACTCTGAATTAGACACTAATATCCATCCTTTTTCTTATGTTTATATGTCACACCCGCTAACCCTACCAGGGTTCAAACTTGGACTTAAATGTTGTCAGGACTGTCATTAATTAGCTTAGCGACTTCGAAAACTATGAATTCGACATTTAGTATTTTTCGATTATTTTTAGATTTTACTCTCTCTCGCCCCCTCTTAGGGGTGATAAACAACTCTTATATTGTATGTAATTACTATTTTTAAATTATTTTAAGTTATATATGTACCGAGTTTGGTTGTAATTACTTTAGGCGTTCCAAGAGTTATGCGGAAACATAATACTTTATATTTCTCTCCTCTCTCACCACTAGAGGTTCCAGGGATCTATTAACCCTTTCAGCCACTTTTCCAGAATGTACTTAATATGTGTACCAAATTTGGTTCAAATTGCGCCAGGTGTTTGAGAGTTATGTTGCCACTTACACACATACATTCTTCTTCTTCACTTAACGGGCTAGGCAAAAATTGCCTGTTCCGCCTCACAGTTGCCCTGTAGGCCTACATACATTTATATATATATATATATATATATATATATATATATATATATATATGCCTGTTGTTAAATAAATTGTAAAATAGATTGTTTTTTTAGGAATAATAAACGTTAAATATTAATTTCTATGCACAGTAATTGTTATTTTTGAAGCATGGTATTCCGAATTTTAATTATTATTTCCCTCGAATTTTAAGTAGTAAATAATGCTAGATATAACATAAATTAGTCTAGAAGCAGGTTACCTGATATATTGAGTGTATTTCCATAGAGGTCTGGAGCTCCAGATTGTTGGAACTTGTAGACGAAGATAGGTTCTGGGGAGCGTGACAGAAATGCCAACTGTGTCATGTGAGGAGCGCTGAACTGAGCGTCTGTATAGAACTGCAAATGCAAATATACCACAGTTAAACTACTCGTATGAAGTAAATACATAAAATTACGTTTTATCTTCAAATATGATCTCCAAATAGTTATATTAAATCCGATAAAACTTTCACAATCTGTTACAACGTAATTACATCTAATTTCAATTTGCTTGTTGTCACATTCTGGGTTGCAAGGGATAGTGACGTGCATTTCATCACCTCTCCTATCCAAACCTCATCCTCAACCTGTTCGTGGTGCAAACTGCTATTAAAAATGAGGTTCTGAAGACCGAGTACTGGCGGTATAACAGCATCACCTTAATGTAGAAGAAATGCCACATTAGTGGGAACCCCACAATAATACCCCTCTGGGCCAGCAACCCATTGGGCGAAAACATTTACATTTGCTTTCAAGTCTCAAACCAAGCCTCGGATGAAGTATTAAGATATGGTAGTGAAGCATGGACAATACGAAGAAGAGTTGAAAGCCGAATAACAGTAAATGAGATGCGATTTATCCGCCGTACAGCAGGCTATACAAAGTGGGGCCATAAAAGAAGTGAGGAAATGATGGAAGAGTTGTATGTAGAACCCATTCTTCACCACATACAAAACTACCAGAACAACTGGAAAGCCCGTCTTCGACGAAATGCCGTCTCATAGAATTCCAAAAGCCATGCTTCGATACTGTCCCCAAGGCAAAAGATCGCTGGCACGTCCAAAAAAGCGCTGGATGGAAAATTCCTCTTTGAGACCGTAACAGGCAACACGGCCTAATACTTGCATGGATGATGATGTTATAAGACCCCCTATATATTTTTGGAAGTTTAAAGGTATATTTAATCAACAGTTCTCCCGCGCTTTAATCGAGCGATTTAATGCGTAATTCCTTGGTGCAGTGCTACTACACTTGCGCTGGCTCGGGGAAGAAATTTTCTAGTGGAGTTTCGGCCAGTATAAGACAGGTGGCCACCAATTATCGTGAGAGATTAGGGTAGCTACGATAAGTAACGGTTCCAGATTGACAAAACCAGCTATAACGGTTTAGGGGATCCCGACATGCTGACCCCTAGCACCTCTCTACGGACTGATCGTCCATCTATGTATTAACACACGTGGATCTGAGGCTGGATGGCCAGGGCTTTGTCACCTTGGAGTTTTTTAATCATTCGTTAACTAGGTCTAAATCATAATAAATTTACTCCAAAGTCAACAAAAGTAATATTTCCCGTAAAACATTTACTTACTTAATACTTAATACTTAATACTTAATACAGGCTTTCCACTTTACAGCAGTTTGCCTTTGATTCCTGATTTCCAGAGATTCCTATCTTCCCATTGTCCATCTTCCATACCCCTCTTCATCATGGCATCATATATTCCCTCATACCATGCTCTTCTACTTATCTCCCTCCTCCTTCTGCCTGGTACTATCCAATCCAACACCTGTTTAGGCCACTAATCTTCCGACATCCGTTGTACATGTCCATACCACTGTAGAGCTCTCTTTGTTATCCTATCGATAACAGTTTCTTGTGCATCCATTTCCTGTCTGATATATGTATTTCGAATATGTTGTAGCCTGGATATTCTCATACTTCTCCATAATCCATCCATTTCTGTCGCCAAGATTCTTTTCTGCATCCTTTCATTTATTGTCCAGCTTTCTGATCCATATGTAAGTATACTTCCTATTATTGTCTGTATAATTTTTTTTTGTTTTTTTCTGGTCAAATTTCTATTATATAAAAGACCATTCAGGGATCTAATCGCCTTCCTTGCACAATTTACTCTGTTAATAATATATTTTTCACAAGTACCAGATTTATCTATTATAGATCCAAGATATATAAATTCTTCAACACGTTTAATTATCATAACATTTAAAAGTACAAAAATAAAAGTGATAGTATGGTTGATTAAAACCTTGCATATTTATATACAGGATGCCCCATTCAAACCTCCCACATTTAATTAATCGTTACTAACGAAGTATGTGGAATTATGAAATGAGGCCGGTGTTAAACGAAACAGAAACTCAAAGAATTTCCATTGCCACACACTAAAACACCTCTATATGTGCACCATTAGTAGCGCGAATAATATCAAGTCTGTATTCGATTTCGTGCCACGTTCTGTCCAACAAGTCCATTGGTACTGTTGAAATTGTGTCAAGAATACGGGTTCGTAAATCATGAAGATCTTGTACTGGAGTTGCAAACACACGGCCTTTTACATACCCCCCAGAGGAAGAAGTCCAGTGGAGTGATGTCTGGCGAACGTGGTTTTATGTCATTATTGCCCAACATGCGACAGATGAATTAACTGCAACAATGAAAACAAACATTATTTGAGAGTTATGATTAATTAAAATGTGGGAGGTTTGAATGGGACACGGTCCAAAGTTTAAACATCCTCTCCCAACAGGTCATGTCACTGCAACGCTAGGGTAGCATGGAACACGTAAAAGTACCTAAAGAGAGATGTTAAACTATAATAAGAAAAGAATAATAAAAACATTTTCGAAATTACCGGTATATAGTATAATTTACATATTTCATAACCATTTTTCCTTCAGCCGAACATGTGTCAACATGAAAATTAATTTTTGAACTAATATATAACTAAATTCACATTTTAAAACGAGCCATATGAGTATGAAAAATCCTAAAACGTATTTTAAAAGAGGTAAAGTAATCCAAATCAAGCTAATGGGTTCATACCCCACTTATAAGGGAAGAAACCGGGACAGGAACAGGATGCACATTTTATCCGGATTAGAAAACAATCTTTCACTTATTTTTTAGGGGGCGGTAGAATTTGAATTGGAATATATCTGTAGTGCAATCTTAATTGATTGGTTTTAATTTTGAATACAGAAGAGATGGATTTGCATTAATTTTTTTTGGCCATAGCTAATTTTACACCACATATGTACCTTGTCCACTGCTGTGGTCTCGAGGTAGCGTGCTGCCTTGTCACGCAGCGGGCCCGGGTTCGATCCCCGGTCGGGGCAGTTTTTCTGGGTGAGGTTTTTCTCACCTGTAAGACAAATGTCAGGAAAATTTTAAGGCCCAAATGGTCCCCGAAATCATATGGCCATCATCATCATCCTCATCCTTCACCGGTGTGGAAAACAACGGGAAGCTACCACACCTACAATTCCCTAGTAAAGCTGCAAGCATAGCATGAAAATGCTATGAATGCAGTGAAGGACCTGCCCTTGGGCAGAAGTACTATGAATGAATGGATATGTATCTTTAAAATATAAACAATTAAATGTATTTTATATACAAGGAAAATGTTTGAAACTTAACTGAATCTTATTTAGTTTTAAACTGTATAAATTCGATATGGTTTTAAAACCTATGCATTAAAATTCCTTTCATGATAAAGATAAATTCTCGGTGAAAGTCTCATTTTATTTCTAAGCTAAAAAGAAATCGAATAAGTAAGAAAAATTGCTTTTCAAAAGTTTCTTCTTCCTAGAGTGATAAAAAACTTGGGTTTTAACTGCGCCATCTAGCGTCTGTAGCGATAAAACTTGGATGTAGGTGTTATAAAAGAAGCACATATCAGTCAACCGGAAATTACCTAAGTTGAAGCGCAATAAACTCGGAGAACACAAACATTCAATTGCAAGTTATGATGGCGATACAAAAAATCCAAATAAAAAGTTTCGTTAAAGTTAAATCTGTTGCTCACTTACTTATGTGTTATGCTCGATTAAGCTTGAATTCACAGATCCCTTCTGCTTAGTTGTATGTAGACAGTGGAACTTTAGGCTCTAAAAAGCGGCTCTTAGGCATCTAAAATAAGTTCTTATACACCTCTATTTAGGTTCTATAACATTTAAAATGGGTATAAATATTTTTTGAAGAATGGCACTAATAATTATTTTTGGAGTTTTCTCGGGGTACTCCCGTTTTCTGATTTTGATCCGACCTATATTTTCCATTTTCTTTCCCTCCCCCATAATGTCATTTCGTCTCCATGCATTAATTTCATATCATCTTCATCTCATATTAGGTATAGAGCGATTCCATGAAAATGTCATACCGAGGTGAAAATGTTGAAATTGACGCAGGAGTATTTTTTTTGGCGTAATATATATCTTCAAGGATCAAATTTTATGATTCTATAAGATAATGTTCCAAAATTGTTTTGTTTTAATCTATATTAGTGGTAGAACTTGTAATATTCCAAACCTGTAAAAACACACAAACTTTTACCAATTTGTTGTTTAATGATTTGGACGTATTAATTCGTTTTATTTTACAAACTCTTTTGATAAACCATACTTTGGTCCTCCCTAGTCATAAGTGTAATGATATTAATTGCATTCTAATGTTCTATATACCTTAAATATGTCCTATAATTAACTGTAAGCTATGGTCAGTCAGTCACGGAAAACGTATAAAAATTACTGTACACAACATAATAATTGATGGAATAAAACTTCCTCTTGGATTCTACGTTATCGGTACACAACTAACAAAAAAGTATTGAAGACAGTTTCTTGTAAAGTCATTATTTTTCCCGCTAGTGTCCCGTGACTGACTTCTTGTCCTCTCATATATATATATATATATATATATATATATATATATATATATATATATACATATGCTAATACGCATGGTGCAGTCAGTTGCTTGCTGCACTCGGCTGAGAATTAATATAAATATGGTGTAGGAAATATGGTAGACTGCTCGGCTCAGCTGTTCCATAATATAATTACTGACCCTTTTTTTGTGTCAATTTGAGCTAAAAGACAGTTAGCGGAAGCATTTAAATATATATATATTCAGGGAAAGTGTTGCAGTAAACGAAGCAGCCATACTTGTTATTTCAGTAAATTATACCTACAAATAATAAAATGAGATCCAGGCAGTTCATTGGAAAAATTAGCATATCTCAATATTAATTGCTGTTTATATTTTATATAAAATAATCTAGTTTAGCAAACCACTGTTTAAATATGTGGTTGTGGTGATCTAAAGGGGTTCATAATTATGTGCTTCATCATGACTCCGAGCTGTGTATCAACTTAGGACAAACGATGGCCGAAGGAAGGGCTGTATAGCCCCTCCTCAAGGCTTGGGCCAAGCCCAAATTAAGGCGGTTTGAGTTATGTGTGAATGCTTGATGCGTGTCGAATTTGGAACACCATAACAGATCACATATCACCGTAGAGTATATTTCATATCATTGATTCCATAAAGCCTAGTAGTGGGCTGGATCTCCTTGCCACCATACATACGAACATAGATCACAACATAGTCTCCTGCTTAATATACCGCAACATAGGACATTACATCATTCCATGTCATATACTATTTTCACTTCACGCAACTGAATTCTCTACCACAAGTAATAAGGGGCTGCTGGACATTGGCATATTTTAAAAGAAATCTAAATTTATATTTGCTCTAACCTCAACTTCCTTATTAACCAGCATAAGGTATATATATTAATTGGTGTTTCTCGTATAATTTATCGTATTTAGACTATTACTATTATTATTATTATTACTATTATTATTATTATTATTATTATTGTTATTATCGTATAAAGTGTTGTTTCTACATGAAATTTACATTGTAACATTTAATGTATTTTTAACTCTTTACAGTTAATATAGTGTATATCTAGGCCTATATTTGTTAAATATTTATTTCTATTTATGCTGGTTGAGTGGAAGAGAAGGCCTTATGGCCTTAAACTGTGCCAGAATAAATAACACATTATTATTATTATTATTATTATTATTATTATTATTATTATTATGTCCACCGCTATGGTCTCGAGGTAGCGTGTTGTCACGTAGCGGGCCCGGGTTCGATCCCCGGTCGGAAGAGTTTTTCTGGGTGAGGTTTTTATCGGGGTTTTCCTCGCCTGTAAGACAAATGTCAGGAAAACTTTAAGGCCCAAACAGTCCCGAAATCATATGGCCATCATCGTCATCATCATCATCCTTATCATTATCATCATCATCATCATAACCACCATCACCATCCTTCTCCGATGTGGAAAGGAACGGGAAACTACCACACCTACAATTCCCTAGTAAAGCTGTAAGCATAGCATGAAAATTGCAGTGAAAGACCGCCTTCGGGCAGTATTACTATGGATGGATGGATAAATAAATAAATAAATGTTATAGGCCTATATCATTGATCTAAAGCAAGGGTTGTGTTTTTTGAAACGCTCTGCTTTAAATATAAAATTATATATATATATATATATATATATATAATGATTTTGTGGATTTTTCACGTCAAGATTCAAGGTTGGCCTCTGGCCAGTGATTTCACTATTTCGGCATGATCCCATATACCATTATCAAGGCCTCTTGCCACTGATTCCGACGTTTCGGGATGATCACACATACCATTACCATTCCTTGAATCCTTGACGCGCGGAAAACTCAAACATTTCTTAATCATACATATATCCGCGAAGTCAACAGTATAACATATATATATATATATATATATATATATATATGCCCTTTCTACACATGTCATCATCATCATCATCACTCCAGGGATTAGGCAATTGCCCGTTCCGACTTCATATTGCATCAGCCCAACATCACGCCTTCCTCTTGCTTGATAATTTCTGGCTAACAATGTACACTTCATATGTGTGTGTGTGTGTGTGTGTGTGTGTGTGCAATGACACGTACTGAAATTGAAATTTTCATGCCATCCATTCATCCATAGTAATTCTCCCCGAGGGCAGGTCTTTCACTGCAATCATAGCATTTTCATGCTATGCTTTGCAGCTTTACTAGGGAATTATAGGTGTGGTAGCTTCCCGGTAAGATGGACAGAACAACTGTGAGGCGGAACAGGTAATTTATACCTAGCCCGTGAAGTGAAGAAGAAGAATAAGAAGAAGAAGCTTCACGGTGATGGATGATGATGATAATGATAAGGATGATGGTGATGGCCGGATGATTTTCGGGGACCGTTGGGCCCTAAGCTTCCTGACATTTGTCTTACAGGTGAGGAAAAACCCCGAAAAAAAAAAACTCACTGTATTTGAATATGTTTGTTGATTTATTTATCTTGTTTAAGTCAAGAGAAAAATGAATAAAAAATATTCTTGCTGTTAGTATATTGTTTAAACATTTATAAAGAGCGGTACGGGTTAACGTCAATTTAATGTAATAAAATTTGATACACTATCAAATTGGGCCAAAAGGGAAAAATAGAGAAAACTTTTTAATTCCATCCCTCAAAATAAGAACACCCTTATATAGGCCTATATATATGTATGTATATATATATATATATATATATAGTCCACCGCTGTGGTCTCGAGGTAGCGTGCTGCCTTGTCACGCAGCGGGCCCGGGTTCGATCCCCGGTCGGGGCAGTTTTTCTGGGTGAGGTTTTTATCGGGGTTTTTCCTCACCTCTAAGACAAATGTCAGGAAAACTTTAAGGCCCAAACTGTCCCCGAAATCATATGGCATCACCATCATAATCCTTATCATTATCATCATCATCATCATCCTTCAAAAGCAACGGGAAGCTACCACACAATTCCCTAGTAAAGCTGCAAGCATAGCATGAAAATGCTATGATTGCATTGAAGGACCTGCCTTCGGGCAGAATTACTATGGATGTATATATATATAGGTATATATATATAATGTTCATAGTGCGAGAAACCTAAGAAGTCCTTGGATTACCAGCCGGCGACTAGCCTCATATCCAGAGATGTTAATCACACAGGTAGATGATTATTCAACCAGTATAGGGGTGACATATGGTCAACATGTCGGGTTCCCCACCCGTAGTATGTGGTTTTCTCAATGTATAGCCTTTATTTATTGTAACTACCCAAATTACTCACAAATCTGGGTGTACACCGGCACCATACTACTCGAAATTCCTAGAGAAAATGTCTTCTCTCATGGAGACTCTAACCCGCTCAAATTCCTTAGCTCTTCACCAAGGCATGATACCTTATACCGATCGGGTAAGCCGTGGGACAAGTAAATAATTAGACTATATTTCAAATTTCATTTCCAGTACACCTTCGAGACAAAACATTCGAAGACTTTAAAAGCGAGATTTTGCGTAATATGTCAAACCTTACTGCATATGTATGTTAGGCATGCCATCTGTGCACGACATCCTCCATAAATATCAATGGGGAACATAACACATTTTTGTGTGATTGCAGTTTGAATGGGCTCTCCAAAGTCTGCCGAACGATACATAACTCTGGAATGTTCGTAATTTCTATTTTATTTTGCCTTAAGGTGTACATATTAAATCTTAATTTTGTAAATCGGGTTTTACTAAGAAGGAAGTTTGGGAAACAAGTTCCTGTGGAATATTACCTCTAATAGTTTGGCAAGTAGTGCGGTCGCAACTCCATCTCTCGCTTTATCCGGATACTGCCACTTGAGAATCTCCCGGATCTGTGGTGCCTTTCTTAATCCGTAATGCTCCATCACTTCAGGAATAGCAGTATTCTCGAAGAAATGACGTAATTGTAGGTAGCTCTGACGTAATAGATCACCTCTTTGGTCTGCAGATATTACAAATTATTAAATTTACTATGACACTTATATAACAATATTAATTATAGCTATACTCTTTATTGTAATTGGATAATTCAGAAATTTATTAGTTATAAATACGATTTATTTTATTTTATGTATTTATTTACTGTATTTACACGCAGTATACATACATAAGTCTACATTTCAAGCAGTACCCGTGGTCTTCCTAAGTTCAACACAATAAAACTTACAATAGTATTGAAATTACAATATTGAACATGGTTAATATTAATAACTAAGCAGCAGAAAAGAAAAACAATACATATTTTTAAAAAATGGATGCGAAATGGGATCACAATCAATTTCTTGTATTTGCAGTTCGTACAATATTGGTTATCTTCCGTTCCGAAGACAAGAGGCGTAGAGCTGCGAGACATGCGATGGTTCGAATCCCATGGGGAATACATTTTCTCATAAAATTTCCGCTTGTATGGAACCACTGCCCTCTCAGCATCGTGAGGCTCAAGGCTGAACAAGCTATAACAACTGAGAGACCCGACATCCTGACCAAATGTCACCCCTATACTTACAGAATGATCGCCAATCTCCCTGATTGACATATTTGGATTTGTGGCAATCAGCTGAATGTAGGCCAAGACCTTCTCTGCCTGTTGTGCCCTAGAGTTGGTGTTACGTTAATCTAAATTACATTTTTATAGATGTTTAGTAATTAATGTTTATCATTTTGAATATTAGGGTGAAATATTAATAATAATTATAATAATAATAATAATAATAATAATAATAATAACGATAATAAAAGTAATAATAATAGCAATACGAGGGTTGGGCCATAAGTCATGGCAATTATTTTTTTTGTGAGAATTTGAGCGTGGGTGAAAAATCTAAAATATACATATGAAAGAACAAGGGATAAACGGAATTAAAGGAATTTAACAACACGCCAACATTTTGCTCCTCATGTTTATTAAGGTAATTGCCATATCAATACAGTTTTCTTGTTGGAGAATCATTACATCACACCTTTTTATTTTTTCACTCCCTTTTTTTACGGTTTGGGACACGAATGGACATTATAAATGCTGCTCAACAACAGATGACCAGATTAACACATGGTGAAGAAAATGGTGAAGCAGATGGTGTTCGGCGCCTCCCACATCGTTGGCAGCGTGTTGTAAACGTTGTAGGGGACTACTTTGAGGGCCTGTAGAATGAGAAGAGAGAGAGAGAGAGAGAGAGAGAGAGAGAGAGAGAGAGAGAGAGAGTGAGAGTGAGTTAGTGAGTGTGGAAGAGAGTAAAAAAAAAGAGAGTGAAAAAAAAAGAGAGTGAAAAAATAAAAAGGTGTGATGAAATGATTCTGGATCATGAAAACTGTATTGATATAACAATTACCTTAACAAACATGAGGAGCTAAATATTGGTGTGTTGTTAAATTCCTTAAATTTCGTTTGTCCCTAGTTCTTTCATATGTATGTTTAAGATTTTTTACCCACGTTCAAATTATCACAAAAAAAGTTGGCATGATTTAAGCCCCAACCCTCGTAATACGTCTACTTCTTGTAATATAATTATATTTCTTGTATATATTTCAGTACTGAGTTTGCCAATATTCGTATTATTAAGCTCTGGTTTGTAGTTTTCATAGTAGTCCCGCGCCGTAGCCGAGTGGTTAAGGTAAGATGTCTTGGCGCAGAGCTACGGGACGCGCTGGTTCGACTTTACATGGGGGAAGAAATTTTTTTCATGGAACTTCGGCCAGTATAGGACCGATGCCCACTCAGCATCATGACAAATTTGGGTAGATACAATAAATATCAGCTTGAGAAAAGCAGCTATAACGACCGGGGGATCCGACATACTGATCACATGTCAACCCACACTGGCAGAATGTTCGTCTATCTCTGTGATTAACACATGTAGATGTGAGGCCAGCAGTCGGCTAGTAGTTCAAAGATCTTCTATGCCTGTCGCGCCATGGAGTATAATTTTAGTTTTTTTTCTTATTTTCTTAATGTATTTATATAATTTTGATCAGTTATTAGTTTATTACTATTGTCTTGTTAATAATTGAGTTCCGTGACATTTGGATCCAATTATTAAAATCTTATGTGAATATTGTCTAAAGTGTTCAGGTAAAAAAAACAGTAAAATATTATTCTGCTAGCCCGTTACCTTTTATCCCCTTTTCTCACTTTTTTTAATACGTCATGTCATGATCATGTTGGAGTATATTCGGACGAGAACGGGCGGCAAAGAACTAAATGTACAAGTGGCGATAGACTATAATAAATAATAGTTTTAAAAAACTAAAAGAACACGCTTTATTAGAAAACTAAAAAATGAAAAATAATTTTAATTTCCAATACACTTGGGATAAAATTAAAGTGGTCAACAAAAAAATCATCTCCAACACATATAGAATAAAACTAGAGTTATCAACAAAAAGAAAATAATTTTACCATCAAAAGCGTGGGGTGCTCTATATCAATTAATATATTTGATAATAAACAGATATTGGTAAAAGTAAGCTCTCTAAGAAGAAAATGTAAACATCATAAAAAGCACCCCACGCTTTTGATGGTAAAATTATTTTCTTTTTGTTGATAACTCTAGTTTTATTCTATATGTGTTGGAGATGATTTTTTTGTTGACCACTTTAATTTTATCCCAAGCGTATTGGAAATTAAAATTATTTTGCATTTTTTAGTTTTCTAATAAAGCGTGTTCTTTTAGTTTTTTAAAACTATTATTTATTTTTTATTTTTTAGTTTTTATATTTTACAGAATAAGATAAAATATGTAAATATCTTTAAATTCGATACTATTGTAATATGAGCTAAAAGTAATACTCTTCTATAAAAAAAAACCCTCCCAGCCGGATTTGAACCAGCGACGTATGGATTACTGAAATTAAATACCACTAAGAGTTCACTGCTCTACCAACTGAGCTCTTACAACGATTGACTAAAAACTCGACAAGTCCGCAACCTATTATACTAGTTTTAATTTTTTTGATTTTCGGATGATTCTGGCCAGGATTTTAGAAACAAAATATGAAATTATTGCATTGTCACGGGTCCGCTACACGTATACAAAGTTTCAAGTCGATCCAATGTTTCTAAGTGGGTGAAATTCGCGTTTGAAAGATTCCGTTACATTGATACAAAACAACTTTTTTTTACACGCTTTATATTAGCTTGACCTATATTCTCTATATATCTATCATCTATCTATCTATCGATATATCTACTATCTATCTATCTATCTATCTATCTATCTATCTATCTATCTATCTATCTATCTATCTATCTATCTATCTATCTATCTATCTATCTATCTATCTATCTATCTATCTATCTATCTATCTATCTATCTATCTATCTATCTATCTATCTATCTATCTATCTATCTAATCTATCTATCTATCTATCTATCTATCTATCTATCTATCTATCTATCTATCTATCTATCTATCTATCTATCTATCTATCTATCTATCTATCTATCTATCTATCTATCTATCTATCTATCTATCTATCTATCTATCTATCTATCTATCTATCTATCTATCTATCTATCTATCTATCTATCTATCTATCTATCTATCTATCTATCTATCTATCTATCTATCTATCTATCTATCTATCTATCTATCTTCTATCTATCTATCTATCTATCTATCTATCTCTATATCTATCTATCTATCTATCTATCTATCTATCTATCTATCGATCTATCTATCTATCTATATCTATCATATCTATCTATATCATCTATCTATCTATCTATCTATCTATCTATATCATCTATATCTATCTCTATCTATCTTACTGATCTATATCTCTATCTATATATCTATCTATTCTATCTATCTCTATCTATCTATCTATCTATCTATCTATCTATCTATCTAATCTATCTATCTAGCTATCTATCTATCTATCTATCTATCTATCTATCTATCTATCTATCTATCTATCTATCTAGTCTCGCTATCTATCTATCCCCTTATCTCTCTATCTATCTATCTATCTAGCTCCCTATTCTATCTATCTATCTATCGTAATCTATGTAACGGAATCTTTCAACGCGATTTTCACCAACTTAAAATCATTGGATCGACTTGAAACTTTGTATACTTGTAGAGGACCGGTGACAATACAATAATTTCATTTTTTTTCTGATGATTATGGCCAGGATTTTAGAAAATAAATATGAAATTATTGTATTGTCACGGGTCCTCTACAAGTATACAAAGTTTCAAGTCGATCCAATGATTTTAAGTGGGTGAAAATGGCGTTGAAATATTCCGTTACATAGATAGATAGATAGATACAGGTCAAGCTAATATAAAGCGTGTAAAAGTTAGTTATAATATAAACAATACGTACGTACATTAATCCTGCAGCATTTATTTACATGTTTTCTTCATTTTACGCTACTTTTATTTTGTTTGAAATAGCGCGCAGAAGAACTTGACATAGGCCTACTACTCGCAGAAGCTGCCATGACTGCATTACAGGATCGCCAACTTACATAATTCAAAATTACATGACGAGTCTAAAATTTTTAGAGTAAAGCTTAATATTTAAATACAATGAAGTAATATATTTTATTGCTTATACTTTATTGACTTTCTTTAACTATTTATGTGCTTTCTTGAACGCAGACAAATCGGTGTAAGTTACTTGATTAATACGCTGTAGTTGATATGTTGGCAATATTTAACATTCACGTTTTAAAATGATTGTAATTATAAACTGAAATATTATTTAAACATAATGCTAGTGGGCTAATGCTTCTGTTCTTCGTCTCTAGTTCCGAGGGACGCGGGTTCAAACTCGGCCGTGTTCGATGGATCTTTAGGATGAAAAAGCCAAGGAACAAGTCCTCCGAGAGGAATTTTAAGCCATGGGTCCCGAGTCTGAAGATTTTCAGGCTCGAAAAGAACCACAAGTCCAATAAAATATCTCTGTGCAAAATTTACCGACCATTTCACATCCATTAATATCTTAGTTACCCTCTAGATGCCTTGTCGAGGCGCTAGGCCGACCCCCTATCACTCACCGACATCTATGGGTAAATGAGCGTAACTAAATTAACTTCTTCAGTAAGTTCCCACTAGGGATCGCCCTAAACGCGGCACAGGGAACGAAAGGGGCTAAGAAGAAGAAGAAACATTATTTGAAAATAATAGTTGAGGTCCTCAATCGTGAATTAACACTGTATTCATTAACACAACTCGTCCGCCGTATAATTGAAACATTAATTGGAACTATTTTCTGCCGCTGCACATCTAAAAGTTGAGGGGAAAGAAGAATGGATTTTGATGTAACAGCTCTAAACAACAGGATCAATGAAGGTTTAAAAAGTAAACACTGAATCGCATGCGGGGATTTCTGAATAAACAAACCTGTATACCACTAAAAATATATCACATAGTGCTGCTCAAATTTTGACGAATTTTACTCTCAAAAAAAAAAAAAAAAAAAAAAAGGTCTCAGTTTCTTCAACTCATAAGTTTGAACAGTGGGAAATACAATTTTACATATGTGGATGCAAATCAGATACCTTCTAGGAATCCTTATGATGCAACTCTGATACATTCTATGAAAGCATGACACGCAACTCTTAATTTTTTCTCCCCATTCGGCATACAATCCTTAAACATTAGATGCACAGGCTAACTGATGACAATACAGGATAGCGTAACGCAATGAAAGACATCAGTTTCAGTTTTTTTAACCAGATCTCGCTGCTTCTCAATTAAAATATACTAATTTCTCGTCGCAAGACTTAGTGGGTTCCGAACCATATCCATATTTATATACATTATCTATATGTCAGGAATGCCTATTTTCATTCCTAATTATATTTTTCTGGCCTGGAACCCTATCTTTTTTATTCTAATTTCCTAATATAATTCTCTGATGTTCCCCTTTTTTTTGCATTTATTTCGAGGTCATAATATTCTTTCTCAAATATTCTCTCTTTTTATTCTTTAAACTCGTAGTGGTTTCCATCTAATGTTTCCAGTTGTTATACATTTATTTAATTTAGCTCATGTAGCCAATTAATTTTTGTTACCCCTCTTGTCTATATAATCTTAACACTTACTTTAACAAATCATTTCTTATTTTGCCTCTTTTTTTAAATCACCTACGATTTCTGATGCTGACAATTTAATAATATCTCTCTCTCTTATGTTACCACTTCTCCTAATATGATTACACTTCTTTAAATTTATACCAAATACATTATGGTTATGGCCGTATTTGAACAAAATATTAGATACAAAAAATATTATATTGATCCGAGAGTAATCGGTTTCAATATTTTAAATTTTCACACACGCACACGCACATACATATATACATACATATATATTGTGGGTCTATTAGTACTATTGATTTAGAGGAATTTATTTGTTACATTACCAAGGCAATTGCATTTTTAAGCTTATCTATAATCATTGATCTCTGCAATAGTAAGAATCCAGTAAATAAACGTAATGCTATGCAGCTGTCTGACTAACCTCGTGACGTCATACAAGAATGACAATAGCTACCTCGTGCCTTTCTTTTTCCGTGGACTACGATTGTTCTGTAATTTGGCACAAATATATATAATTTTGTCCTCATCTGTAAGACAAACGTCAGGAAGCTTAGGGCCCAATGGTCCCGAAAATCATCCGGCCATCATCATCATCATCATCCTTATCATTATCATCATCATCCTTCACCAGTGTGGATTGCAAAAGCAACGGGAAGCTACCACACCTGTAATTCCCTAGTACAGCTGCAAAGCATAGCATGAAAATGCTATGATTGGAGTAAAAGACCTGCCTTCGGGCAGAATTGCTATGGATGAATGGATATGTAATTTCTTCTCATTCGCTTTCTATTAGACTACTTTGTTAAATTATTCAAATTAATGATTTTTCTTTTCCTGGCTGCATTGTTAATTTAAATGAGAACTATCTCAAACATAAAATGGACCTTAAATCACTCTGACACGGAGTATCTTATTTGGTTTTCTCTACTTTTATTTTAATTACAAGATTTTTATTTCCTTCTTCTGAAATATCCTGTAGATGTAGTGCAGTATAAGTTGGTAAATGTGGGCAAAAAGTTGGTTCTGGGAATAGTTTACACATCTCAAGTGTGTACTTGATGAAATGGACGATATAAATAATCAAAGTTTTACATGAGAGGGAGAGAGACTAAAGACGAGTAATATTTCATGGAGATACTCACACACTGTGACCGCTCCCTCGTGGCTAGTAGTTCCAGTAAGCACCGGTATTGTTACGTAATTTCCAGATTGCAGCACTTGCTTTGGATCACGTGGGAGATACTGTTCAGATTCTGAGAGAAATGTGTCAACCACTGGAAGCACCATATCAGTCCAGTTACCATTCTACAATAAATAATTAATAACTATTAGTCATCAATTCCAGATTTAAATTGCGACTCAAATTACCTGAGTCGTTAAATCTTGCCGTTGAATAAAATACCAAGTACCCCTACCTTATGTCTGATATATCTGTATCAATTTATTGAAATAATGCAATAAATACATAAATGTGAACTTAATATTTACACAGCATGAGAGTTTATATTAAAAATAAAACTGCATGGCACCTCAGACCTGGAATAGAATTGGCTTACCAGTCTGGCTGCTGATCTCACATTTGCATGTGTTAATCACAGAGGTGAACGATCATCTAAACAATGTAGGGGTGACATATGGTCATAATGTTATGTCCCCAAGCCGTTATAGCTGGTTTTCTCCACATAGGGAGCCGCTGCTTATTGTATCTAACCTCTACCCCTACCCCTACCCCAATTCTTCACGATGAGGGTGGGGGCACAAGACCCATTTTGTCCGAAATTTCACGAGAAAACTCCTTCCCCAATAGGGACTCGAACTAGCGCAAGTTCCTAGCTCTTCTTCAATACATGGTTCTTGAAACCGTCGGCTATGGCACTAGACGTTTATTATAATTATAAATAGTCATAATAATAATAACAATAATAATAATAAGAAGAAGAAGAAATGGATGCACAAGAAACTGTTATCGAAAGGATACCAAAGAGAGCTTTACAGTGGTATGGACATATACAACGGATGTCGGAAGACCAGTGGTCTAAACAGGCGTTAGATTGGATGGCATCAGGCAGAAGGAAGAGGGGGAGAAGTAGAAGAGCATAGTATGAGGGAATATATGATGCCATGATGAAGGGGAGTTTGGAAGAGGCACAATGGGAAGATAGGAATGTCTGGAAAGCAGGAATAAAGGGCGAACTGCTGTAAAGTGGAAAGCCCGTATTAGGTTATGTAGGTAATAATAATAATAATAATAATAATAATAATAATAATAATAATAATAATAATAATAATAATAATAATGTAATAATATATTTTAGAGTATATTTTCCTTCAAACAGCTGGCACCAACAACCATTAAATTTGACATTAAATGCATTGATCAAAATGTTCACTTAACTCCTCTGGCTTCTAGACGCCTTAATTACCCATCCATAGTAATTCTGCCCGAGGGCAGATCTTTCACTGCAATCATAGCATTTTCATGCTATGCTTTGCAGCTTTACTAGGGAATTATAGGTGTGATAGCTTCCCACTGCTTTCCACACCGGCGACGGATGATGATGATGGCCATATGATTTCGGGGACCATTTGGGCCTTAAAGTTTTCCTGACAATTGTGTTATAGGTGAGGAAAAACCCCGAGAAAACCTCACACAGGAGCCTGTCCCGACCTGGAATCGAACCCGGACCCACTGCGTGACAAGGCAGCACGCTACCTCGAGATCACAGCGCGTAGCGGTGTACGCCTTAATTATAATGTGTGTAAATGTATAGTAATTTATTGTATCTTGGAAAACCTAGGTCACTTATACCCGTCCTTACATTCTCAATCCACTAGAGGCCAGTGCTAATGGGATTATATGATGCAGTTAAGCCCATGTTTAATATTATCATCGACTTGATGTATCTAGTTGTCGTTATGAGTAGAGGATAAGGGGAGAAAGCGAGCTTAAAGATATCTAAGGTTAGATGTGAACGTTGAAATAAGATTTGTATGTTGTTTGCTCACTTTGTATTGAGTTTCAAAAGCACGGAGAATCTCTTCTGTCGATTTGGTGCGCAAGCAACTAAGAATAAGATTAGAAGAACTGGCTAGACATCCCAGACTGCGTGCTATCCCTCGAGACGAGTTTGCGGGATGCTGTGCTCCAGACCAGGGCGAGGTCACCGTTCCAGACATGACGATTACCTTACGGAACAGACCTGACAACAAAACATTATTTTCATTTCAATCCATGCTTCAACTGTAAAAAAAACTTAACAAAACAATTTTATATACATGTCTAGTAGTAATTTTACTTTAACTTCTAACTCATCGACACTATCAGACCAGAAGGTTCATGGCCGTGCAAACATAAGCTACATATATTCTATCCTGAGGAAATCACTTACAATCATTCCTTGTATAATTCGCTTCTCTCAAATGATGATTTATGTTATTTTCTCATCTCTTTTTTGGCCTACATATTTCAATTAACTAACTAACGAACTAGCAAAATAGAACCTATATGTTCATGGCTGCGGACATAATCTCTCCATTCGTCCTTATCCTGAGATATTTTCCAATCATTCCCTGTATAATTGACATCCCTAAATTATGACATCCACCTTGGTCTAGCTATTGGGCGCTTTCACTCTGGTTTTTCCTACAAGGAGTTTTCATGTCCCTCTTTCATTTCCCATACATGCCACATGTCCTGTCCATTGCAGTCTACAAGACTGAACTGTTCTTATCACATCCAATTTCCTATAAAGATCATGTAGCTCACTGTTATGTTGTGTTCTCTATTCACCTGTCTGTTGGACTCTATTTGATCCAAAAATTTTCCTAAGAATTTATCAAATAAGTGTAATCTTCCCCCTCCCTTGAAGTAAGAATCACTGTTTCGCATCAGTATAATATAGGCCTAGCTGAAAGGATACCGGTAACAGTTTTATATATTTTCAGTTTAACTTTTTTGAAACAAGAGAAAGTCTCTCCCTATTGGACGATTTTTCCTCTGGTTTTAGTACAAGAAGCTGTATTCTCCAATTTCATTCTCCATACATGACAAATACGGTATCCTGCCCATAGAATTCTATAAGAATTAATTATTCTTATTACGTCTGATTTCCCATAAAGATCGTATAGTTCACAGTTAAACAGTTTTCTCCATTCACCCCTCTCTTCAACTAGCTTTGATCCAAAAAATGTTCCTAAGGACTTTATCCTCTTATCGTAATATTTTCTCTTCTCTTATGGTAAGAAACCATGTTCCCTTTTCAATAGTATAACTGAAAAAAATCGTTATTTTATATATCTTTGGTTTAACATATTTTAGAAAAGTTGGTATGATAAGAAGAATTCTATAATACATAATAACACGCTTTCCAGAATTGAGCCTATGTTTAATTTATTTCTGCACTTTATTCCTGTTTCTAGATGTCATGGTCACGTTAAAAAATGAGTAATGGAACAAGTATTGAAATTTATATAGATCAGGAGGGAAGAGACTAAGAGGTCAGTCGAGATATAGATGGGAAGAACCATTTACGAAGACTATTGAGAAAAGATGAGTTGAATGGATGTGTTGATAAAGGTCACGTTAAAAAATTAATACTGGAAGGGTACCAAACAAGCATTGAAATTTATATAGATCAGGAGGGAAGAGACCAAGAGGTCAGTCGAGATATAGATGGGAAGAATCATTTATGAAGAATATTGAGAAAAGATGAGCTGAATGGATGTGATGGAAAAGGAGACATGATGTAACCGGAATGGATGAAGGCTTTTGTCCAAAACTCCATCTCTGGAACCCGAAAAAGAAGAAGAAGATTTTAACAAGACACGCAAATACAGACTATAACGTGGTGGAATCGAAAGTGGATATATGTATCCTCAGGAAATGTGATGATTTCATAGCGGAATACGTAACATATAAAATTGCTATTCTATAAAAAATACAGAATTTTTATTCCCCCAGCTTATTTGTGTGAGCATTAAGCAGAATTCCTCTACGTTAACAGCAATCAAAAAACACAAATAGGTCGAGTCGAGAATCGTCATTGATATTCGCACTTACTAGTCTTGGGACTAGTGTTAAGAAAACAAATCAATACCATATAATACTCCATGGTGCGAAAGCCTGCTGCAGGCTCCCATCCACGTTTGTTAATCAGATACATGGACCATCATTCAGCCAGTAAAAGGAGGCTGTGATCTGTACGGAGGTCCTCCGGCCGATATAGCTGGTTTTCTCACCCGGGAGCCTCTACTTATTGTAGCTACCTAAATTCCTCGTGCTGATGGGCTAGCCATACTGGTCGAAATTTCATGAGAAAATTTCTTCCCTGTGGGGACTCGAACCAGTGCAAGTTTTGTAGTTCCGCACCAAATCATCATGCTTTAAACTGCTTGGCTACGGCGCGGAACAAATAATCTAATTAACTGGTTACAAACATTTCAGTTCTTCCACTCCACAGGGGTGTGTGCGCGCTACGTTTTATCAATTTGTTTCCAGCGACTGACGTTGCAAGTTCGACTTTTTGGCCGTGTTTCAAGATGGGTCTGGGAAGAATCCGAAGCATGAACGCCCGTAACGGGAGACGGCGATAGCTCGTGGACTCCGGGGACCAGAGCTGCGCCTAAATTTTCGTAGCAGAATTTTAGACAAAATTAAGGGTTATTTTAGGATTAACACAACGCTTTTTTATGTATTTATCACAAGGAATTTCTAATTAAAATCTGGAAACTTATATTACTTACACTCTATATATTTTATATCTATGTAAAAAGTAGTAGATAAACATTATGTTGCAATACATGTTTCCAGCATTTGCATTTTTAAACGTAGGGTCATTTTATATTTACTCCATCTTTTAGGTAGATAGTAATTTTGTGTGTTCTCTCGCTTGAGTTCACAAAGCTGTATTGCTTGGTATTCCCACATACACCGCAGGGTTTTAATTTAGTTCAGAACAAGAGCACGATATTTTTATTACTTAAATAAGGAAACTTTGTATGAATGCTTCATAAAATACCATTTCAAAGGACTTAATTTTAATCAATGCATGGAAAAGTAACATAAGTACGTATTTATGCATAGCAATTATATAGGCCTATATTGGTTAAAAAAACCTTTGTCTATCTCCACACCAACTTGATTTTAGACTGCAGAATATATAAGAATTCATATTACACACATCCGATGATTGTAAAGGGCGTTTTCCAGATAAAGTCTCTGGAATTACCTTTCCTCTTATATTAAGGACTACCCGATTCAAAAACAATTAAAAATAAACAACACTTCATGATACAATATAAAATATATAACCACATTATGTATATATTCATTAAAATTTTATATTTCGTGCTTTCATTGTCTAGTCAATAATTTAATCAAGTTTTTAATGATGATGATGATGAGATAATGATAAAGATGATGATAATAATAATAATAATAATAATAATAATAATAATAATAATAATGTATGCCGGCGGTAGCATTGCTGCCGGTAGGGTTACCCATGCCGGACTGGTCGAAGGTGATAAGCCAGACGAAAAAAGTACCTTGGTCGAAAGAGTGACGATCTTTCACCGTAAAAATACAACCGTCACGAAATCGGACATGGGTTCAACTGGGGTAAAATTTTCCGGAAGTCAAATAGTCCCCCTTCGGTTCTCCGGGCGGGGACTACTTCAGGGAACCCATGCCAAAGGCTCAAACACAGGGACATGTTCCTAGGAACATGGAATGTTAGGACTTTATACAATAGCGGGGCACTAGATATATTAATGCGGGAATTAGATAAATCACCCTTGGATATAGTCGCTTTGCAGCAAGTTAGGTGGCCAGGAGGAGGTAGTCAGGAATCAGGAAGCTTTGCATTATACTACGGGGGTGCAGAAAGACCTGCATTTGGAACGGGTTTTTTTTAGTCAGAAGGAGGATTCTATCCGCTATCCGAGATATTAAGTTTGTTAGTGATAGGATACCATACATAATTCTAAAGGGTAAACAACATGATTTTACAATTGTAAATGTACATGCCCCCACAGAAGATAAAGATGACAAGATCAAGGATGAGTTCTATGAATAATTAGAATGCGTATTTGATAGCCTTTCACGATATCATATGAAAATTGTTTTAGGAGATTTTAATGCAAAAGTGGGGCGGGAAGATATATTCAAACCAACAATAGGCAAATTCAGTCTTCATGAAGATAGTAACGACAACGGGGTTAGATTAGTCACCTTTGACACATCAAAGAATCTCATTGTTAAGAGCACAACATTTCAACATAAGGATATTCATAAATACACCTGGACGTCCCCAGATGGTGAAACTCGGAACAAGATAGATCATGTATTCGTGGATAAACGCTGGCACAGTAGCATTATCGATGTTAGATCAGTTAGAGGGACAGACTGCAATTCGGATCATCTTCTGGTCAGAGTGAAAATCAGACAACGGCTATCGCTAATGAGAGGAACAAACGCTAAAGATGATTCTGTAAAATTTGAATTAAAAAACTTGAAAAATGATGAAATGCGGCAAAAATATCAAATCAAAATTGCTAATAGATTTGAAGTACTGGAAACTTCAGATGACAATGTGGCAAACGAAGAAGAAACTGATATAAATAAAGAATGGGAGGCTATAAGAGATACTATTAAATTGTCAGCATCAGAAAGCATTGGTTGTTTAAAAAAGAGGCAGAACAAGAAATGGTTTGATGAGGAATGTGCCGACATTGTAAAGAAAAGAAAGCTAGCAAAATTGGAATGGCTACACGAGCCAAATGAGGTAAATTTAGAGCAATTGGGTAGTATTAGACGGGAAACCACCAAGTTACTAAAGAGTAAAAAGGGGGAATATTTGAGAGAGAAGATTAATGATCTTGAAATGAATGCAAAAATAGGAACATTAGAGAATTATATCAGGGAATTAGTATAGAAAAGAAAGGGTTTCAGGCTAGAACAAACATAATTCGGAATGAAAATGGGGATATGATTGCAGATTCCAGGAGTATATTAAATAGTTGGAAAAGTTACTTTAATCAGCTATTAAATGTACATACAGAACAGGACATTGAGGAGGATAATTTACAGACAGCAGAACTGCTAGTCGCAGAACCAAGTGCATTAGAGGTTGAAATGGCGATAGAAAAATTGAAGATGTACAAAGCATCAAGTTCGGATGAGATCCCAGCAGAACTGATAAAATCAGGGGGAGAAAAATTGATGGACAAAATACGCTGGTTGCTTAGTATGATTTTGGAAAAAGAAGCTCTTCCAGATGAATGGAAGGAATTAATTATCGTACCAATTTATAAGAAAGGGGATAAAACTGATTGCAACAACTACAGGGGCATCTCATTACTTTCAAAACGTCGTACAAAATTCTAACAAATATGTTAGGAAGCAGACTTACTCCCCATATTGATGACATTCTAGGAGATCATCAATGTGCATTTAGAAGGAACAGGTCTACAACAGATCAGATTTTTAGTATAAGACAGATTTTATAAAAGAAATGGGAATATAATGATACTGTACATCAACTATACGTAGACTTCAAAAAAGCATACGATTCAATTACGAGGGAGAAGTTATATAGTATCCTGCTGGAGTTCGGAATTCCTAAAAAGTTAGTTAGACTTATACGAATGTGTCTAAATGGCACAAAGAGTAGGGTGCGTGTAGGCAAACAGTTTTCGGACACTTTTGAAATCCAGAATGGGTTGAAGCAAGGAGATGCACTATCTCCTCTACTATTTAATTTTGTACTAGAGCATGCCATTAAATCTTTAGAGGGTGAGGAAGGCTTACAACACAATGGTATTAATAAGCTGTTAGTTTATGCTGATGATGTAGTATTATTGGCCGATAGCGAGGAGATACTAAAGGACAACACGCACACACTATTGGATCATATATATCATATTGCGATCATATGACTGGACTACACTGAAGAGCTGCTACTACGATGAACGGATCGACAGCGAAGAAGACGCCCATCACGGGACCGGATGGCGAGGGATTCTCCCTCCCACCCGCCCGCCATACAACGAAGAAACCCCGCACCATGCAAACCCATACACCAATTGAAACCAGAAACCTCTTTGAACTTCTAGATATCGACGAAGCTGAAACCCCCCCCACCCATAGTGGTGAACACCGATGAAATTACCCCCTACAAGCTGGAGTGTATCACTGCCGGCAATAGAAAAGACGTATCGATGCGGTACAAACAAGGCTGCCTAACGATACGTACGACTACGAAGAAAGCTTATGACCAGGCATATAAACACCTAAAGGAATCCCAAACACCATTTTACACCCATGGTTATGGCCTACCACCAATATTTAAGACCACCATGAAAGGCCTCCCGCCCTCCATCACAATAGAAAATATATATGAAGAAACAGTGCATCGAAAACTGCCCATAGTTGAAGTACGCAGCCTAGAACGACACTACCGAGAAAACGGCGAGCTGAAAACAATAGAACTACCAGTCTACGTCCTCACGTTTCGTAAAACGAAGGACCTAAAAACCAGATTAACAGAAGATCTCGACGAACTATTTGGCATCAAAGTTCGCCTAGAATCCTACAGAAAACCGACAGGAGGGACACAATGCTTTAACTGCCAGGGATTTGGACACATAGCGAAGCACTGTTTCAGGGCGACGAGATGTGTCCGGTGTTCAGGAGAGCACAGGGTGACAGACTGTGATCAAACGACACCTAAATGTACCAACTGCACCATGGAACATGCGGCGAGCCATCGGCAATGCCCAGCGTTCCAACGATACCTACAGTCCAGACAACCTAGGCAACATCAGACCAGGCAGAAGAACACAATTAAGCCAAGCATCCCAACTGAACGCAAACCAACTACACCTACAAGAATCCCTGAACCCATCCCCCCCCAAGCATCCCATCTTCCCCAAATTCCTCTATCCAACAACTCCTAACCCTACTTACAACAATCCCAAATTCCTCCCTTCAATCAATCATAACTCTAATAAATGCAATCCTAAATAATCCTCAACTTCTCCAAGTTATACAAACATTCTGTTCCATAAATTAAATTAACAAAAACTCAAACAAGTTGAATCGGGACACCTTTTCAACCCCAACTACAAGACGACACAATAAAGATAAAAATCAACAGAAGAATGGGTCAAAGCGCACTTAGGCGCTGGTACCATTTCCAAACAACATCAGACATTCTCTGACACACTATTGAGTAACACTAAGAAATTAGGACTGGAAGTAAATATCAATAAAACTAAATATATAGTCACACGTAGAAATACATTATATAATGGAAGTGGACAGCTAATAACAAATGAGGGAAATTTTGAGGAAGTGGCTGAATTCAAATGCCTAGGAACAATAATTACAAATAGGAATGAGATGCACAAAGAAATTAAACATAGGCTCAATTCTGCAAATGCGTGCTATTGTGCATTGCAGAGACTCTTGATATCCCAACTCCTTTTAAAAAATCGTTAAACTGAAAATATATAAAACTATTATTCTACCAGTTATATTATACGGGTGCGAAACATGGACTCTTACTTTAAGGGAGGAAAGGAGATTACAAGTATTTGAGAATAAAGTACTTAGGAAAATATTTGGACCAAAGAGAGATGAACAGACATGTGAATGGAGAAGACTACATAACAATGAACTACATGTTCTTTACAGGAAGCCAGATATAATAAGAATAGTTAAGTCTCGTAGACTGCGATGGGCAGGACATGTTGCACGTATGGGGAATGAAAGACTTGCATGGAAGCTTCTTGTAGGAAAGCCAGAGGGAAAACGCCCAGTTGGTAGACCAAGAATGAGTTGGGAGAATAACATTAACTATGATTTGAGGGAAGTAGATTATACAGGGAATGATTGGAAAGCATTAGCTCAGGATAGGGATGTATGGAGAGCTTATGTCAGTGCGGCCATGAACCTACGGGTTCGATAGTGCCAGTGAGTAAGTAATAATGTAACATAATAATAATAATAATAATAATAATAATAATAATAATAATAATAATAATAATACTTTATTTATTCTGGCAGAGTTAAGGCCATAAGGCCCTCATGATAAAATTTTTGGGGAAACATTCTTCACATCTATAGTCTAAAATGATAATATATGAAAATAGTTACAAAAATGTTTTTCTTGTAAACGTTCGTTTTACTCTTTGGGAAACCAATGCGGGCTGCTAGAATGAAATATAATAATAATAATAATAATAATAATAATAATAATAATAATAATAATAATAATAATAATAATAGTAATAATAATAATAATAATAATAATAATAATAATAGTAATAATAATAATAATAATAATAGTAATAATAATAATAATAATAATAATAATTGTATGGTTTATTTTGCTTGGTGGAGTTAAGACGATAATGTCTTCTCTTCCACTTCAACAAGGATCAGATATTAACAATTAGTAATTAACTTAATTAAATCAATAACACATAATAGGCCTACACAATATAGAGCTGATAAGAAAAGCACAACATGTATTAAAATGATAATATTAATATTAATAATAATAATAATAATAATAATAATAATAATAATAATAATAATAATGACAATAACCTACAACTTGATTAAATTAAATTATTGGCTTGTTCATGAAAGTGAATATATGAAAGAATAATAAAAATATACCTAGAAATTTGTTATGTATTCAATTGCCTAAATATGTATGGCTTATTTTTGAACTATTTTTGAATTGGTCACTGGTCAGTCCTTGATATAAGAAGAGAGGAAATTGCAGACAATGGATCCCGAAACAAAAAAAGATGAGGAATAGTGAGGGACTTACTAACCACACCAATTGCTTTGGATCAGATGACTAAGTCTTAGTGCTAGCAGCAGTAGTAATATAGGAGGGAGTAGTAATATTAGTTGTAGAAATCGATTTTATTTAACGACGTTCATTAAAACGTAAGACTATTAGTATCAAATAAATTTTGGATGTGAAAAGACCAACAAATTTTGCTCAGAGGCATTTTTTTAGGCTTATAGTCTACGACCCGGCTGCACGATTACTACGTTCATCGAGTGTATGAACATTTTTTTTTCTTCATAAAATTGTGAATGACTAAATACATTTTTGCCGAGTCGCCTGTTAAAATTTGGCCGCCAGTATGTTTAATTAAAGTATAATTAATTAATTTATTCGACATCATTTGATTCACTTGTTATTAAAATAAATATAATCCAGTTCGCAGAAATCGATGTATAGAGCTTGAAAAGTTTTGGTTGCCATTGCAAACTGACCGTAACCTCCTCGCAGCGGGAAGTAAAACCACTACCCTTTATGTATACTACGTACAATGCATATCCAAAAATATATCCAAAAGGTAGTGTTAATATACATTATATGAAACAAATCACAGTATTTAAAATGAACTGAACTTTATTTGAAACGATATAAAACAGTAAATACGTACTTACCGCCATTTTATTAGTGATTTGTGTCACAGCCTGCTGTAGCCGCGAGGAGGTTTACGGCCAAGTTTGCAATGCAACCCAAACTTTTCAAGCTCTATACATCGATTTCTGCGAACTGGATTATAACTTACTTTAATAACAAGTGAATCAAATTATGTCGAATAAATAAATAATTTATATTTTAATTTAACATACTGGTGGTCGACTTTTAATAGGCAACTCAGCAAAAATATATTCATTCACAATTTTATGAAAAATATATATTTTGTTCATACACTCGATGAACGTAGTAATTTTGCAGCCGGATCTTGGACTATTAGTTTATTTTACGTGCCGTAAAGCGCTTAACATCTCTTCTGAGAGAAGTCATACTCATGATTTTACTCCCTTAAAAATCTATCGACCACAGCCGGGTATGAACCCGCGAACCTCATATCTAGAGGCGAGTATGGTGGTAACCATTACTCTATCGGGACCAGCTACAACGTGTTACAAGCACGTGTGATCATTGAATTTAACAGCAGAAAACACTAAAAGAATCGATGTTGACGATAAAAGCAGGATTTTCTTTTCTGAAGTGCTCATTGTTTTTGTTTTGTGAACAGTTGAAAGGAAGGCGAGACCATAGTTCCTACACCTTGCGGATACAAACACATTGCTTTTGTTTACTTTGTTACAGAAAGAAGATGCTGCAACAGATTTTTCAATCTTGTGTTGCAGTAAAAACAAAATAGTTGCTTACCGTATACGTAAATAATGATCACAAAGGAAACTCGATATTTTGTCGCTCTAGGAGTCTTTATCAAGGAGCGAATATAACAGGAGAAAAGTTTAAAGGAAAATTGGTAGTCGACGTACTTGTAAAAGGAAATGAAAATCTGGTTGATTCTGATTTTCTGACCGTAACTTCAGTTACAACCAACAATTCTGTCTTCTTTCATTTCAATATTTGATTCAAACATGTAGTTTATAAATGCAGAGTTGGTGTATTAAAATTAGAAACAGGTACAACAAATTATGTATAATATTGATAATTTTGAATGAAACATACTACAAGATATCAAGTAAATTCATTGGCCGAATGGTCTATGATATCTTAGCTTGGTTCAGAGTTTCTGTGAGACCCACTGCTTGGACTCCCGGGAGGGAAATATCCTTTTGTTGTGTAAAGAGTGTTAAGCTCAAAAAATGACTAAATTAGTTACTAAGCCGAGCAAGTCTGAAAAATGAGAACAAAATTTTCGTAAAAGTATAATTTTAGACTTAAGTGAGTTAACTCCAAAATGGGCTAAAATGAGTTAGCAGTCGAACAGGTTTCACAAATGAAATCCGAATCATCATCATCATCATCGTCGTCATCATCATCATCGTCATCATCATCATCATCATCATCATGGACCTCAAGAATTAGGCCTTCTGGCTTTTTCAGTCTCGTGTAGTTGTTCACGCCATCTATTCAATGGTCGGCCTATATACTTTTTGCTTTTGGATTATAGTGTAGGGCAGCTTTTGATATCCTCAAGTCTGACATTCGTTGAATGTGATATCCCGAGTTTGTTCTGTATTTTTTAACTATAGATTTAGTTGATCTAATATTTAATTAATATGTAGTATCTATGTTCCTTTTGTGGTCTAGTAAGTTATAACTTGTACAAATCGGAGAAATCTCATTTCGAATGATTCAGTTTGTCTTAACTGGTCGGATGTTGAGGTCCAGCATTCACTTCCATATAATATCAGTGGCAATGCAATTACTTTATAAAGTTTTAATAATGTATGTTTTTGTATATTATGTTTTAATGTTCTTTGTGTAGATATACAAAACTGTCTAAATCTGTTTCGTTTAAACCAAATTTTTCATAAAAGTATAATTTTGGATTTGACGCATTTTATCCGACAAACACAGATATACACCGTGTCCACAAATATAGTATCATAATTTAAACTACTACTACGTCGCTTTGGATAATCGTATCTAAATGAAATTGATGACAATCAAAAGAGAAACTAAAAAGTTTTTTCTATACCTCATAGGCATTAAATATGGTCCCCACGAGTGACGCTGCAGACATCGAGGCGACATTCCCATTCACGCCACACACCCTCCAATATTATGTGAAGAAATGGTCTGGATGGTAGCAATGATACGAAGTTGGATTTTTTGCAGGTTTTGTGGCAATGGGGGTACATAGACACGATCCTTTATGTAACCCCATGAAAATAAGTCGCAGACCGTCAAGTCGGGTGACCTCGGCGGCCACTTGTAGAAAACATTATCATCATCTCCGCCACGTCCAATTCACCGTCCTGGAAGCTGGTCATTCAGATGCTACCGAACATGCAAATGCCAATGAGGAGGTGCTCCATCTTGCTGGAAATTGTATTCATTGCCTTCCCATTGTTCCAATTGTGGAAATAACCATTCAGTGAGCATATCAAGATAATTTTCACCATTGACAGTGGCCTCTAGAAGAAAAATGGGCCATAGATTTTACGTTTCGATACGGCACAAAAGACATTCACTTTAGGGGAGTCTCTTTCAACTTCCACAATAGTGTTTGGATTGTCAACCCCGCCCCCCCCCCCAAATTCTAACATTATGCCTGTTCCCTTTTCCACTATCATGGAAAGTTGCCTCATCACTGGAAATTATTTTTTCTTACAGTTATTCAATATCCTCCATTAGTGCCATGAAATGCTCAGAGAAATCTAATCGCTTTGCATGGTCATCAGATTTCAACTTATGCAACAATTGGAGTTTGTAGGGGTGGAACTTCTGTCGTGTACGTAGGATCTTAGATACGGTGGATTTAGAGATGTTTAACTGTTAACTAGATCTACGGACAGACTTCTTGGGACTACGCACAAATGCCTCCCGCACTTTATCCACAATTCCTGCATCGACAGATGGTCTCCCTGAATGGCCTTTCCTTGAATACATATGCAACCACGATCCACAAAATCACGGTACTACTTCAAAATTGACTTGTGTGTAGGAGCCTGATGTTGAAACCTTCGCCTAAAAGCACGCTGGACCAGCACCGGACTCTGCACGGTGTGATATTCCAAAACAACACGAACTACGTTCTTGGAGGTTCGCCATAACTCCTTAAAACTTATTTCATAACTTATTTAATAACAATACAATTTCAAAAGCATAGCAAACATTCACATTTAAGCTGCCTGCTAAATATACAACAATGAACCTTTATTGGCCACAAAAAACATGATTAAATTTAGTTTAGTTTCTGTATTGTTGTCCATTGTTCTCCATTGTTGACATTGTTAACATGCACAAAACTTTTTGAGTTTCTCTTTTGATTGTCACCAATTTCATTTAGATACGATTATCCAAATCGACGTAGTAGTAGTTTTAAGTATGATACTATATTTGTGGACACGCTTTATATTCTCATGGAATTACCCACACAGTATCTTGAGGAATCTGGATAGCTATAACAAGAAGTGGGTGCATGTTGAGAAAATCAGTTATAACGTCTGGGAATCGAAAGACTGACCGCATGTCTTCTCCATACTGTGTGAATGATCAACCACTTCTGCAATTGATACGTATGTATGTGAGGGCAGTAGTTGTCTGATAGGCAAAGAAACCTAGGTCTATCGCGCCATACAGTAGAACAATCAAATAAATACAATTAATTCGTGCGACGGCGGCTCCGAAGGATCAAGATCGACTGAATTGGTATTGACAGTGCAGGTAGTCACGTAATCGGCAAGACGTAATCTTAAACATTAATTTCAATTTTCGTTACCAAATTTTAACTATACTTCTAAGAATTTATACATTACATTTAAGCGGTAAAGCTTAATTAAGCTTTAATTAGCAAATTCTCAATAAAATGCTCCTGAATGAAAGTTGTTGGTAGTGCAGACTATCGGCCTTCGGACGATAGAGAATTTTATGAGGAAAGAATGGTTGACGTTGGTATCGTAGCTCGAATGTGTAAGGGTTATTATGCTGGTGCGTAAAGCCTGAGATCCGGGGTTCGAGTCCCGGTTCAAGCGTTAATTTTTCTTTCTAAAGTAATATATATTTTTCTTTATTGTAAATTATAACCATGTTCTTCTGCTCCAACTTGTTTACTTTTATTATGGGATGGATAAAGACTGTGCAGCCTATGTTTTGGAGGTGTGTGGTTTTTTGTGTTATCCGCATTCTTGGAAGACAATCAGAATATATTATAATTTAAGCAGAGAAACTGACAAGTTTCGAATTTCAGGATATGGGTGTTCATTATTTTCATGGTGCGACAGCCCTAGAAGTTACTTGGCCTGTCGGTCACATCTACATGTGCACACAGGTGGACGATCATCCAACTAGTATGGGGATGACATATGGTCAATACTTTAGGTCCCCCAGTCATTATAGTAGGTTTTCTCAATGTGCAATAGTTTCTTATTGTAGCTATCCAAATCCCTCACGATGCTGGACAAAATTTCATGAGTTTTTTTTTTCTATATCGGGACCTGAACCAGCAAAAGCATGATGCGTTAAACCTCTCGGCTATTTCGTGGGACGGGTGTTCATTTACCGGAGAAAAAAGGCATTTTTTAAAGTTTAAGGGTCGGTTTCACCAACGGAGGTAACTGTATTAAGCGAGTTTTCCCCGTGTATAAAGCATAGCATAAACTGGCGTAATACAGTTACCTATGTTGGTGAAACCGACCCTTAAACGTGTTTCAAATACGGCACATGTAAAGAAAAACATGAGTTAAGAAAATGTAAATAAAATAATGATATTGGTTATATGTATACACATGACTAAAGAATTTGAGGCGGAGTTTTACACGAGAGCGTGCGAGACTAAGTCTCTCTATTATCCATTCTTAAGGGGGGTGATGGGTGAAATTTCTATTTTCTACATTTTTTGAGCTAGAGGCTTGAGTTTTTGTACAAACATTCACTGCATGATACACAATGATGTGTTTAAGTTTCATTCTTGTGAGACATTTATTTTATTAGTTATTAAATAGTATATTTAAAAAATTGTATATATTATAATTAAATGGGTTCCACAGTTTTTTAGTAAAATGTCTGATTTTTTACAAATATTTAGAAAAACATCATGCATTAGAATTCTTATAATATGAATACATTGGGAGAAAAAAAATTTGTACCTTATACGTGGAATTACAAAAAAAAAAAGATTAATAATTGCATACATTTTATTTGTTGTTTCTTAAAATAATACTTCAATCATGAAATCCATGCACTACTTTGTTACCGTTATTTTTAGGACATGCAGTAAAAATTTGAACCTTCTAGGACAACATTTCTGAATTCCATTCAATTTTGAATGTACAAAAATGGAGTGGAAATAAAAGTGTGGAAAAACAAGTTTAAAGATTTGCATGCAGGTAGTATTTAACTGGGGCAGCCTTTTAACTCTGGCGTAATTTAGGGCACTTAGAAGCGCCATAGGCCTCTGAAACTTCGCCAACATATACATTAGAGTACAGGCTATGTTTTAGTACAAAAAACAAAACAATACCAATTTTGATCTCAAATGATCAATTTTTCATCCATCACCCCTTAACTTTTATTACACTGAAATGATTCATTTTATTTTTAGTAAAAAAAAAGAGTTGAAAATCTTAGTCATATAGACCTATTATTGAAATGTATTTTTCATGTAAATTTTTCACCAAAACTAAGAACCTCCCCTCACACCAGTACCTCAAGTCAGCTGTTATTGACACTTTTAACCCCTTGCTGCCCATCTTATTTCAGGACAGTGTCACCTTTTGTTCACTGGTATTTAAAAGTCAGAAAAGAAGGTTTCCTCTTGTTAGCTGGAATTTATGAGTGGAAAAGATGATGTGGAAAAGGGAAGAGTCTTAGCTGTTTCCTGGAACATAGATTCTTAAGTTTTGGTGGAAACTTTAACAAAAATTACTGGAGTTTTAAGGGAGATAGAATAAAAATACAATACCTTGAGTTCTGGGGGAAGTCACATGGTACATGACACTGGCTGCTCCTGCTGAATGTCCCATCAGGGTAACACTGCGGGGATCTCCCCCAAACATCTCAATATTCTCTCGCACCCATATCAGAGCAAAGTATTGGTCCAAGAGCCCCAGATTTCCTCTCGCCTCAGAATCTTCCAGGCAGAAGAAACCTGCAGAATAATTTTATTTTAAATTGAAATAATTAAATAGCATCAGTACCGCACTTAAAACATTGCTTCATAATTTGAATGATAGAGTAGGTATTCCATAAACGGAGTTAAAGATATAGATTTTTTGCCAATAATTAAGTTAAACAGTAATAAATATATCATTTATTTTCGTATATTGCATTTAAAAAGTTAAAGGTTTTAACTAGTCACGAGTAATATGATATTTTATCAAATCAGAGATAATCAGTTTTATTTTTTTAAGTGTCATTTATTATGTTATATATATATATGGACCATTCTCATGGTCTTATGGTCAGGGCTTTGAGACTCCAATTTGACAAAGTTCCGCATTTGTTCGCTGTAATTTTTAACCACATGAATTTTTCCTTAAATAACTATTTCTGTAGTCGCCCATGATCTGGAATTTAGGTTAAGTTTATGTTTAATCTCTCCTGAGTGTTCGTTATCATTTATCACCCATCATATCATCGGGGAAACATGAATCCGCCGTCCAGCACACCAATATCAGAAGTGAGTCACAATTCCACCAATGCTACAAGAAAATGCTAGAGATGTTGCAAGATAACGTGGTGCCATTAATTGTTTTTTAAATATGAACGTTTAGAACATTTAGCAAAATATAACTCATATCTGAAAGCGTGTGTGACAGCTGTAAGGCTTCTCTGAAATTTGATTATGTTTATGGTAAAGCGTTATTTTTTTTAAATATTATGTAGAGGTGTTTTTTATGTAACGGGTTACAATGATTTGTGACTATCGGGAATGTGCAAATATCGCTTGCGAAAGTAGTCCTGAACTAATTTCGCAAAGGGATATTTTATGCTCTGGTCTCTCCAGTATTTTCAAAACGAAGGATCTAAAGAGGTAAACGCAGACAACGATGAGTAGGTTTACTGAGTTTTCATATCCGCTTTAACAAAGCAACAGTATATCAGATCTCAGTCTAAGAAAATCAGATCTGATAGAAATGAGTTAAATTAGACTAAAAATGTCCATTCATAACTATGTTGTTTACAGTATACATACCAAACACATTGAGTCTGTAGCTTGCAGACACAACGATAACCCCTTCAACTGCCATATCTTGTCCTGGAAATCTAGCGACAGACCCGGATACGAATCCTTCACCTTCCAGAAACAAAACGACTGGAGCTCCACCTCGATAATTTGTTGCGGACTAAAATAGAAACATAATATTGACGAAAAAGCATTTAATCTAACGTAGTTCAGATATATAGGGTGTTCGGAATTTCCTATTACAAACTACTAGGGTTTTTAGAGAGGACTGAGTAGATAAGATTTTGAATAAGAACCTTTGATCGGAAAGGTACCGTTTTCATGCTGCAGATACAACTAGACTCATTAAACGTTTAAATCTCCTACATCTGCCGGGGATAAGCCGATAGTAATTTATTGATCAACGACGCAGTTAATTACATTTACAAACCCAACCTTCACTGATATCGGAAAAATAAATAAACTTTATTTTGTCATTATAAAAATAAGATGGAGCGGATGTACCAGAACATGATTTGTAGATACAATGTGTGCAATGCGCTTGGTAGTCGCCAAATCGAACCATTGTCATAGTGGATAAGTTTCTAACTATAACATTAAGTACAGTAAAGAAGTTTGGTTAGTTTGCGTATTAGCAATTATTATTTCTGTGTCAAAGTACATTTTCTTTATTTCTGAACACACTACTTTATAAAACAAGTTTAAGTAATTTCTACTCGTTCGTTTTCTATTTTTTATTTAAATACATTAAACCAATGTATCTTACAGGGTATATTGGTAATTTAGGTCCAAGGATTAAAACCTCTATTTGGTCAAAATACAGTTTTAGTGAATTATTATATTTTATTATATTAAAGTCTGTACCTCAGGAGTCCAGATGTTCAAGTACAAACAGTCTTCATCTTGACTAATGGGAGGCATGTTGGGTATTTCTTGTAGTTGAGGACAAGCTTTTGGAAAACTCCCAGCGAACAGAGAATGATTCCATCCAGGATGACGCTCTGGTGGCTGCAGAAAAGAAAGTATTTTGTTAACAAATTAATTATTTTGCTTTTAATAATAACAATAATAATAATAATAATAATAATAAATTTCCGTAATATAGTCGAGCCGTATAAGGTATCCTGCCGTAGCGCAGTGGTACGGGAATTGTTCAGGTTATTGTCCTCGGCGGTAAAAAAAAAATATCTTGGAATTTCGGCATGCATGTGGTACCAGACCGACCCAACATGTGAGGAATATTGGTGGCTACGGAAGTTGCTACTTTGTGTTCATAAAATTAGTGGTAACTGCTTGGGGGACTTATGTGCTGAATACATATCATTCCTAAACTGGATTAATGTCTAGCAGCAACCGACTTAGAATGATTTAAGCCTGTTGCTCCATGGAGTTTTATAATAATAATAATAATAATAATAATATATAATAATTATATAGTTAATAATTATGTTAATGATGTTAATATTAATAATACTGCTACTAAATAATTTTATTATTGTTATTATTATTACTATTATTATTATTATTATTGTTGGTCACCATACATTTTACGAATAAGCTACAATTAAATGAATGACACTCAATACACAATACAAGCTTAGGCATAATAATGTAAAAATAACATATTAGGAAGATTAAATACAAAATATAAAAAAAAATATTATAAAAATAAGTATTGAATTTGATTACATATTAGATTGTACATAATAAATGTTCGGGGCACGCCGTAGCGTAGTGGTTAAGGCACTGCGCTACAAGCCGGAAGGTCGAGGGTTCGAGTCCCGGTGGGGTCAGGATTTTTAAACTGACCCAAACCTTCTGGCGGCACTATGGCCCTGGGGTCGACTCAGCCTCTAACTGAAATGAGTACCAGACGCTTGTTCTGGGGTAAAGGCGGCCGTCACGCAGGGCTGACAACCCGGCTGACATAAAGTGCCGATTGTCAGGAAAAAGTGGGAGCCTTAACCTCCTACTACCCCAAGGGCCTCCTGAGGCCTGTAGTGGGATCACTTTACCTTTACATAATAAATGTTCATTGGGTTATTTATAATTACCTGTGAGTGGAACCGAATATCTTCCTCGTTAATATTTTTAAGCGTGACCAATGTGTTAATAGATTTCTATTATTAAAATCCATGTTTCAACCGAATACAAAAGAAAACCAATAACCGTAATCACAAATAAATTAAATTCGGAATTTCAAAATTGATTTCCCGCGCATTAAGTGAATTGTAAAGTAAACAAGTACACGAGGTTATTTTGATATGGAATGCCTATGTTGATTATATTTGGTATTATTAATGAATTAATGGTCACGTGTTTAAAGTGTGTATAGAAGCAGATAAATATGCCAGATTTAGCAGAGAACAATAGGATGGCAGTGGTATTAGTGGATGTAATACCTGTGCGATTTACGAAGGTATAGGATTTTAGTTAATCTTGTTTGGATGTCCTTAAATGCGCGTATTATCATGAGACAGGAATGTGCGTTGTACAATAAATCTCAGGCTGCTGAAATCGGAGATTTGTTCTGGACAAAACACTATGCCTTTTATTCCCAAGAATTGCAGATTCTCTTTTGTCAACTGACCTCTTGGAAAATTTAATTCTGTTGACGTGACATAAATTCCGTGATTTGAAATATGAAAATTCTTCATTTTAGTTTTTATAAATCTCCTAAATTTATATATATATATATGTTTGCGCGGGTAATAAAATATTATAAATAAATTCTATATACATAAAATCCGTCACTGTTCTTATGCATTACACGGACTCTGTCGTCTCAACTTCTTTAAAATAATTAAACTTAATATATATAATTGTTATTCCCCAGTTCTATTATATGGATGCGAAACATGAATGCTTACTTTAATGAAGGAGAAAATATAACGGGTATTTGAGAATAAAGTTCTTATGCAAAATGTATTTTAGACCGAAGAGAGATTGACAGGAGAATGGAGAAGACTTTATTTATTTATTTAGAGAAAGTGTATTCATTTATTTAGTCTGGCGGGATTAAGGCCATGTGGGCTTCTCTTCCACTCACCAGGACAAATATGACATTTAAATAAATAAATAATAGTTTTAAAAAACTAAATGAACACGCTTTATTAGAAAACTAAAAAAATGAAAAATAATTTTAATTTCCAATACGCTTGGGATAAAATTAAAGTGGTCAACAAAAAAAATCATCTCCAACACATATAGAATAAAACTAGAGTTATCAACAAAAAGAAAATAATTTTACCATCAAAAGCGTGGGGTGCTCTATATCAATTAATATATTTGATAATAAACATATATTGGTAAAAGTAAGCTCTCTAAGAAGAAAATGTAAACATCATAAAAAGCACCGCACGCTTTTGATGGTAAAATTATTTTCTTTTTGTTGATAACTCTACTTTTATTCTATATGGTGTTGGAGATGATTTTTTTGTTGACCACTTTAATTTTATCCCAAGCGTATTGGAAATTAAAATTATTTTTCATTTTTTAGTTTTCTAATAAAGTGTGTTCTTTTAGTTTTTTAAAACTGTTATTTATTTTCTTATTTTTTAGTTTTAATATTTTACAGAATAAGATAAAAATGTAAATATCTTTAAATTCGATACTGTTGTAGTATGAGCTAAAAGTAATACTCTTCTATAAAAAACCTTCCCAGCCGGATTTGAACCAGCGACGTATGGATTACTGAAATTATATACCACTAAGAGTTCACTGCTCTACCAACTGAGCTCTTACAACGATTGACTAAAAACTCGACAAGTCCGCAACCTATTATACCAGTTTTAATTTTTTTGATTTTCGGATGATTCTGGCCAGGATTTTAGAAACAAAATATTAAATTATTGTATTGTCACGGGTCCTCTACACGTATACAAAGTTTCAAGTCGATCCAATGTTTCTAAGTGGGGTGAAAAACGCGTTGAAAGATTCCGTTACATTGATACAAAAACACTTTTTTTGATTTTCTGATGATTATGGCCAGGATTTTAGAAAATAAATATAAAATTATTGTATTTTACGGGTCCTCTACAAGTATACAAAGTTTCAAGTTGATCCAATGTTTCTAAGTGGGTGAAAATCGCCTTGAAAGATTCCGTTACATTGATACAAAAACACTTTTTTTTTTATTTCCTGATGATTATGGCCAGGATTTTAGAAAATAAATATGAAATTATTGTATTGTCACGGGTCCTCTACAAGTATACAAAGTTTCAAGTCGATCCAATGATTTTAAGTGGGTGAAAATCGCGTTGAAATATTCCGGTACATAGATAGATAGATAGATAGATAGATAGATAGATAGATAGATAGATAGATAGATAGATAGATAGATAGAGATAGATAGATAGATAGATAGATAGATAGATAGATAGATAGATAGATAGATAGATAGATAGATAGATAGATAGATACAGGTGAAGCTAATATAAAGCGTGTAAAAAATACAATAATATTACATACTAAACAATAAATTAACTGGTCAAACTGAACAATAATATTAATAATGTCTAACAATACAATGATATTAAAGACAATTAAAATTAAAACTAATGAAATAAATGTACACAAAGGAATAACAGCTCGAATCTACTATAAAAGAAAAATAAATGCAAAGAACGTAATAAAGTGTAATGAATTAATATATATATATATATATATATATATATTATATTATAAATGTATTTTTGACATTTGGCAATGAAGGCAAATATGATATGAAAAGAAAAATGAATGCTTGAGTCGGGATTTGAACTCGAGTTCAAATCCCGACTCAAGCATTCATTTTTCTTTTCATATCATATACATATGACTATGCAAGTTTTCTTGGGTTTTCCGCGTCTTGGATTCAAGTTCGGCCTCTCGCCACTGATTCCGACGTTTCGGCATGATCCCACATGTCATTATCAAGGAATATATATATATATATATATATATAATAGGTAAAAAATTTATAAATCTTAATACCGTTTTTATTAAATAAAGGAAAAACAAATTATTAATTATCATAAGTAATGCCACGAGTGATTTCCAAATTATCGATAAATTCACGATGTCACGAAGTGAGGAGTGAATTTATCTAGAGAATTTGGGAATCAAGAGTGACATTTGTTGGGACTATTTAACGAATAAAATTTAGCTCTTTACTCACAAATCATTATTTAAAAATAGTTTTTTTAATATGTATATATTTAATGTAAACAGCGATGTTTGAAAACAAATGAGAAACGATTGTTATGCTTCATTTGATCATCACTGCAACCAGATCATATTATATATTGCCAAAGGATCGCAATATTGTAAGAATACATCCTAGTGGATAGAAAATGAAACACATCAAACTGTTTATAACCAACATTATGAGTCACTGCAAAAGAATGCTCTGACCTATTCAGAATGTTAAAAAGGAGGAGCTTGATTTTATTGTGATCAAATTAAATTGATAAAATCCAGATAAAAAAGACTGTGATTGGTTGTAAATCAAAATTCATTGAAACGCGATTGGTCATTGACTCCCATTTGGGGCATGAGTTAAATAGTAAAAAATAATAATATTAGTGAGGTGTTTCTGTTAATAATTTTATTATTAGTTTGTTTATGAAGGATGGTAAAGTTTGGCAGTCTCTGACATAGGGTGGAAGAGATTACCATGTTCTAGCAAGAGAAACTGTAAAAGATTTTGAGTAATAGGTAGTGCGATGAGGAGGGAAATAAAAGACAATGTACTGATTGGATCAGGTATCTAATTTATGTGTAACATAGAGTCTAACAAAGCGGTGTGATAAATAATATGGTAATGATATGTGTAATATTTTATAGAGAAGAGTTAGAGAATGGACGGTTCTACGATCTTGTAGACGAAAGAAAACGGTGAGCTAAATCATTTTTATAGGAAACCAGATATAATTAGAACAGTTGTCACGTAGACTGCGATGGGCAGGACATGTGGCACGAATGGGGAATGAAGGAGGACAATGAGGCTTCTTGTAGGAAAACCATAGGGGAAACGCCCAGTTGGTAGATCAATAATGAGGTGAGAGAATAACATTAACCATGATTTGAGGGAAGTAGATTATAGAGGGAATAATTGGAAAACATTAACTCAGGATAGGGACTGTCATTGGTTTTAAAACAGAATTTGTTGAAACGTGATTGATCATTGACTACCATTTGGGGCATGAGTTAAATAGCCCTCGTAATCGCATTATTCGTTAACAATACAAACGCAATGTTTCTAGGCGAGATATAACAAAATATGTGTGCAAGCATATTTAAGTAGTACTAGCTAATACCCGGTGTACGCTGATACACCTAAATAAATGAAAATTAATGTGTTTTTATGTTTAGTTGAATAAGTAAGATGAAAAAATAATTATAAATGTATATCGTAATTATTTTAAGATTCCCCGCACTGATTACCCGGTGTTGCCCGGGAATCTACTTATCTTGATCTTCTTGGCATAAATGAGCTAAAAGATAAAATTCGTTGATGTGAGTTATCCGTAAAAGAATACCCGCCATGTGCTGCTATGCTTGCACAGGAATCTACGTACTTGTCTCGATCTTCTTGGCATCAATGAAAGACAGAAATGGTTATTATGAGTTATCCGTAAGAGATAAACATATGGTGTCGCGAACTTTTTTGTAGAGCTTTTTGAGATATTCAATTCTGTGTACATTCATTTTGTGTATTTGATATGGTTCAGGCAGCGTAAGCCATTTAAGCGTCCAAAAATATAATTTTTTTTCACATTTCCCACTACAAAGGGCTATTTTTAAGGGCGTAGGAGTTGAGTTCACAACTCTCTTATAGCCTATGTTCATCCCGGGAATCTCCTGAACATTTTGCAAAAGCCCTATCACAATCGGATCAACGATATGGCCGCGCATAAAGTACGAACAAACAAACATTCATTTTTGTATATTAGATAAAAGTTAATTAATTGAATTGACTTGGGTAATGAAATAATTACCCTAAGCCTAATGTTTTGGTAGGAAACATCCGTTTTTATTTAGGAAAGATTAAACACCTTGCATATTATCACATCAATTATATTTGTATATATCAGTAATCTAATATTTCGCAGGTTATCTGATTTCTAATTTTAAATTAATTACAAAATAAGTCCTTGAAAATTGAGGACTAATTGAACTCGGAACCTGACATATGGGAGTCTCAATCATTACTCTGTGAGTCATGTGACTCGATGATAGAGTTTTAATAAAATAATATCGATAATTTTAAATATCTTATAAAAAACAGAAAAGTTGAAAAGAGTAAAAGGTTTTTGAAGTTTAATTTCCTTTTGAGTCGAGTTGTTTGCCACCGATACTTTCCTGCAGGCGATAACATGACGAACCATCTTCATTTTATTAAAGTTCTCTACTTTTCTGTGTCAGAGACCCCACATCGTCATGAAGATTTTGTACGCCAACAGGCCACGTACTTTTATGTTAAAGTTTATCATGAAAGTTTCGTTATAAGAATAGATCTAAACTCTTTACCGGTAATTAAAAAAAATTAAATATTTATTACTCATCGTTGTTTTTGATGGCATGAACACATCGGAAGGTAAGTAAAAACTGCGATAATAGAAACCTTCCTTTACATATTATTATTTACATGGCCACATTCATTGTTGCTCTTAATAATAGGGTATGCGAGGTTGCCAAGTGATTTTTAGAGAAGCGAGGATATGATTAAAAACCGAGCGATAGCGACGTTTTTAATTTCCGAGATTCTGTAAAACCCTTAACAAACGTGCGTTGTACATTATTTCTTGCCCGATGGTGTTTTCAAAATAATAAATAATACTAAAGTTTCGTTAAAACAAATCCTTGTGCAGAATCTTGTGTTACCACACTTCGATTATTGTGACATTATATATAATGATATAAACTATGACTTGTCGCAGAGACTGCAGCGTGTTCATAATGCTTGCGTTCGATTCATTTTCAATATCCGCCGTTATGACCATATTTCCGAACACTTTAATAACCTCTCTTGGCTCCGTCTTACTGACAGACGTAAATTGCACTCTCTTTCACTACTTTTCAAGCTTCTGAATTCCTACATCCCTACTTACCTGGCGTCCAGATTTGAGAAGTTATCCTCTTACCACAATATTGACACTAGGTCACAAGATAGCAATCTGCTAACAATTCCTCTTCATAGCACATCCTCCTATTTTACTTCCTTCACAGTAGCCTCTGCCCGCTCCTGGAATCTCCTTCCTCAAGATATCAGGGGTTGCCGCACACTTGGTACCTTTAAGTCACGCTTATACAGTTACCTGTTGTCTAATAATTAATTTTTCTCTATTTATTTAATTTTATACTATGTCATTAATCTTTTCCTCGTTTTTTATATATCTTGTACATATTATATATTTAATTCGTTAAATTTAGAGTAAATCAAATTACATTATAAATATTAATTGTATTGTATTCATAACTTGTAATCGTTTATATATATTTATTGTAATTTAGATTTAAGACTGTTTTTTTTTTTTGTATTTTTTTAAACCTGGTTGAGTGGTAGACAAGGCCTTAAGGCCTTAACTCTGACAGGTAAAATAAAGCTATTTTTATTATTAAAGTAATAACATCTTTGTTGGAAATATTTCGGTTCATTATAAACAATTGACTAACGTTAATAGTCTGACCAATGTTTATAAGGTAAATGCCGAAAATAATTTAGTAGAGACTACAGCAGGCCGTGACACTTATCAGGTATAAAATGACGGTAAGTACGAATTTATTGTTTTATATCGTTTCAAATAAAGTCCAGTTCATTTAAAATGCAGTGATTTGTTTTGTATAATGCATATTAACACTAACTTTTGTATATATATTCCTAGATGTCAGTATGAGGCGGAACGCTGAGCACGGGCCACTCTAAATGACATCTATACGAAAACAAGTGTAACTAATTAGTATAGTTCAAATTCTTCCCTGTAGGGGAGAGCGCCTAAATCTCTGTAAAGCGAAAACATGGGCTTACTATACAAAATATATATTGTACGGGGTATACATAAAGGACAGTGTTTTACTTTCCGTACAAGGTAGGTAATATGTAATATTACAGTAGGCCCTATAGTTGTTTAGGTTGGCAATCCTGAAATTTAGGAAATTGAACTTTCAATCATGGCCGCCATTGCTGACAGAACTCACCATCGTGCAAAAAAATAATATGAACTATCTTGAAGCTACTAGTAATAGGCGATGCTGACTAAGACCGACCCAATGAGAAATTTTGTAGGCATCTAAGGGGTTACCTACTAGGATGAAGAATGTCGCTAAATTTTGCTTAGAGTTCTCTTTATTCAGGCTTAAGGATCTTGTACCAGCCTAAAAATCTTCAGGCTCGGGACCTACGAGTTAAAGTCTCTCTCGGAGGATTTTTCCATCATAAAAAATCCATCGATCCTTTCCGGATTTGAACCAGAGGCAAAGGACATAATCACCAGTCAACCGCGGTCGACAATGTTTTCTAATCATCATCATCAACATCATCTTCAAGGTATGGGCTTGTTGGCCCCCGATGCACTATAGCTGCAGGTACAGGTCGTCTTTCCAACGACGTTTTGGTCTTCCAATCATTCTTTATATAATTTACCTCCTTCTCCCACCGCATTCTTTATTTTTTAGTGGGCGCTTTCCCTCTGGTTTTCCTACATGCCCCTCTTGTCTTCAATTACCAAATGTAACATGACTAGTAACGATTAAAAATGGACATTTTTAAGGTTTAAAGTTTAGGTCATTGATTTAGAGTTTTTGGGACTGAACTTTAGAGGATGTGGTATAAGGTACGTAGAAGCTTCCCCTAAGATGTATCCCGTTTCTTTTTATAAGTTTCCCTTCTGACACGTGGAAGCGCGGTCTCGTCTTGAGTCCCGCTGGGCGCTCACCACATTACTTATTGAATAACTTAATGCTATTTAGCGAGCCGGAAACATCTCGCAAGTAGTGCGGATGTTAGTTACACAACACTTCCACATTGCGGTCACCTGGAAACTAGTTTATTTCATGCAAATTCCCTTTAATTTCAACAAATTTACAACCGAATTCACATTAATAAATTTCTTTTTTCCCTTCTCCTATTAGCCAAGTACTGTTTGAAGGTTATGGCCATCTATAGTCGGTAGCTCAGTTGGTAGAGCATTTGGCTCGGCAAGCCAAAGGTCCCGGGTTCGAGTCTCCGTCTAGGCGACAATTTTTCTCTTCAGATATAATTTATCCTTCAGCGAGAAGTGTTAAATCAATAATAAAAAACACCAATAGAAGCCCTACTGGTTTTATAAAATAGTGTTAACTTCCCAATAAATGTCTTCTTAACTAAGAAGCCGCCATTTGCAAAGATAGAAGCAAAGGTTTCAAAGCATTTGGCGCGAGGGAATTACAACGTATATAAGAGAAAAATTTGCATCTAGATCGCAACTCGCCTCGGTAGCTCAGTTGGTAGAGCATTTGGCCCGGTAAGCCAAAGGTCCCGGGTTCGAGTCTCTGTCTAGGCGAAAATTTTTCTGTTCAAATATAATTGATATTATTTATTATTTTTATTTATCTCCTGTAATTCCTAAATGGAATGTAGGGCAGCAGTAAAGTTCCTCCAGCGTAGCTACTCTGCTTCCAGCCAGCCATTTCACTTGTTTTCAGCTTTTCCTTCTTTCCTTTCCTTCCTTCTCTACTGATTGCTTCCAAGTTTTCATAGGTCGTCCCCTCTTTCTTACTCCTTGCGGATTCCAATATAGTGCAGTCTTCTCAGTGGCTCCGTCTGGTTTTCTCAATGTGTGGCCTATCCAATTCCAATTTATTTGTTTTATATGGTGACATATTGGTTGGTATTTCTCCACAGTTCTTCATTTGATATTATTTCCGGCCATCTTATATTTAAAATACGCCTCATACATCTGTTTACAAATGTCTGCAACTCTTTATTTGTTGCTTCAATAACTTTTCATGTTTCGCAACCATAGAGGAGAACTGATTTAACGTTGGTGTTGAGCAGTCTAAGTTTTATCTTAAAAGAGATTTTCATAGGTTTCCATATAGGTTATAAAAGCGCAAATGCTCCATTTGCTAGATGAATTCGTCTTTTTATATCTTCTTCTGCTCCTCCGGTTTTTTTGTTTTCCTAATATCAGTCAAGTTTCTGAAAATGATAATGAATTATATATTTTTTTTCTTTCTCTAAATAAACTACAGATAAGGAATACAATAGTAGGTTCTTTAAACTTATTAACAACTGTTGTTTCATCAATGTGTTTCATAATTTTAAAATGTGTCACCAGAAAAATGTTGTTATTATTGTGTATTTATTTATTTAGCAGGTTTCATAATGTTTACATTTTTTTGCACCTAATTATTATATTGGCATTCTTCTCCATGTTTCTCTGTTATCCTGATCACCGTCATCCAATCTTTTTTCCCTCTCTTTGCCTAAAACACCGTCAATCCATATTATTTTTGGCATCCTCTTCTTCTTCTACCACTTTATTAGTTATTTATAGTTTTTTTGGGTACATACAATAAGTAGCGGCTCCAGGTTGAGAATGTCAATTTGGTATCTTTAATTCACAGCTAAAAGGAGTTCTCACACTTAACGCTAATCCTAGTAAGCACAAAAATAATATATTACGATGCGAGGTTGGAAAGTGGTTTTTACAGAATCGAGGAAAAATATTTAAAAACCGAGCGATAGCGAGGTTTTTAATTTCCGAGATTCTGTAAAACACTTCACAAACGTGCGTTGTACATTATTTTTTGCGCCATGGTGTTTTCAAAATAATAAATGATAGTAAAATAATATCTTTGTTGGAAATATTTGCGTTCATTATAAACAATTGACTAACATTAACAGTGTGGGTAATGTTTATTAGTTGAAACAACAGGAGGCCTTGAGAACAATTATTAATAACATGGCCGTAAGTACGTATTTATTGTTTTATATTGTTTCAAATAAAGTTCAGTTCATTTAAAATGCAGTGATTTTTTTCGTATAATGCATATTAACACTACCTTTTGGATATTTTCTGTATATACATTGTACGTCCTACATAGAGGGCAGTAGTTTTCCTTCCCGCACGTGGGTGTAAATGTAATATTACAGTATAGTTATTTAGGTTGGCAACCCCGAAATGTAGGAAGTTGAACTTTCAATAATGGTTGCCATTGCTGGTAAGTACGTCAAAACGCACTATCGCGCAAAAAAAATATACATTTCTAACTTTGCAGTATTCCACTGTTAATTCTTTTTCACTGACGCAGTAAATAAAAGTGACACGTTCGAGGAAATTGTCAAAGATGAGCAATTTAAATAAATTGCTTTTAGAAATGTGATTTACTTACAGCAAACCTTAATGGTCCAACTGGAGGAGCGGCGTAAGGAACTCCTAGGAATGCATTTACTGTTCTTCTCTCTTCCGTGTACACTCTTATCTGTAAATATATAAAATCTTTATAACTTAGTTTATGCATTTCTATACTATTTTGCTTAAAATATACGATTTACATTACAACAAACCGAATGAAATGGCTCAGACGGTAGCGTTTGAGTTCACGATCTTTCTAGTTCAAAACTCTATGCTGGTTTCCTCAATCGTCAAGCCAAATTCCTTGTTGGAATTTCATTACCAGGATTCATTTGATTGAAATCACCATTTAATATAACTATCAATAATAATTAATTAATTTCTTACGAAAAACTAAACTCATGACCAACATAACAATAGAAGAACTCAGCCTATTGGATACACCGATGTGACCTTATAATATATTATTACTGTAGTACAACTAACTCACTGGCACTATCCAACCCGCGGGTTCATGGCCGGGCGGATATAATCTCTCCATACATCCCTACCCTGAGTTAATTTTTCCAATCATTCCTTGTATAATCAATTTCCCCCAAATCATGGTTAATGTTATCCTTCCACCTCATTTTTGGCCTACTTTCTGGGCTCCATGGCACACAGGTCCTTACAGCAGGTCGGCTGGGGACCTCACATCACAAGTGTCAATCTCATATGTGGACGATATCCAGCCAGTATAGGGGTGAGATGTAGTCAGTCAGTCGGCCTTGCAGTCACGACTGCTGATTTTTTTATCAATATGAAAAGATGCTACTTATCGTAGTTTTACTCAAATTCCCCATAATCTTGGAAGAACACCTCTAAAAAAACTCCATGGCGCGAGTGAACTACCAGCCGGCTGCTGGCCTCACATCTACATGTGTTGATCACATAGGTATACCATTATACTGCCTGTGTAGGGGTGACATGTAGTCAGCGTGTTGAGCCCCATCAACCTGGAGCCGCTACTTATTGTAGCTACCCAAATGCCTCATGATGATCGGCGTGCACCGGTCCCATACTGGCCGAAATTTCATGAGAACATTTGTTCCCCGTATAGAGACTCGAGCCAGCGCAAGTCCTGTAGCTCTGCGCCCAGGCATCTCGACTTAACAACTCGGCTACGCTGCGGGACCTTGGAAGGACACCATTTTTCGAAATTCCACGAAAAAATCCTTCCCCATAAGATTCGAACCAGTGCGTCCCTATAGCTCTGCACCATGGTAGTATGCCATAGACCGCTTGGACATGGTGTCATGTATTAGTAAGGACGTGGAATCTCAATTTTATGAATCCTTCAAATATAAAATTAAATATTCTGGTTTTATATCACTAACTAACTAACTAACTAACTCACTGGCACTATCGAATCCATAGGTCCATGGCCGCGCGAACATAAGCTCTCCATACATCCCGATCCTGAGCCAATGTTTTACAATCATTCCCTGTATAATCTACTTCCCTCAAATCATAGTTAATGTTATTCTCCCACCTCATTCTTGGTCTACCAACAGGACGTTTTCCCCCTGGTTTTCCTATAAGAAGCTTCCATGCAGGTCTTTCATTCCCCATCCATGTCCTGCCCATTGCAGTATACGAGACTTAACTGTTTTCATATATTTGACTTCCTATAAAAACCAAGTAATTCATTGTTATGCAGTCTTCTCCATTCACCTGTCTGTTCATCTCTCTTTGGTCCAAAAAAAATCCTAAGAACTTTTTTTCTCAAATACCCGTAATCTCCTTTCCTCCCTTAAAGTAAGAGTCCATTTTTCGCAGTCTTCTCCATTCACCTGTCTGTTCATCTCTCTTTGGTCCAAAAAAATTCCTAAGAACTTTTTTTCTCAAATACCCGTAATCTCCTTTCCTCCCTTAAAGTAAGAGTCCATGTTTCGCATCCATATAATGTAGCTGGTAGAATAATAGTTATATATATATATATATATATATATATATATATATATACATATTTTAACGTTTTTTGAAAGGAGTCGGGAAGTCAAAAGTCTCTGTAATGTATAATAGCACGCATTTTCAGAATTGAGCCTATGTTTAATTTCCTTGTGCATCTCATTCATGTTTGTGGTTTTATATCACTGCAACTATACATTAATTAACCTAGATTATTCCGATTTTTTAAATTAAATCATATGTTTATCTATGCATTTTCAATATTTTATCATAAGCATAAATATTCATAATTAATTTTCTGTTTCGTTATTGATAGATATTTAAAATAATCTGACGTAGGCTATATTTAGGATAATAATATAATACCAAAAATACCATTAAGTTATTAAAACCAGGTGCAGAAGTTGCGGTTCTTATTTATGACGATAAAATGATCTGAAATAATTTATCACACATAAACAGCCATAAAATTTATACTAGATTGAACACCATTTAAGTTAAAAGTTTGAACGGTTTTGTTACTGTATATTTCACAATATAAGGTCTATAGCATCCAGGACTGAGAATGAAGTGGCACTTGTAACTTACTCCCTTAAGAGCTCCTTGTTTCAATACGACCATTGGCTCCTGTCCATGAACAATACCAACACTTAGCACCCACATGGTGCTCTGCAGTACCGCCACAACACCAATCACCTTCATACTTGTAGATCATACAATGCCGCAATATTCAGTCTTCATTCCACGCTCGCCTTCTCTGCAATCTTCCTAATAACAAATTTAAAACATTTTTATTTAGCAAGAGCCAATAATATTAAAATTGTAATATAACATTTTAAAATTATATACCTTGTAGTTCCTACTTTATCGAGTGTCCGTGAGAACAGACCTACGACTTTCTGCTGATGATGGGACCAGTCCCGAAATACCTAACCAACTAAACAACTAACTAATTCACAGCCACTATTGAAGGTTCATGGCCACGCAGAGATAAGTTCTCCATACATCCCTATCTTGAACTATTTTTTTTTTCCACTCATCCTCTATACAATCTATTTCCCTCAAATCATGGTTAATGACCCCTAGCAACCATGAGAGAGAGAGAGAAAGAGAGAGAGATTAAATCAATTAAACCAAGGTATCTTACAGGATACATTGCCAATTTAAATGTGTAATGAACTACATTCATATGTAAATGAAAGGAAAAGTTAAATATTGTATCTAATAGGTGGAATTTAGTCATTTTAGATATTCAAGCAATAATGGACATGTAAATGTAATACAACTTAGTGAATAAAAATTTGCTTGAATCGGGATTTGAACCCAATATCTTCTGCTATACGCGTTGGTACACTAACCAATTTGCTACTCAGGCAATCCAGGAGTAGACCCATATTTCTATGTATTTAAAATCCCTTCATCCTTATAAGAGTGAAGTTCTATTCACATTAGAACAGGGTTAGTTCTATTAAGAAGTCATGATGGGATTTATTCCGTGACATATCAGCTAATTACGAACGTTATATTTGAATTAATTTTTGCCTAAATCGGGATTTTGGACAAACAAATTGCAGTAACTATTGCATACGAATAGTTTGTCCGAGTAAATTTATGTCAATTTTGTGTCTGTAAATTTAATATTAGCTATATGTTTTGTCTTCTTGTTCTATTTGTCTCTTAGTCTTTAGACAAAGTCCATGAGATCGTATAGCTTCAGAGAACTGACAACTTTAGACGATTGAGTGTATATTTCTTTTTCAGTGAGGTCTATGCATGAGAGGATGTTAGACTTACAATGAACTCTGAGCATATTGCTAATATCTTTTAGGTTCTGTGTGTCCAGATTTTAATAGACTATTGTTATTATATTGCCAATTAATGGTTCATCCACGTTTCTGTTTTCTACACCATCAATGACGTGGCAGTTGCTTCCATTGTACAGTTGCTTCTATTTTAAATTTGGAGTATGTTTCAGAGTATGTGGGAATGTTCACACTTTCTGTAGATATATTTATTAAATTAAAGTTATGTTGTAATATTTTATGAACTTGTTCCTCTCTTCTCTATGGCGCGACATGGCTTAGTCGGCACTTAGCCTACCACCCGATTGCTGGCTTATCCAGTAAAGGGGTTCCCTGAGCTCAGTATGACCGTTATGGTTGGTTTTCTCAATCTACTTATTGCAGCTATCCAAATTCAGGATGCTGGGTGGGCGCAGGTCCCATTCTACCCATAATGTCATAATAAAATTCCTTCCTCCAAGAGGACTCCAACCAGCACATGTCCCTTAGCTCTGCAACAACTCTATTTATTAGAATTTAGGTACATAAATGGACATACATTATAATCAACAGAATGTTGAACACCTTATTTTTGACTGTCCATACCATGGATATAAGCGATACATTCTGGATATTCATTTCATTGAATGTAATCAAGTACTGCTTAATCCAATATTTGTTATTTTAATAAATAATAGTTAAAAAACTAAAACAACACGCTTTATTAGAAAACCGAATTAAAAATGAAACATAATTTTAATTTCCAACGCGCTTGGGATAAAATTAAAGTGGTCAACAAAAAAATCATCTCCAACACATCTAGAATAAAACTAGAGTTATCTAAAAAAAAATTACCATCAAAAGCGTGGGGTGCTCTATATCAATTAATATATTTAATAATAAACCGATATTGATAAAAGTAAAGTGTCTAAGAAGAAAACGTAAAAACCATAAAAAGCACCCCACGCTTTTGATGGTAAAATTATTTTTTTTTGTAGATAACTCTAGTTTTATTCTAGATGTGTTGGAGATGATTTTTTTGTTGACCACTTTAATTTTATCCCAAGCGTATTGGGAATTAAAATTATTTTTCATTTTTTAGTTCGGTTTTCTAATAAAGCGTGCTGTTTTAGTTTTTTAAACTATTATTTATTTTTTTAATTAATAGTTTGATTGTCATAAACCGGAATCCGACGAACATTTAATTGCTTAATACTCTTCTAAAAAAATCCTCCGGGCCGCATTTGAACCAGCGACTTATGGATTATTGAAATGATATACCACTATAGTCCACCGCTCTACCAACTGAGCTGTTACAACGATTGACTAAAAAGTCGATAAGTCCGCAACCTATTATACCGATTTTTATTATTTTATTTTATGATGATTCTGGCCAGGATTTTAGAAAATATTTATGAAATTATTGTATTGTCATTGATCCTTTACAAGTATACAAAGTTTCAAGTCGATCCAATGTTTTTAAGTGGGTGAAAATCGTGTTCAAAGATTTCGTTACATATATAGACAGATACAGGTCAATCTAATGTAAATCGTGTAAAAAGGAAATGTTTTGTTATACAGCATTTGAAACGTTTGTAAATGCCATTTTCACCTCATTGTAATTCGTCTTTATTACCACTCACTTTCTTAGTTTTAATTGTATTATTTTTTGTTTAGTTAATTTATTGCAATGTTGTACTATGCGTATCTACAATTTTCTTTAATATTTTAACTACAGTCCTGACATATATTTGTAAAGTAGGGCTCCAAATCTTGGAGTTTAATAAATAACTGGAGAAGGGTCAGAGATTATAATTAAAACCATTAATATAATGGATATCTAAATATTTTAAAAATTGAATCAAATATAAATTTTATAGATGAAAATGAATAGATCAGATGTGAATTTGAGAGATATTCGTGTAGAATTTGCAAACTCGCTTTTATGGGATCATATTTCATTTCCTTTGATTTATGAAGGGATACGAGAATTCAGATCTTCTTTAGAATTCAATACTCTACTCTGATGATTTTTCCCTTCGAGTTCCATTTATCTTGTTCTTATAGAATATAGTTCCCCCCTCTTATTACATCATAAAGACATTCTCTGTGCACTGAACGCATTATTGATCAACCTATCGGAAAATATAAAAAAAAGTCCTCCGAAAGAAGGTCAATCAGTAGTTGAATCCTTTGTCCATTAAATTTCCCTTCCTATTGTCTTGATAGACAAAACTTGAGTAGGGGAAGTGTCACTAATAAGTTTTATAAAATTTAATGTGAACTAGCTCAAATAACCATTGCAGCATCGATCCCCTTCTAGGTTCTCAAATATTACTTTTCTCTTTGTGTATGTTGTGCGTTGTAGATTCGGTAAACACGCCGAATTAATGCGCGGCGAAAAATATATATATTTTCTTTGATTTTAATTTAATAGCTTCACACAGAAACGAGAAAAGTCTGTCTTTATAAAATTGGGATTTTTATGTGAGCGTGCCCAGCACTCTTAAGCACGCATGTACTTTTCTTGAATACTCTCATATCCACAACAGTGAAGCTTCACTGAAAAGCCATTTCTTTTTATTTGCAAAAATATGGATGTAGAAGTACAAAACACTAAATCTCATGTTCGTAAAAACGAAACGAACTAAGGCACCTTCTCCATGGAGCAATTTATTTATAGTGCATAATATTGCAATTGTTTATTATTATCATATACAAATGAAAGAAAAATCCGGTTTAGGCAAAACATTTTCTCTTTAGTTACGGTATATAACTACTGCATGCGAACAGAAAGCCTGAGAACATATATTCCAATGTTGTCTATTTATTTTAAAATGATAACTGCATTAAAAATAAGCAGGAAACAAGAGAGTCTTGGTGTGCTAGTAATTGTCATGCTCACTTTTGTATCCCAAGTTCGCGGGTTCAAACCCAGCCACCGTCGACGGATTTTTCAGGGCGTAAAAATCCCGAGTATGAGCTCCTTTGAAATGGGACTAAGCCCTGGGCCCCGTGTTGTGCATCGACATGTAAAAGAGCTCCTTATTGTATAAGTTTATTCTGTACCTTATGTATCATGATTAATCCAATTATTTTTTATAAAGAATAATCTTGAATTTCTTTGAATTAATGAATTTATTTATTGTTAAAAAATAAAACTTTACGAATGCAACTTAGTCATAAATCTGCTATAAATTTTATAAACTAATGCACTATATCAATGGAATATTTATAAATTGCCTCAAACCTGAAATAAGAGGCCTCTGAACATAGTTTCTCGGTCATATCATGCCATGATTTGAATTGGACGTGCTAATAATCTAACTCTTAAATAGAGTTGTTAAATAAAATTACAAGCAACTAAATAAAAAAAATAAACTTACCGCATGGAATTAGCCCTTTACTGTACTACAACCATTGTTACAATTATTATTTATTATATTATTTATATTTCATTTATTATTTCCTATATGAGTAAAAATTGTGGTTCTATTACGCTATATACTTATGTTGTTATTGTTTTTGTTAAGGTACGTACACATATGCGCGCCGCGAACACGAACGGCGAGCGAGCCGCGCTCGCACGGCGCGCACACGGCGCGTGTTATGTTCGTCGAAATGATTAATTTCAACGAACCTCCTGCGATCCATAGGAAACCCACAAACCTTCAGTAGACATTTTGCAGAGCAGGTGTAACCAACCATGTCTCTGCAATCACTTCAAACATGTTTTTAATCAGTTATTGAAATTTTATTTAAAAAAAATGAAGAATATGAAGGAATATTAAATGTTTACTAAAATATGAACATTTAGCCAAAATATTATGAAATATGAAAAAATATGTTGGTCTTATTTGATTATAAAATGTAAAGATACTCTATGGAGCAACAAAAATTTTATAGAACGCAAAAATAATATCAACATAAGTATAATTTACAAATGTAATACATTACAAAATTATGTATAGTACCAGTATTATTTTATTCTTTGGCATATTTCTCATTTGAGTGATTTTTTTAAGTAGATTGCTGTCGTTGTTTAAAAGGTCATGAATTTTTTCACAAGAATTTGTTAAATTATACTTCACATAAAATAACTTTCGAAGTCTCAACACTCAAATGCGATTTTTTTTGTCCGCACTTTATTTACCAAACAATGGTGGTCGAATCAACAATGTTAACTTTGATAAGCAGTTCTCAACAATGATTTGTTATTATTAAAGTTTAACATTACAAAATTAACAAAAATAATATAAAACTCATATCCTGGTGAAATAGCTACATGGGCGGCGAAAACCGTATATTCCCTTTCCGTTCTCCCGCTTGTCTTGCATTCTTTCCCAAAAAATAGGGACTTTTTTTTAAAATGACGCGGGACAAATTGTTAAAAATCGGGACTGTCCCGCCAAAATCGGGACGTCTGGTCACGCTTATTACTTATTACATCTTATAACTTTATTTATACTTGTTCAAATATTATAGCATTAAAGGAATTTAAAAATATATGATTTGTATATATATGTTTAAAATTATTAAGAATCTATCTCACCATAACATGGCCTTAATTTTTAATAAAGATGTACATGATTATCATACTAGAGGTACTTTATTGCACAAAGATACTAGTTTCTCAAAAAAAAAGGTATAATAAGGGATTCGTTATGCATTAATCAACCATTACAATAACTTACCTATTGAATATCAACATTTCACGAATGTTAAACATTTTTATAATTGTATTAAAAAAAATTCTCATTGCTTTCTTAGTTAATTTTGTTAATTTTATTATTATTAATATTATCCTGTTTAAATATTGTATTTATATGTGTATATATATATTGTGCATCTATAGTAGTTTGTATTACTTAAACTTATGCCTGAATTTGTTTTCTTGTTTTTATTGTTAATTGTTTTATGGCCATTATTTTTTGTATATTGCTCCTTAACATGAGCAATCTTGCTCTTTGGAGTCTTTGAAGAAATAAATAAATAATTAGTAATAAATGTGTTTATATATCGTATTGTTTTGTGATACTTCATACATAATATTATGAAATGAACGTCTTAAATAAATAATGTTTTCTAAATAATTTTAATTTATTCATACAATTACAGCACACACGAAAAAAACACACAACATTGAAAAAAAACAGGCATCTCCTTTCAATGATTTTTAAAAATGATCCTTATGTTGAGGATCCCACAATAATTGCTTGCTTCTATAAATATCAATAAGTTTTAACATGTTTTCCTCTTACCACTCCATACTCAAATAATAGGTGCGCACCGAAAACAACGAATCTCTCAGGTACCCGTCCAAATATAAACAGCGAACCATCAAAGTGTTCGTGGAAAAAACCGACAATGAGTGGATCGTGGTGAGAGACGCGCGCGCGGCGCGCGCGCCGTTCGCGCGCACCTTAAAGCCCCGTCCAAATCTGACGAACATGGTGCGGCGCGCGCGCCGTTCGTGTTTGCGGCGCGCAGGTGTGTACGTACCTTTATATTTATTCTATTCTATAGTAATTCTGCCCGAGGCCAGGTCTTTCACTGTAACCATAGCATTTGCATGCTATGCTTTGCAGCTTTACTATACCTGAGCCGTCATATCTCCGGCTTTGAAGTTTAAGTTATGCGAGGGGTAAAGGGAGAATTCGCCCTCTACTACCAATAAGAATATGATTGTAGTGGGAGTAGGTGTCTGCCACGACCAATCACTGCTCTTGACGCAGGTATAGCGCGCTGGTAAGGTTTGAAATTGCTGAGATGTTGTCAGCTGTATGTCTGCTAAGTGCACATATAAAGCGGCCACTCCCACTGAATATCCATATCGGCAACACTGTCGTCAAAACGTCAAGGCAGGAGAATCAGTGGCTGCAGTATAGGGAATTATAGGTGTGGTAGCTTCCCGTTGCTTTCCACACCGGTGAAGGATGATGATTATAATGATAAGGGTGATTATGATGGCCGGGTGATTATCGGAGACCGTTGGGCCCTAAGCTTCCTGACATTTGTTTTACAGGCGAGGAAAAACCCCGAAAAAACGTCACTTAGGAGCCTGTTCCGACCGGGAATCGAACCCGGGCTCGCTGCGTAACAACATAGCACGCTATCTCGAGACCACAGCGGTGGACTTTGTTATACATAAACACTTTAATTATATTGGTAAATCTTGATATCATAATGTCTATGGAACTCCAGGTTTGATAGTGCCAGCGAGTTAGTTATTGTGTTGCAATCCAAAAAGGAAGACTGTGAGATTTTTGTCTACTGGTATAAACTGAATGTTGTTCTCAATTTATGTCTTATAATTTGTGTGTTGCTTAATAAAAACATTAGTTGGATCATTTTCTGAGAATATTATTTATGTCCTGGTTTTATTTTCCCACTCTATGGATGTTTATCTGTTGAGAAAATATTGCATTCACCCATTGCCCCGAGACTTATGAAACCTGTGATCCGAGTTCTCTTATCTTGTTTCACTTGTTGCTAAAGTCAGTTTGCACGTCTCATAACCTACCTGCTCTGCTGTTTTGATATCTCGTTTCCAGCACATTTTCAGAGCTGTCGACATCGCATTGGAAGCCTTGATAACATTTTCTTATTCTATATATGTAAAGATGATTCCTTCTTGAAAATCTTTGAATCTCGTAACCGTTTTCACAATACACACAACACGTTGAACTGTGTAATATGCATTTAATGTTTCAGTGTTTTACGGTCGTACGACAGAAGAAACATTAGAATACTGTGTACTGTAATAATCGTGAAATGGATGCAACTTTCAGAAATATACAAATAAATCGTGAAAATCTTAATTACACTATTCATTTTATAAGTAAACAAGCAAAGGTAAATGAACAGAAATTATAACTAACTTAATGTAAAGTGATCCCACTACAGGCCTCAGGAGGCCCTTGGGGTAGTAGGAGGTTAAGGCTCCCATTTTTTCTTGACAATCGGCACTTGATGTCAGCCGGGTTGTCAGCCCTGCGTGACGGCCGCCTTTACCCCCAGAACAGGCGTCTGGTACTCATTTACGTTAGAGACGGAATCGACCCCAGGGCCATAGTGCCGCCAGAAGGTTTGGGTCAGTTTAAAAATCCTGACCCCACCGGGACTAGAACCCTCGACCTTCCGGCTTGTAGCGAGCTAACTTAATGACACTATCAAACTCGGATGTTCATGGCCGCACGGACATAAGCTCTCCACACATCCCTGCCATGTGCGAATGTTTTCCAATCATCATCATAGTACATTCACGAATTTAGGCCATTTGTTGACCTGTTTCGGCCTCAAAAGAAACACCATCCAAAAGTCTTTTGAGTGGAAGTCCTGGTCTTCTTCTTCCTGCAGGTTGATATCTTGACATTTGTTTGGGTCTTCGTGTTGAGACTTGCAAGTAATCAATCATTCCCTGTATAATTCATCTCCTTAAAACCATGGTTCATATTATTCTCCAATCTTATTTTTGGCCTACCTATTGGACGCTTTTCCTCTGGCTCCCCTACTAGTAGTTTCCGTGTCCATACTTTAGTTATCAATCGTACCACATGTCCTACGTATCGCAGTCTATAGGACTTAACTGTTGTTATTACTATGGTTTCCCATAAATGTCGTATAGCTCGCTGTTATGGCCTCCATTCGCCTCTCAGTTCATCTTTCTTTGATAAAAAAACTAAGATCTTTATTTTCAAATACTCGTAATCATATTTCCTTTCTTAAAGTAAGATATCATGTTTCAAATCTATATAATAAGGGTATATAAATATAAATATAAAAATAATAATAAAGATTATTGATTGAACAAGCCAATAATTTAATATAAAACATAAAGGAATTAAAAAAATTAAAGGGAAAATTAAGAATAAGATATATAAAAATTAATAATAAGATATACGAAAACCAGAATGATTGGAAGAATAACCGTTTTCTATATTTTAATTTAATGCTCTTTTTAGATACGCACTAGTAGTATTGGTTTCCAAAGTATAGCGTATGTTTTAATTTCATTCTGCACTTCATTCCTGTTTGTACTTGTAACTGTTGTTCCTAAAAATATATAGGTATAAATACGTTCATATCATCAATAATTGTTCCATTATGAGACTAAACAGAAATAATCGATTAAACGTTATGGAAAATTATTTTAAAAGTTATGATTTATTTGTATTTAATTTCTCAGAGAATTTCTGGTACCACTATTTGGGAGAGTACGTGACTGGACACCTCAGCAGAAAAGGCCTTTAGGAAGACGTCACCATCCCGGACCTGTAGTGAATCAACACGCAACAAGCTGCCAGCTTTCATGCGTAAAGGAAGAAGAAGACTTTTTGGGAGGGTGAGTGAATTCCATTCTCAGTCTGAACACGAATGAAAAAAATTTTCACCTGTCCTTTATCCATGATCAAACCCGGACTGTCCAACCTATAATCAAATGCCTTATCACCTGGAAGCTGACATTGATTTCATAGTAGCCTACAATTTTGTAATGCTCTAATTTTCGAGCAGGATATAGACCTAACTAAATATAGGGCTATAAGCGTGGATTCGGTGTATAAAATGTTCCCTTTTAGACCATCTTCCCCTTAGATCTAAGGATGTTTGCTTCTTTTGAAAGCAGTCCTTGTGGATCGAAAGCTCTTAAGCGATAGAACAAGAGGATTCTTTTTTTTTTTTTTTTTTTTTTTTCACGACAGCTTCCGCCTATTGGTGATTGTCCATGGAATACAATGCATGGAAGCCCGTACTTCTCATCTCTGGCTCTCACGTGGCTAGCAATATGTCTCTCACAATAAACAATGAAATTACTTCCACAACAATTTGTCTGAATAAAATTTATGAAGTTTTGTCTTCAAATTCAACTCTGATTATTTATTTTTGCAAGAAACACCTTATTTCTGAACAAGCACATCGATCGAGGTCTCTCTGAAGAGTTTGTGTACAAATCCCGCTACTTTCATTCTTCATTTTGATATTTTAAGAGAATATTAGTTCGTGTTTCTTCCTCTACCCACATTTCCATCTTCGTTCATTTCTATAATTTTCAGCTCATTTTAAGATCGTAATGGAAATTCAAATGATAGCTATTTTGAAATTTGTATGACCTAATGTAGTGTATAAGTCTGACTCTGTCCGCTTTTACAAACGATACAACGATTTGGAATAAGAAATTAATAGAGCTAATATTACTTCTCTTCTTCATAAGGCGCTATAACTCCATACAAATTTTGACTTTCAAAGCGATATTCTTCCATTCATATCTATTTTAGGCAGACTTTGGCCAATTTTTAATTCTTAATAATTTTATGTATTTTTACATAATCCCCTATATCCATTTCTTCTTAGGTCTTTCTGTTGTTCTTATACCTAATGGCTTCCACTTGTAAAGTTTTTTCACTAGTCTATTGTCTTCCATCCTATGTGATTAAGACATGTGGATATGTTGCTAGTAGGCCGAAGGCCTTTGTAGTCCTATCAGATTATTGAATTAGTTAATTTACACAAGATTATTTTATCCATACTAGACTGGCTATTATGTCAAAATATCAGTACTAAAATAGTGTAGTTGACAACAAAATAGTCTACTTGCTTTACAATCTGAGCGCTAAACTTAACTGATGGGAATGTAATTACATGCATTTTTACGAGTTTTAATGTTGATCTTTATAGAATTCTGATATTTAAATGAGAAAATGCCATAATGATCTTCAATATAAGTTATATAATAAATAATAAGAAATAATAAAAATATATATACAGTCAATATGCCCATTTCACCAATAAATATTTAAAATGGTCAACTAGTTTCTACAGCCAAGCTGTCATTCTCAAGACCAGATATTGATTCAGTCAATATCTGGTCTTGAGAATGACAGCTTGGCTGTAGAAACTAGTTGACCATTTTAAATATTTATTGGTGAAATGGGCATATTGACTGTATATATATTTTAATATTGTATCACCAAGAAGATCAATTGTGTACTATGTACTAAATAAGAAATAAGTCGATTGAACTCCTACAGGGTAATTATCTCCTACTACCCGGTAGTGGTAGCTCAATGAGGATTACAAGTTGAGGTATTCCGTGATTTAGTTTGACTTCTTTTGCTGGTCTTACTGATTGAGATACTCTTCTTCCTCTTAGTCTTTCCCTAATGCACATCTGAGTATTCCGTTATACTATTACTAACCCATTTCGCCTCCATGTTCCTTTTTCCTTTATTCTATTCTATTGTTAATTATTAGTTTCTTAGTCTAGTCTGTACTCGCTTCTTTCTACTTTTGTATGTCTCTTGCCATTCTAGACCACTACATACCCACCACTGTACTAAATTCTTGGGACCAACTCTGTCGTGGGCGTCCTCTGCTCTTTTTTCTTTGTCTCTGGCCCTGTATCGTTGTGTATTGCACAAGCTCCATTTGAGTCTCCTAATTTTAGATAGGTTATATTTGATTTTAATTTTAAAAAAATATTTTTTTAAAGTTAATAAACATATAGCCTAAAACATTAACGTTTTATTTATTTTTTATTTTATTGTTAATGTCTCAAGTCAAGTTACACATTTCCCTTTAAGTAATAACTTTTTTTTTCCTAATTCGTCTATTATCCTTTTTAATGTGGGAGATGTTGTGAATTTATAGGTAAATTGTAAACACTGCATTTTATTTTCCGATAAAGAAATGTTATGGATGTGGAACACGAGTGGGTAGGTTTCCGCAACGCAAAAGCTTGTATAGCAAAGTTAATTTAGCGAGCCGAGAGGGGCGTAGTGTTGCAAAGTTTTGTGTGACAGCCGTGAATTGACAATCTACTAGCGCCACGGGGGTGGTTGGTTGTATTTCTCTGCCCAACTTTCTGCTCTAAAAATAACAAAAACAATAAATGTCCGCATTTTTATCATATGAGCACGAACTTAAGTTAAAGCACTGTGTTTTCTTTATGCAATCTCTGTAGGAATGTAAATAAGTAAAAATATAGTTATCAAACTGAATTCCGCGGAACCCTAATACTAGACACAATCCTATAACTATCTTCATGCTGCAAACGAGTGTGATACCCACAACACTTACCTCATAGTCACTTTTTAATACTCGCGAGTGTTTTTTCTAACTTTTTCTTGTTCGTTCCTCTTCAGATCACCTTCCTTTGTATACTATTCGGACACAATTGTGTGCTAACCGACTCACATATCTCTTACATTCAAGAACCGGAATTATCTTGACCTCTCTCGAATGGAAATCTCGGAAGGCCGATTCTTTCTAGAAGTAGATGCGTCTGGAAAAGATCCTTCTAGAAAACAAGTCTGGAGAGAACATTTGCGATTTTCACACGACCCGAACCAGAATTCCTATTGCCTTATAAGGCAAAATCCTAGTTCTGCGCCGCCCACGAAATTATCATCATCACCATCAACAACAACAAGGATTAAGCCCAACGGCCTGTTCCGATCTCATTGTAGGTCGAATTGGTCCTTCCATCTCTTCAACGGTCTTCCCAACATTCTTCTCCCTTTTGGTTTATAATTATACATTCTTATTGGTATGCGCTGTTCATTCATTCGTAATACGTGATCAAGATAAGCATTTTCATAATATTTTATTCTTTCACAGAGATTAAAAGGAGGTATTTGAGTAACGGATCAACAATACGTCACAGTATGTTTATAGGTTTGTGTGTAGTGTATGTTGTATGAGGGATGATAATGAATATATGCGTAAAGATGAAACCCGGTGTCGGATTGTAGCGTACTCTTGTCGAAAAACACCAAGGAGACGACATTCAACGGACGGATAGTTATAAATAGTACCAAATGCCTTCTCAACATACGTACTGCAGATGAGTTTGGAATTTAATTCAAATATTAGGTGAAAAATCTTCTTCTTTTAATTCATATTTTGGACTTTTAATCGGTTCGAAAACACTCTGACGCCAACTGGTTATAACACATTTTATAACTCAGCTCACTTTATCCACGTTTATGGAGTTAATTGAAATGTGCAAAACTTCAACTTACAAACATTTCAAAGTTCTTAAAAAATGGAAAATGCACGATAGATTCAAAATGCACTTTCCTTACTGATGATCCTTCCAAAACATATATCATGATTTAGATTTGAAAAAGGAAAATCAAAATGGCTTATTTTTTAATCATTGGTTGTTCCATCCACTGTCAGAGGCTAAAAGGAATGATGTTTTGAATCTCTTATAAAAGAGGTTTATTGAGCCCTGGAATAAAAAAAATTACATTTACTTTAATAGTACTCTAGATATGCCAATTTTCTCTGCAGGGGGGGTGATGATTGTGATTGTGCGGAGGAAGAGGGTGGTCGAGCAGATTGTAATGGATATTGATTCCTCTCTGAATATGCTAAATATAAATTGTTAGAATATTGCATTTTACATTATGTAGATCAAATTGTAATAATTTTTTGTGCTTTTACTTTTCAAGTAAAAGTTTCGCTAGGAACATCTTAATGCTTGTAGAGTATTGTTTATTATTATTCTTCTTCTTCCTCTACGCATGAAAGCTGGCAGCCTGTTGCGTGTCCATCGTAGTTGTGGTCTTCCTAAAGGCCTTTTGTTGAGGTGTCCAGTCACGTAATTTCTCCACTAGTCTACTGTTCTCCATTCTGTCTATGTGATCGTTCCAATTTAGTCTTCTATCATTTATCCACAGGTTTATAGGTTCAATTTCACATTCTTCTCTAATAACAGAGCTGCGAATTTTCTCTCTCAGCGATTTTCCCACGATTTTCCTTAAAACTTTCATTTCGGTTGTTTCATTGATTTGTTTTGTTTTTTTGAGTTTCTGTTCGGCATTCACAACCATATGTTAGAACTGGTCTTATGACAGATTTGTAAATTCTTACTTTTGTATCTATTTTTTTTTTCAAATGTCCCAGGTTTGTCTTTCGACATTCCTGGTCTGTCTCCTGGCATGGCGTACTTGTAACCCACTTCTGAAGTTGAGGCGCCTGGAAGGCGGGGTTACGTTGCCCCGATGATATGATGGGTGATGATGATGATGATGATAATGGTGTGCCAGGAGAGTCCCTAATCCTAAGCTTAACCTAAGATGAATATGAATGACGATGATTGCGATGGCCATATGATTTCGGGGACCGTATGGGCCTTAAAGTTTTCCTGACATTTGTCTTACAGGTGGGGGAAAACCCCGATAAAAACCTCACCCAGAAAAACTGTCCCGACCGGGATCGAACCCGGGCCCGCTGCGTGACAACGCAGCACGCTCCCCGAGACTACAGCGGTGTACTTTTTGTATCTATTCTTAAATTTTTATTTTTCCAAACAGTATTGTTTAAACATCCCGATATTTTGTATGCATTATTTGCTATTCATAAAGTGATAATTTTAAGTAGAATATTGGCTCCACGCAGAGAAGGTTCATCTACTTTTATGTTATGTATTTTGTATAAAAAATACTCATTAAACAATTTTAGTTGCAAAACAGAATCACTAGTTTTAATAGTAATAATGCTTTGTAGAGAGAGTTTTTCTTCTTCAAAAACTATTGTCTATGCATTTAACTACTATTTTATTATTTGAAAATATAAAATAGCCTCAAATTGTGTCAAACCCACGGTCGGTTCGAGGAATGAGATGAGATGAAGTCCCTATATTTATAGAGGTCTCTGAACTACAAGGGTGCCGGCCGACCACTCCTGACGCGCCGTCACAGGGGCGGATGAATGAGATGAGTATGGAGAAATGGTGGAATGAAATTTGTGGCAGGGGAAAACGGGAAAAACCCCGAAAAACCTGCCCAAGCTGCGTTTCGTCCACCACGAAACCCACTTGGAGTGACCGAGACTCGATCTCGGGACCCCAGAGGTGAGCGTCTAACCGCTTGTGCCATGGAACCGCCTATTTTATTATTTACAATGCAGTACTAATGATAATTATATTATTATTAATGATTATTATGATTCATTTTCTTAATTTCTGTGTACTTTTATATAAATTAATTATGAAATTGTTAAATGAACTTGTTTGTCAACGAAAGTACCTTAACCGTAATTATTTTCACCATTGAAGCAGTAATAGTAATTGGGAACGGACCGTACTGAATTAAGTCCAAAACTTTTCTCTTAATATTGAGTAACTTTATTTTAAAGATATTTAATTATTTATATAATTGGATTCAGGATATAAAGATCCACGATTCAGCATTCTCCTTTTGAGTAGCTCTCGTGGTTTAAGAGTAGTTCGTTTCTTGTCTCTCCTGTAAAATTTGACTCTTTTGGACATGATACGATTTGTAGCGATGCTCCTCGATTGTTCTCATATCAAAATCTACTTTCAAATGTTGTTATTGTTATATTCTGATGTAATGAGTACATGTTTGTCATGGTGAGTGGAAGAGAAGGCACATGGCATTAACTCCACTAGGCTAAATAAATAAATAAAATAAAATAAAACACAGTTAAATTTTCAACATAGATCTAAAAGGAATTCCACAATTTGTAGACTTGAACCCGGAAGTTAATGCACGTTATCGCCTAACTAATAATTAACTGGCACTATCGAATACGGAGGTGTATAGCTGCGCGGACATCAGCTCTCCTATCCTAGATAATGTTTTCCAGACATTTCCTGTACAATTTATCTCCCTCAAATCATAGTTAATATTATTCTTTCATCTTTTTTTCTTGGCCTAACTACTGAATGATTTTATCCGGTTTTTCCTACAAGACGAGTCCATGTCCCTCTTCCATACTCAACGTAACCATCTAGCAGTAGTTTTTAAATAATAGATTCTTACTAGACACAAAACTGGAATAAAAGATTAGCAAAATAAAACATCGAATTTCGAAAAAAAAATGCGAGCATTTAATTTATAAGCCTACCTAACGGTTCGTCGAATATGAACTAAAATTAATCTAAAATTCCCGGACATTTCGCAGAATTTTAAAATCCGCCCGTGCCGAAATTGTAATCCTGTAAAAGAGGATATGTCCGGGAAATCCCGATCGTATAGTGACCCTATTTAATGTAATGATGATTGACAAACATAGTTGTCTCACTTTACAAACGAACTGCAGTAACAACACTCTTAGAGTATAAATTAATTGAAATTGAATATTTACCAATAACTTATCGAATATATATATATATATATATATATATATATATTTTTTATTGCACCAGGTTGTCTTTGTCATTTTTGGTATTCTCTCCTGGCATGGCGTATTTGTAACTCACTTCTGACGTTGGGGCGCCTGGAAGGCGAGGTTACAGCTGCCCCAATGACACGAAAGGTGGTAATGATGGTAATGTTGCACCAGGAGAGGTCTTAATGTAAACTTAATCTAATGAGGCGAATGTGATATTGATGACTATTTAACTCATGTCACAAATGCTAGTCAATGACCAATCACGTTTCAATGAATTCTGTTTTACAATCAATGACAGTCGTGTTTCACCTCGCTCTTTATCGATTTCTCTTTATCAGCTCCTGCTTTTGTGATAAAGAAAGCTCCTCCTTTTTAATGTTCTGAACAGGTAAAATCATTATTTTTCTCCAACAAATACATTGAATATAGCAAATAATGAAAAGATCCCTTGATTTTACCGAGTTGTTTACTAAAAAAATAAATGAATAACACGTAATGTTGATAGTATGAGGTGTTTCATTATTTCTCCACTTGGGTGCACTCTTAAAATATTGCGATCTTATTTGGAAATAAATAATATGATCAAGCAGCAGTGAATGAACATAACCTCACATTTCTGATTTGTTTTTAAACATCGCCGTTTACATTAAATATATTATTTTAAAATAACTATAGTTAAACAATGATTTGTGAGTAAACAGCTTAATTTTATTCGTTAAATAGTCCTAACAAATGCCACTCTTGATTTCCAAATTATCTAGATAAATTCACTCCTCACTTCGTGAGTCGTGAATTTATCGATAATTTGGAAATCACTCGTGGCATTACTTATGATAATGATGGACAAATGGTGTTCGGGGATCATTGGGTCTTAAAGTTTCCTGACATTTGCCCTACAGGTGAGGAAAACACCCGGAAAATAACCTCGCCCAGGAAACTTGTCCCGACCGATAATCGACCTCAAGGCAGTACACTACCTCGAGACCACAGCGGTGGACTAGACTGTCTAATATAAAATAATATAATTTATAAATTAATTACATGTTACGTTAACTATTCAATGCAAAGGGTCGATAGATCTTGCTTCGTTTAATATTTGAGAGAAACAAATGTAAATGTTACAAGTGAAATTAAAAAATAATAAAAACCCAAGAAATTGTATATATTGAGGGTCAGATGCAAAAGAGCACAAATAACATATTTTTAAAATCCTGTAATTACTTCAGTGTAAGCTAGAGCACGTGGAAATTTTCTAGGAAAGGAATATATGTTAAATCCCAGTCTGTGTCACTTGTGACTCTTTGCATCTCCGACTGAGATCTCAGGTATGCATCCTGGCTGTTCCGAAGGGATATTGATGGTGGACCACATCGGAATTGTTAGGGTTTTTGTCGGGGTTCTCCCGTTTTCCGAATTTCATCCCACCAACACTCTCCGCTCCTCTTCTATCCCTCATCATGACATTTAATCTTCATTCATTCATTTCATATCACATTTCACCTCTTGTCATGCGTTAGGTAAAACATAATCTGGTTTGGAAAAGCACAGGTGTTTAAAATGTGTGGTTGTGGTGCCTCCGAACCTATTTGTCAACTTAGGGCAGAACAGGATCAAATGGAGAGTTGTAGCACCTTGTCGAGGCCTTGGACCCAGCCCAAATAAATGGCGGTATGAGTTACATGTATATGAATTCTTGATGTGTATCGAATCAGGAGCAACTCAACAGGGTATATATAATCATAGAGTATATTTTACCTCATTCGTTTCATAACGTAAAGATGGGTAATGTATTGAACAAAAATAAGGTTACCGTGTTAGGGTCTTACAAAACCCGAACTCATCTTTACTAATCTCATCTAATCTAACCCTTTGGATCTAATTTTTGTATTGTTACACTTTCTCTCTTTTCCAGTTTGTGTATGCCTGTGAGCGTGCGTTCATGTTTATTGGTTGACCTGTTACTTACAGGAGCTTCATACCGCCCGACCCTCATGAATTGGTTTTTTAATTTTTTTTTTTTTAATACGTAACTTCACAAGTTTACACGGCTATGAGTGTTGGTTGTTCATCAAACTCAAATTATCATTTATTAAAATAATAATACTAATAATAATAATAATAATAATAATAATAATAATAATAATAATAATAATAATAATAATAATAATAATAATAATAATAAAGGAAGAACATTCTTTTTCATATCCTTTTTTGAATTATTATAATCAACCATTTTTGCGCATGGCATCATTCATAAAAATTATTCATGATCCATTCTTCATCAGGTGAATTGGTCTTTCCATCGCTTCTTCGGCCTTCCAGGATCTCTCCTCCCATTAGGTTTGTAGGTAAACAGTTTTAGAGACAATCTCTCACTGGGCATCCGTCATACCTGTCCGTACCAATTATTTCGGTAAAAGTACTTGATTTCATTGATGGCAGTGATGTTCAGTTCTTCTCGGATACAAAAATTCCTAAAAAGTGTAGCCCGCTAGGGGCCGAACAATCTTATCTCAGTCGCTTATATTCTTCGGAATTGATTTGATGTCAATGTCCACATTTCTGATCCATATAACACAGTTTTGACTACAATCATTTTTTTAGAATTTTAAATTGTCTCTGGTCTGACTTTTCTTAGTGGTATTGATTTCATTATACGAAAAACTTGTTGAAAATTGGCTAATTTTATGTCATATCTGGAGTTTATGTAGGTGAGATTACTACCGAGATAAATTAATATTTTGACTAGATCTATATGTTGTATATGTTCTGTATGTTGGTTATTAATAACAATTGTATGTCTTTTACTCCAAATGCCATTACTTTAGTTTTCTTTTAGTTCGACATGATGACATTTCGGAAAAAATTGTAACTCTTGATCTCTTATATAATATTTGGCAATGCAAGTACAAGACATGAGTTGTTACATTTGTTATATGAGTGCAAATTTCTTAAACCAAAGACAAATACTAAAGAAAAACATTTACAAGTCGCGGTGGCCAATGGCCGGCAACCAACGAAGAATTAGTTCACAAATACCTTCAGGACTTAGGGTCGATTTCACCAACTGAGGCAACTGTATTACGCCAGTTTAAGCTATGTATTATACACGGGGAAAACTGGCGTAATACAGTTACCTCTGTTGGTGAAATTGACCCTTAATCCAGTTTGTTAATAACCTTTATAAGTTGAGGACAACGACTCTGACCTAAGAAGGTACATTTCAACTTATTTTATTTTATTAATAACGTTTTCTTCGATAAATTTTAAAGGGTGAAAAATAGCCTAAGGTAGCATGTAGTGTTACACAATGTCATGGAGCATGCTGATTAAATAAATAAAATAAAAACTTGTTTCAGAGCGTCGTTCACATCCATCCATTCAACCATCTACTGCATCTATGCATCTGCCGAAACCTCAACAAAATTTCGATATATTTGAGATTCATCACATATATTGCTCCTAAACGTTAATGTAGTCTTAGAAAAGATACATTACAATCAAAATGGCATGGTTGTAACGTTCTGTTTATTTTAGGGAATGTAGCATTTACACAACAAAACTAAATGCTTATTGAATACATTGACATGCAAGGTCATCTATATCGGGAAAAAAATTTTCACGTATTTTAGTTACAATTTAGAAATACAATTCTTGCATGTCCTTCAATTGAATTTTTAAACTACGATGGTACAATCTTTCAATAAAAACGTGTTCCAGTAGTCCTGGTACAGCCAGAACCTAACACAAACATGAGAACATTTTTTTTTTCAGTTTTTTTTTTGTCGTAGAGTCAGTTGTTAATTTTTCTACGTTTAATTTCCTTGATTGTATCACTACGTATATATCACATTTCTGTGATGTAAAATCTGCTCGTATGTGCCCACGTCTCAGATGCATATAATAAAACTGGTTTGAAGTATGGTTTACTTACTTACTCACTGGCACTATCGAACCCGTAGGTTCATGGCCGCGCGGACATATGCTTTCCATACATCCCTATCCTGAGCTAATGCTTTCCAATCATTCCCTGAATAATCTACTTCCCTCAAATCATAGTTAATGCTGTTCTCCCACCTCATTCTTAGTCTACCAACTGGGCGTTTTCCTTCTGGCTTTCCTACAAGAAGCCTCCATGCACGTCTTTCATTCCCCATACGCGCAACATGTCCTGCCCATCGCAGTCTACGAGACTTAACAGTTCTTATTATATCTGGCTCCCTATAAAGACCATGTAGTTCATTGTTATGAAGTCTTCTCCATTCACCTGTCTGTTCATCTCTCTTTGGTCCAAATATTTTCCTAAGTACTTTATTCTCAAATACTTGTAATCTCCTTTCCTCCCTTAAAGTAAGAGTCCATGTTTCGCACCCATATAATATAACTGGTAGAACAATAGTTTTATATATTTTCTGTTTAACGTTTTTTGAAAGTAGTTGGGACATCAAAAGACTCTGCAATGCATAATAGCACGCATTTCCAGAATTGAGCCTATGTTTTATTTCTTCATGCATCTCATTCCTATTTGTGATTATTGTTCCTAGTTATTTGAATTCAGCCACATTGCAATTTTACTTTTATAGGTAAAATGATTTATTAACTTATTTTTTTGCGCGGTAGTGCGTTTTGTCGTACTTACAACAATGGCGACCATGATTGAAAATTCAAGTTCCTACATTTCGGGATTGCCAACCTAAATAACTACACTATAATATTACATTTACACCCACGTGCGGGAAGTAAAACCGCTGCCCTCTATGTATACTACGTACAATGTATATACAAAAAAAATATCCAAAATGTAGTTTTAATATACATTATATGAAACAAATCACTGCATTTTAAATTAACTGAACTTTATTTGAAACAACATAAAACAATAAATACGTACTTTCAACTAATAAACATTGCCCACACTTTTAACGTTAGTCAATTGTCTATAATGAACCGAAATATTTCCAACAAATATGTGATTATTTTACTATTATTTTGAAAACACCATCTCGCAAAAAATGATGTTGAACGCACGTTTGTGGAGTGTTTTACAGAATCTCGCAAATTAAAAACCTCGCTATCGCTCGGTTTTTAAACATTTTCCTCGATTCTGTAAATACCACTTCCCAACCTCGCATCGTAATATACTATAATGTAATTTTAAATATTAATGTCATCTAAAATGAATACATAAACGAGTTGTGAATTTATTGTGACCCTTTTAACCCTTAAATTGGCAAAACACTTATTTCTCGCGTCAGTTACTTGAATGTGGCGGACCGCAGTGAAAACGAAATGATGCGTATAACTGTTATTATTAGGTATATTGTGAAATTCTAAAAGAAAATAAGTAATCCCTTCTCGTTAGTTATCATCTGTTTTATTAAAATTGTTATATGAATGAAACCAATTGATGTATTTTTAGGATACATTTTTAATTTAAGGGTTAACACTTGTATCGTAACATAGGGCCTATTATTCTGTGATTTTTAAAATCTAGGGAGCTAAGTTTGGCTGAGTTGGCTGGGCATCAATATACCAAAATTTCGAGAATAGTGTCAATATGTCATATTTCCACTTACCCAATTGTTTTATTTGAAACTACGATGCATTGAATGAAGATAAGCAATAAAATTGAAAGCTATTCATAATATGGTACACAAACAACAGCGCAAACCGTATTGAAAAACTCCCCAGGGAAGTGGTGGAAAAATGGCTTTGTAGATTGCTATTCAATAATACGATTACTTTTTGTTTTCATGTATGAAAACTATTGTAAAATTGATTTTATGAAATTATAAAAGCACACTTGTGAAAATATACCAATGAATGTAATAGAGTTTTATATTATTTCTAGTGAGATTGCAATGGTTCTGGTTTTAAAAACAATTGATTCATGGAAAATTAATCCATAAATTAAAATATTGTTCCTGTTTGCACCATATGGTAGGCCTAATTCATTGGTGTACATGCAGAAGAAGACTCTTGAGTTCCAGAATTCTATAAAATGGAAAGCGAAATCCTGCAGTGCAGAAATTGACCGCAGATGCAACTGATGTATATCATATGTGAGGTAATCTGACCGCCGAGCACACCTGATGCATTCTAAGCATGAATCATTTTATGTCAGGCGCAACTGATGAATCCCCTTGGAGTTGACCTGAAACTAAAATATAAAAGTAGCTCTATCGGTAGCAATTTTAATTTTTTCACAACGAAACTCGGCATATGTCATTTAAATAAGATAAATGTATTACCCAAAAATTAGTGAAATCCGATTATTATGAAATTTAAAAATTGCTGTAGGGGTAGCCGTATTTGTATTCTCTCAAAGAGATTTAGGCGTTCTCCTCCTATAGGAGAGAAGTTCAACCATACTAATTTAGTTACACTTGTTTTCAGATAGATATTTTTAAGAGGCCTGGGGCCACCGTTCCTCCTCAGAGTGACATCTAGGAACCCAAGATAGTACTAGAATGCGAAAATTCGGTAAATTTTGCTTAGATGCCTTTTTATTCAGACTTAAGACATTTTACGAGTCTGAAAATCTTCGGACTCTGGACCCACGGCTTAAAGTCCCTCCCGGAGGACTTGCTCCTTGGATTTTTACATCCTAAAAAATCCATACCCCGCTCGGGTTTCAACCCGCGACCCGTCCCTCGAATCAGAGGCAAGGAGCATAACCACTAGTCCACCGCTACTATTTAATTTAAGAAAGAAATGTAATAATCTTATTAGTTAAACCAGCCAAATTGGACCTTAATTTGACTTGCTGAGGAATTAGCTTGTTTACGCAGTTTCTGCGTGACTTCTCATCCCTACATTTTGAACTATCATTTTTGTAACACCCTGTATTAAATGTTAAAGACAAAAATATACGATGAGGAAACTATATAATTGTACACTTTATATCCTGCGTCCACATTCGCGTAGTATTAAACAGATCTATAGGCCATGACAGTTAATTATTTCGGAATTGTTTACTATACGCAATCCGATTAACATCAACATCCGCTAACGGGCGTTGAACTTGCAGCTTTTCTCATCTCTTTGGAATTTATACAATGGTCAGCCTTTGTTAAAATATTTTAACTCTAACAAGGTTTATACGCGTGCATTAAAAACACTACATCAATCAGTAGCTACTATGCTAGCACTCATTTCAAGATGTTCGGGATGGATGGATTTTTTCTGGGTGTATAAATTCTGACTCAAAATTACAGCTTTTTGGAATAGAAGTAAAGCTGTGGTTCCCATGTTATGGATTTACGGCACGTAAAACAGACGAGCATGAAATAAGAACCTTCTGAGCAAAAATGTGTCAGCCTTTTCACGCCCACCTTTGAATTGCGACTCTAATAACCTGAGCTAATATTTTTTTTCAATAAATTATTATTATTATATTATTATTATTATTATTATTATTATTGCTAACACTACACAATTTTATCGGTTTGATTTGTTAACACCGAAGTATGTTCTATTACATATTCTGAGTGTTTAAAAAATAGTTTCAAATATTTAGACACAAGGTAGAAACTATCGCTGCAAAAAATAAATTTCCTATAATAATTCATCCTAAAATAATATTTTTTTAGATTATAGCAATATTTTACCATCGCTATGAATTATTTTCTGTTAATATATTATTGGCTAATGTGAGCTCCCTTTCTTTCTTTCTCTCTCTCTCTCTCTCTCTCTCTCTCTCTCTCTCTCCTCTCTCTCTCTCTCTCTCTCTCTCTACCATAGTTTAATCTTTCCATTTATGGGTACTATTATTATATGTCCCACAACTTGTCGGGAGAGGATATGTAACTCTGGATCACACACATGCTTCTTTCCTGACTACACGAGGACATACAGGACCTCCCTGCATTTATGAACATTTCAATGACAGGACCACACGAACATTTAATACAAGACACAATTCAGTAAGTTAATCATATAGTTGGACGATCAACCAACCAATATAGTTGGTGACACGTGTATGCTTATCTCCAGCAGTTTTCTATCCTGAAGTCAATACTTTTTGCTACCTAAATTCCTTTCGATTTGAGTGGGCTCCGGATCTATACATAAACCTAAAATGTTCCTATAGTGTAGATGATAAGATTATAAAATGTATTAAAGCTCTAATTGTTTTCATTATCTTTGTAAAGTTTTGAGAAATTCATTAATAATAAATTATTTATTCCTCTATGGAGGAAAACAATGCGCGTACCGTAGCTCTGCGCCTCAGATTTTTCATTAAGATAATGTAGCTCACTGATAAGTAATCTTCTCAATTCACCTGTCTGTTCGTCTCTCTTTGGTTCAAGGATTCCAGGAATGTTGAATGAATATTTTTAATTCTGATGGCGATATTCGTTTTCAAATCTGCAATATTTTTTGGCGGATTACAGTAAACAATTATTCTTATTATTAAACACTCGTAATATTTTGTCCATTCTTAAAGTAAGAGACCATACTTCAGATCAATATACTTTGTACCTACCTTATATATTTGAACACTAAAAATGCATTCATAAAACAAAGTAACGATTGTAAATATCTTGGAACACAAATAGACCATTCAAAGTATAATACAGTAGAAATTAAAACATTATTTCACTGAAAAAAATGCTCTAAATTAGATATGGTGGAAGAAAAATATATAAAAAAAATTATATATGTATAGAACGATAGTTCAAAGCATTTTAACATATGGTTCAGAAACTTGGCAAATTGCTACTGGGGAGGGAAAAATAATATTAAGTACAGAATTGGATGTTTTGAGAAGATCACCTGGAATATCCCGTATGGAAGAAAATAAGAAGTATGGAGATAGAATAAATTATGGGAATAAAAGATGAACCAAATGTAATACATATAATAGAAAATATAAGACTACAATGGCATGCCCTTATTAAGAGAAAGGTAGAAGGAAGATTACCAAAAATAATTATTGATGAATACCAATAGAGAGAAGAATAAAGGGACGACCGAGGAATAGTTGGATGGAGGGAGTACAAGTAGCCATGAATACTCGAGGATTGGAACAGTACAAGCGGATGGACAAAGAGCAGTGGCATTTTGTTGCCGGAAGACGGCGACAGCTGTTATAACGTCGAATTTAATTGAAAATGCTTTCAAATGTTTATCGGGTAATCTTTGAAGAAAAGTCCATGGAAAATATAGGAAGGAGAATGCAATTCGAATGGATCTTAGGGAACTTAGTATCGTAGGTATGAACTAGCTTCTGTTGCAGAAGATAGGCACCAATAGATAAAGTAAGTAAAGTGATCCCACAACAGGCCTCAGGAGGCCTTTGGGGTAGTAGGAGGTTAAGGCTCCCACTTTTTCTAGACAATCGGCACTTGATGTCAGCCGGGTTGTCAGCCCTGCGTGACGGCCGCCTTTACCCCAGAACAAGCGTCTGGTACTCATTTCCGTTAGAGTCTGAGTCGACCCCAGGGCCATAGTGCCGCCAGAGGGTTTGGGTCAGTTTAAAAATCCTGACCCCAACGGGACTTGAACCCTCGACCCTCCGGCTTGTAGCCCAGTGCCTTAACCACTACGCTACGGCATGCCCCGGCACCAATAGATGATCATACTAAATTTGGTATTGAAGCTTTGGATTTTGTAAGTTATTTCGTTAGATAACACTATTTGTACAAATTAATCTTCAGACCTGATTGACTGTAGTAGAAGTCTGATGGCTTAACTTTTTCATGAAATGTAATAATAATAATAATAATAATAATAATAATATAATAATAATAATAATAATAATAATAATAATCCATCCATCCATAGTAATTCTGCCCGAAGGCAGGCCCTTCACTGCAATCATAGCATTTTCATGCTATGCTTGCAGCTTTACTAGGGAATTGTAGGTGTGGTAGCTTCCCGTTGCTTTCCACACCGTGAAGGATGACGATGATGATGATGGTAACGATAAGGATGATGATGATAATGATAAGGATGATGATGATGGTGAGAGCCATATGATTTCGGGGACCGTTTGGGCCTTAAAGTTTTCCTGACATTTGTCTTACAGGTGAGGAAAAACCCCGATAAAAACCTCACCCAGAAAAACTGCCCCGACCGGGGATCGAACCCGGGCCCGCTGCGTGACAAGCAGCACGCTACCTCGAGACCACAGCGGTGGACATAGTAATAATAATAATAATAATAATAATAATAATAATAATAATAATAATAATAATAATAATAATAATAATAATAATAATAATAATAATCTTCAAGGTATGGGCCTGTTGGCCCGTTCCGCTCCCCGGCGCATTACATGCCGCAGGCGCAGGTCGTCCTTCCAATGACGTTTTGACGTTTTGGTCTTCCTACATTTCTTCGGCCTAGAGGCCTATAATGAAGCAGCTGTTTTGATAAACGATTATTTGGCATTCTTTGTATATGTTCAAACCAATTACGTTTATTTGTGTGTATTTTCTCGTTTGTACATTATAGATTTGTAGTTCATCTCTGATATCTTGACTTCTCTTTTGATCTCTTAGAGATACACCTGCAACTGATCTGAGAAATCTCATTTCTATTGTCTCAATTTTATTTTCATCAGAGATCGTTAAAGGCCAAGTCTCAGACCCATATGTTAATGTTGGAACGGCTACTGTTTTGTAAAATTTTAATTGAGTTTCCCTTGTGGTCTTATTTCTCAAATATCTTCTTATTTGAACCACATATCTGTTGAAATTTCCCTGATTTCTTCTCCATGTTCAAATTTTGCTGGTACGATATCATGCATCCCAGATAATTGAAACAACTTACTTGTTCAATTATGTTTGCTCCAATTACAATTTTTGTCCTTTTTTGCTGAGTTCCAATAAATGCCATTGACTTTGTTTTCTCTGTTGATATATTTAAATTATAATCGTTTATTAGTTTCCATAATTTATAAACTGATCTTTGTAGTTGATTTTCTGAGGAAATAATAATAATAATAATAATAATAATAATAATAATAATAATAATAATAATCTTCTTCTTCCTTCCAAGTATTAGGCCAAGGCCTGTTACGATCCTATAGAAAATTTTCCCTCCAGCGTTTCATAGGACGGCCCAGTGATCTTCGTCCTCTTGGTATATAATTATAAACAGCTTTGGGGATCCGATTTGAACTCATTCTTTCAAGATGGTGTTTCCAATTTAGTTGGTACTGTTTAATATATTCCAAAATTGGTGTAGTCTTCAATTCTTTTAAGATATCGGTGTTCCTTTTCCGATCCCATCTGGTGTAACCCGCTGTTCTGCGCATGAATCTCATTTCACAAGCCGTTATTCTGCTTTCATGTTGTTTTTTTAGTGTCCATGCTTCACTACCATAGGTCAACACTGGTCTAGCCAAAGTGTTATATAAACGTAATCTGGTGTTTTTTTGTACTAATAATAATAATAATAATAATAATAATAATAACAATAAAAATAATAATAACAACAACAACAATAATAATCTTTGAAACAAATAGATGTTAATTATCGTAAAATACAATATAATGCATTTGAAACTGAACAGCTTTGGTGTTAGAATATTCTGTTTGTGTATGTAAATGTTGTGTTTTTATTTTGTCTGGTTGTAATACTGGACATGAATATGACTCTACTTAAGTTTTTAATCCTGGTCCTCATTTAAACTGGAAACCGCAGCAATTAAGAGTTTTCTTGCAAATTAAAATATACATACACACATTAATGTTTTTCTCCTATATTCTCATTTACTGCAGAGATAACGTTACACTGCAACACAGTATTTAACGAGTACATTTTATAAGTTCACTGTTTACTGCCGCAAAAAATTCATTTATCTTTCAATATCTTTAGTTTATTTCATTAGTTCTTTATTTGGACTAGGCGGACAGACTGACCTGTGCATCGCGATCTAAAAGATATATTGTGCTACCGTAGAATAGCCTATTATAGATTTTAATGGAATGAAGTCTACTTTACTGTGTTATGTAAGTTGTAGGCCGTCTTCGGGGTACAGCACACCAGGTTCTTATCTAGTGACCAATACCGCCATTTTTAGATTGGGCTCATGACTGCGAGGAGGGACAACTCTCCCGTTGGCCCTGCTGTCTATTTTATTGCTCAGGCTCGAAGTCATGATTCAGCACCCTGGTTGGCCCCACTAGATCCCCACAATCACATATTTTCAACACCTCTAGGTGCCAATGAAACTACTTTTCCTAACATGAATTGTGGTGAAGGGTGATATGAAATGAATGAACGATGAATTGAATTATATAAAGGAGAGTGAAGGGAGAATGGAGAATATTTGTAGGATGAAATTTGGGAAACGGGAGAACACCGAGAAAAACAGAAAATCTTAGTATAGCCCACCATCAATACCCGTCTGCAACCGCCAGGATTCGAACATCGTATCCCAGTCGGATAGCCGCGCGAGCTAGCCACACGTATAGCGAAAATCCCTTCAATATATTGATAGATCTATTAATTAAGCAAAAATAAACAAAAAATGCTCCCAACCATTGTTAGTTCAGAATTTAAATTATGTTTCTAGTTTAATCTTTCCATTTAGGCCTATAAATATCGCACTTGTTCATGTTCCACGCGTCCAGATTCTTGGAGGGATATGACCTATAGCGAGATTTTGATTGTATTTGTTATTATTTTTATTTTATGTTATTTAAGACGCTCTTTAACAACTATGGTCATTAACGTCTCAATTAAATTTTTGTTCAGTGGCTCTTTTTGGGGGGGGGCTGCGGTTCTTTTGCGTGTTGTAAATGCACTACACAGGACCCATGGCTTTAGTTTCTTTCGAAGGAACCCAGACTCAGGTTTTTTATGCCCTGAAAATCCATCTATCGCAGCCGGATTTGAAACCGCCAACCTTTGAACCAGAGGCAATCATGGTAATCACTTGCTCACCAAGACGGTCTAGATGATTTTTAACCCTTGATCGCGTAAATATATACTTTTTACCATACAAAGACATAGAACATTTTACCGGTTAAATTGTCAGCTTATTGCCGGGACCATATCCCAGGCAACATGAACATTCAAGACAAAGCGGACCATTTTATCATACATTCATACCAAACAACTGAATATGATATGTTTGGTTATGATGACAAGATAGTATTCGGAGATTATTTGGGCTTAACGTTTCCTGATATTTATCTGATAAGGGAACTGTCAACATTGCATGCCGAAACATACCTTGAAATTTCTCCCAGAGAAGCGTTGTGATGTACCAAGGCCGTATTCAAAAATGATCAACCGCTTTTAATTGCAAGGCACTAAAATCCAGTGCTAAATCTCTCATTTTAAACTTCAGGGAAGTAATACAGCTCCTCATTTGATGGATTGGATAACCATCACTACCTGCCGTCCGCCAAGCACCCGCCTCACTTCACACCGCTCTAAGTCTAGCAGGGACGTCCAACTGCTACGCACAGCGGGTTGCCATTACTGGGTTGTGGCTTCTATTGCTGTGCCTTGCAGTTAAAAAGGCAGATTTTTTTTGGGCACGGCCTTGGTGTATCAGAATGCTTATCTGGGATAAATTTAAAGGTAGGTTTCGGCATGCAATGGTTGGCAGTTCCCTTATAAATATACAGATCAGAAAATATCCCGATTGAAGTTCACACAGGAAAATTTTCCCGACTGGGTTATGAAATTTAGTTCTCTACATCTGACGCAAAGACATTACCACTTGACTATAGCGATAGATGAAGTTACTTTACGTGTCATAAATCTACTTCATGATTCTCTTGACTTATCGTACTCGTAATTGCCTTAGCAATAAAAATGAAGTAATTGACTATAGATTAATATTCATAAGTAATGCCACGAATGATTTCCAATTTATCTAGAGAATTTGGAAATCAAGGGTGGCATTTGTTAGGACTATTTAACGAATAAAATTAAGCTGTTTACTCACAAATCATTGTTTAACTATAGTTATTTTAAAATATTTATGTATTTAATGTAAACGGCGATGTTTGAAAACAAATCAGAAATGTGAGGTTATGTTCATTCACTGCAACTAGATCATATTATTTATTGCCAAATAAGATCGCAATATTGTAAGAATGTACCCAAGTGGAGAAATAATGAAACACATCAAACTATATATCATAATCAACATTACGGGTTATTCATTTATTTTTTTTAGTAAACAACTCAGTAAAATCAAGGAATCTGTTAATTATTTGCTATATTCAATGTATTTGTTGGAGAAAAATAATGTTCTGTCCTGTTCAGAACATTAAAAAGGAGGAGCTTTCTTTATCACAAAAGCAGGAGCTAATAAAGAGAAATCGATAAAGAGCGAGGTGAAACACGACTGTCATTGGTTGTAAAACAGAATTCATTGAAACGTGATTGGTCATTGACTAGCATTTGTGGCATGAGTCATTATAATTTTATCAAGATGTATACAACATTCATTAAAACTAAATATATGGTCACACATAGAAATACATTATATAATGGAAATGGACAGCTAATGACAAATGAAGGATAAGCATTGCACGATAAGCATTGTCTTACCGGCCGGCTGGTCGATCGCAAGTCCAAATTTGTCAATTACAGCATGGATGATTATCCGTAGTTTTTGTAGGCGATTATAAATGTGAATCAAAGAGTTAGACAAGAATGTTCATTATCGCCGGCGTTGTTTAATATTTATATTCATGAAGCCATTAAATTATGACAGAAACATTTCAATAACCATTTTAGAGTTGTCAAAAAAATTGAAGTTATTTTATATGCAATCTATCAGTTAATTTTTGCGGACACCGAAGACGACGTTAAAAAAACTCATGAATTAAATGAAACCATACACACTTTTTAATGTAAAAAAATCTAGTAGTCTAAAACGAATACAATAGCTTTTCACGGAAAGTTCCTTATCATATCCGAAATAGAAATAAACTATTCTATTATTGAACAAGTAAATACATTAAATTATCTAGGTTGGCTTAATTCTGGAAATGTGTGATTTTATGCATTATAGGGACTCTTGTTGTCCTAACTTCTCTAAAAAAACATTAAACTGAAAACATGTAAAACTATCATTTTTCCAGTTATATTATAATGATGCGGAACATGGTTTCTTACTTTAGGGGAGGAGGAAATATTACGAATATTTGAGAATAAAGTTCTCAGGATTTTTTTTTTGGCAGAAGAGAGATGAACAGTCAGACGAATATAGAAGACTGCATAACAGTGAGCTACATGATCTTCATGGAAAACCAGATGTAATGAGAACAGTTAAGTCTTATAGATTATATAGGCAGGACATGTAGCACGAATGGGGATTGAAAGAGGGGCTTGGAAACTTCTCGTAGGAAAACCAGAGGAAAAATGCCCAATTGGTATACCAAGAATGAGGCGGGAGAATAACATTAACCACGATTTGAAGGAAGTAAATTATACAGGTGATGACTAGAGCGCATTAGCTCAGGTTAGGGGTGTATGGAGAGCTTTTGTCGGCGCGGCGATGAACCTGTGGGCACGATAGTGTCAGAGAGTTAGTTGGTTAGGTTGTATAGTAAGTGTTCATACGAACACGATATCGATGGGAAATTAATAAATTACAAATGATATTTGGTATCGTAAGGAAAACACTTAAAAAACAAACTAAGAGAGAGACTCAGTTAATAATAAGATTACATTTTATTCACAAATAAATGTTGCACACAGTACTGACACCCAAATGAGCAAGTAACTTACTGGCACTATCGAACCCGTAAGTTCACTGCCGCCGGAGATAAACTCTCCATACATACAAATCGTGGGCTAATGTTTTCCAATCATTTCCTGTATAGTCTACTTCCCTCAAATCATGGTTAATGTTATTCTCCCACTTCATTATTGGTCTACCAACTGGGCGTTTTCCCTCTGGTTTTCCTACGAGAAGTTTCCAAGGCCTTCTTTCAATCCCTATTCGTGCCACATGTCCTGCCCATCGCAGGACTGTTCTTATTATATTTTGTTTCCTATAAAGATCAAAACAATGGCCTTCAAGGGTGCTCATCCAGTTAGGACAAAGATAATATTAGAAAATAAACCAATAGACCAAGTAGTAACATATAACTTCTTAGGTTGCGAAATATCATACACAGCAGAAACAGATATAAATAACAAAATAAATAAGTTTAATTATATAACAAGTAAACTAAAAAGAACTTTGAAAAATAAAGCCAGGAAAGACTCTATAATGAAATTATACAAGACAATGGCAGTGCCTTATTATTACTTATGGATCCGAAACATGGACAGTGACAACACAACAATCTGCCTAAATACAAGCTGCTGAAATGAGATTCCTCAGACCAATAGCAGGATATCAAAGAACAGACAAAAAACATAACACAGAAATAAGACAACAACCAAAAATAGAGGAATTAAAGACAACAATAGAGAAATACAGACCAAACTGGAAAGAACACTTGGCAAGGATGACAGAGAATAGAATACCAAAAGCAGCATACAACTATTCACCACGAGGAAGAAGAAATTTGGGAAGACCAAGGAAAAGATAGAAAGAGCAGCAATTTGGAGCCGGAACAGGCTAATAAATAAGCCTAAACCGTGAAGAAGAAGAAGAAGAAGAAGATAAAGATCATGTAGCTCACTGTTATCTAGTCTACTCCATTCACCTGTCTGTTCATCTCTCTTTGATCAAAACATTATTTTCATTATTATTCAATTTCACAGGCAATTAATTGTTTAATATGACTATTATTGTAATTTTTTTGTATTCATATGTAACATATGTTTGTCCTGGTGAGTGGAAGAGAAGGCCACATGGCCTTAACTCCACCAGGCTAAATAAATCTATTCAAAAAAAAAACATTTTCCTAAGAACTTCATTCTCAAATACTCGTAATCTTTTGTAATTGGTTTGAAAGTTACCCCATACTATGACGCATAATTTTGTGACCAATGTTGTAGGCTTACAACATACAATTTAATTCATTTCGTAAGTGCTTAATTTACGTATTCTAATATAAAGACTACTTTTCACTGTACTATGGCATGTTTAAAAATGAGAATATTCAAGAGCAACGAGAAAGAGCATTCAAAGTAAATGGAGATAAAAACAGAATAATGATGTAAGAAAATAACAAAACATGTTGATGGATGACGTAAAAGTTGTGTGCGCAACATAGCTGCAAAAACGTTAATGACGAATATTAATGTGAGTTGCAATGTCACGCCACTTTAAGTAATTCCAGTATAACTTGATTAGACCTACATCGTGTTAGAATTTGTATAGGCCTCATTTATGATTGGTCTCTAATGTCAGAGTTGAAATAAGGAATGACTTGGAAAATGCTGCAGCCGATAGTTCCCGCAATTTTATAAATACCGCAAATAAATAAATGACAACTCCGAAGAGCCAAAACCGACTTGAGCGGTTACCCCAACTGGCTAGGAAATCCAAGATTCTTTTTATATTAATGTTGTAGAATGGTGCTACAATAAATAGGCATATTACTGAGATTCAAATATAGAAAGTGCAGTAAATTCGAAGGAAAGTAATATATATATATATATATATATATATATATATATATATATATATATATTCTATAAAGGAGACAGGATATGGCTCTGTCGACTAATAACGATTAAGGTATCTACCTGGCATTTCAAGTATCGGGTCTGTTTCTTGGTTGTACTATATACATTTTTATGTGTGTATAGGGCTTCTATAGGGTTCATAGACGCGTGAGAATAACTATTGTCTACCCAGCCTAAGAGACACACTTTGACATTTAATTACTGAATGTAGCCCTATTACTCCGCACAGCGCGTGTATAAGTACATGCGACCTTAGTCAGCTGTTCGTTACAAGCCGATAAATTAATGCAGAACATTCGTTTTAATTTTTAATGTTGCTGGTTGTATTGACACATACAATGGTATGTCGAAAACTAATTAAATTATAAATTTATAATTAAAATAATTAGGCCTATATAATATGAGCCCACCGTTGTGGTCTCGAGGTAGTATGTTGCCTTGTCACGCAGCGGGCCGGGTTCGATTCCCGGTCGGGACAGACTCCTGGGTAAGGTTTTTTCGGGGTTTTTTCCTCACCTGTAACACAAATGTTAGGAGGCTTAGGGCCCAACAGCCCCCGAAAATCATCGGGCATCATCATCATCATCCTTCACCGGTATGGAAAGCAACTGGAAGCTACCACACCTATAATCCCCTAGTAAAGCTGCAAAGCATAGCATGAAAATGTTATGATTGCAGTGAAGGACCTGCCCTCGGGCAGAATTACTATGGAATTGAATATAATATGAATTTCAAAAGTGTTCATAATTATATAATATAAATTATAATTTTGATCACACATTTTATCACCGAGTTAAGTTACCATAAACTACGCGTATATGACAGTCGCCATATTTGTAACTGCCATACAACTTCTTCTCAAGAATTAATCAGTTCCAAACAAATGCGAATTTTTAGTACTCTCCGACCTTCGAAGAAACATGTAGGTGTATACTTTATTCTGATCGACCATAGTTAACATAAGTAGCTTCAAATACGTAATTATATTAATCAAATACATTATCTGTTTTTTTCGCTTCCGCTGTACTATGCTTTGGCCATGCACAAATCACAGTAACTGCAGCAATCACGTGCTTCGGGGATTTTCCGTCCATTTGTTTTCCTCAAGTGTATTTCTTAGACTGGTCTGACTATAGGAGGCTATCTTATGCGAGAAAATGCGTGATGAAATTCCTTAAACTTATTTTTAGTTTTCTGCGTCTACCGCTGTGATCTCGAGGTAGCGTACTGCCTTGTAACGCAGAGAGCTCTGGTTCGATCCTCGGCCGAGACAAGTTTCCTAGGTGAGATTTTTTCGGTTTTTTCTCATCTGTCAGACAAATGTCAGCAAACTTTACGGCCCATACGGTTCCCGAACATCATCTGGCCATCATTATCATATTCGCCACATTAGATTGAGTTAGGATTAAGGACTCTCCCGGCATATAATTATCATCATCACCTATCATATATATATCATCCTCTTATCGTATCCTCCTTTCAGAAGGTCGATCCCAAATATGCCTCCAACCATCTCTATCTTCCCATGCTTTGCTTCTTTTTAGTTCTACCAAGTCGTACCCTCTCTCTCTTCTCGTGGACTTTTCTTCACTTGCTTAATGCATCTTTCTCGTTTTCTACCTCGTGGTCGTTTTCCTTGTATCTTGAGATTTAAGTCTTTGTGATGGTCTCTTTTCCATTCTTTTTTAAATGTCCAACACATTTTAGTCTAGTTTTTTTCTATATCTGTTCTTAATTTTTCTACATTTAATGTTTCTCTGATTTTGTCATTCCTTATATATCTCGCCTTGTTTTATGTAACATTCCACGTAAGAATTTCATTTCTGTATATATCTTAATATATAAAAATTTCGTGTCACGTTGTTTGTCCGCGATGGAATCCTAAACTACTAAAACCGATTTTAATAAAATTTTGCACACTGTGTGCAGTTTGATCCAACTTGAGACTTAGGGTAGTTTATAACTAAATTTATAGTCGCATTATTTTTATTGCAAATTATTTGTTTATTATTTAACAAAGAGTTATAATTATATGTAAGTTCCATACAATTATAATAGATGACGGTGTAATTATCTGTGAGTTCCATACGATTCTAACAGATGGCGGTGCAAGGTAATTTGGAAAGGTAATTGATTTATTATTTAACAAAGAGAGAACCAGATGGCTGTACTTTTTGTTGCAACCGCGAATTTCAATTGAATTACAAATATTGATTATTTCATAATTTAAATGTGTTCAGTGTTTATTTTATTTTCAATATTATTAATTTCGTGTGTAAGTATTAGTTTTAAGTAATCTGTCTGAAAGACAGCAACTTAATTTAAAATTTTAACGTAACTTATACCTTGGCCACAGCAACGCGTGGCGGGACTTCTAGTATATATATATATATATATATATATATATATGTATATATATGTATATCATCGGGCCAGCGTAACTCCGCCGTCCAGGTAACACAACCTCAGAACTGGGTTACAATAACACCAATGCTAGACGAGAATACCAAAAATGTCGTAAAGACAACATGGTTCATTGATTAACGAAATTAGTTTTCTTAAACATATTCTTTTTATTTCACTCATGAAGTAGCCACTCAGCTGTACCCTGTTGCACGACCTAAACACAAAACAACATTTCTATGGTACATGTAGAAAATGAACCTGGAAAATTGGAATTTCAGATAGATATGCTAATCCTTATACGACAGAGTGATCCCGTAGATTTTTTCTTCTGCCGAATAACCAAAGTTTTCTTTTTCAAAATCTTCTTCGATTCTGTTACCATACTTGTATCGCAATAATTTTGATATTATAGCATCGTTCTACAATGTTAATGATAACTAGCACCTCAGAAATCCCGGGTTCGATTCCCGACAATACCATACATTTTCTATTGGTGTAGAGTTTGGAATGAGATCCATTGGATCTCGTGAGACAACAGTAAGGTTACAGTTCTTGATATGCGAAGTAGCAAAATTATATTAAGAAAGATGAAATAGATTCAGGCACTTCTATGATACTATACAGCCAATATTGAAATACAGCTAAGACGAGAATGGATGTGAAAGTGGGATCCTTTATTATATGGACCTCTGATCAAATAAAACAAATCGAAGTTTTATAAATTAAATTTCCTCGCTTTATAACTGAAAGTACATTATTTGATCACAGAAAAAGTACTGATACCTGAAAGGAATTGAACATACAACCAATCAAAATAAAAGAAAAATATAGAATAAATTTGAAAGACTATGTCCTACAAGCACCAGGATGGCATGAACTGTTTTATATCATAATCCGAGGAGTACAAGAAATATAGGTCGACCTTTAAAGATGTGGCGTAAAACATTTTGAGTCGCAACAGACCAACAGGTCTAATCCTTGAAGGCGTTTATGATTATGATGTTATTGAGAAAATTGAAAGTAAGGTCGGCACTTCTTCGCACCAATAAAATGAGTCCCTGTACACTCTACTGCTAGCTAATGATAGAAATTATTTCAGTCGGCCTTGGCTCTGGTATAACTGGTAGAATAATCATCATCTGCATTCATGGATTAGGTCTGTTGACCCGTTCCGACTTCAGAATAATAGTTTTATATATTTCCAGTTTAACGTTTTTTTGAAAGGAATTGGAACGTCAAGAGTGTCTATAATGCATAATAGCACGCATTTCCAGAATTGAGCCTATTAATTCGCAACATTTTTCTGTATACGATAAAGTAGGCTATTATAGCGTGCCTTAGACACGTACTAAGATTTATATTAGGGCTACTGTGTATTTGTTGACGATATTGATAGAAAAATATCCCACTGAGAGCAGAATTGTTTTTTATACCCTCGCGTGTGTGGAAAGGCTTCACGGGTAGATGATTATGTCGTCACAATGGTCCACATCAACAATCACTTCCGGTTCGAGTGCTGCTATTGTCCGGTTTCCGGTACCGCGGAAGGTCATTCTGTTGTAACAACTCTCATCGTCACACAAATAAAGCGTAGCCTGCACTCAGCTCGCAAATTCCATTGCGATATAGGTCATTACGGACATTATAAAAATAAATCCGTGGCATGATAGGGTATAAGGCCAATTAAATAGGTTGTTGTCACTGATAAAGAAACAGGGAGTAGCACGACTAGCGTGTCGCAAGCTCTCAATTTTAATTTCTTCTTCTTCTTCTTCATGATCACGGTTTAGGCTTATTTACTAGCGTGTTCCGTCTCCAAATTGCTGTTGTTTCCATATTTTCTTTGGTATTCCCAAATTTCTTCTTCCTCGTGGTGAATAGTTGGATGCTGCTTTTGGTATTCTATTCTGTCATCCTTGCCAAGTGTTCTTTCCAATTTGTTCTGTATTCTCTATTGTTGTGTTTAATTCCTCTGCTTTTAGTTGTCTTATTTCTGTGTTATGTTTTTTGTCTGTTCTTTGATATCCTGCTATTGGTCTGAGGAATTTAATTTCAGCAGCTTGTATTCTGGCAGATTGTTGTGTTGTCACTGTCCATGTTTCGGATCCATAAGTAATAATAGGTACTGCCATTGTCTTGTATAATTTCGTTATAGAGTCTTTCCTGGCTTTATTTTTCAAAGTTCTTTTTAGTGTTTCTGTTATATAATTAAACTTATTTAGTTTGTTATTTATATCTGTTTCCGCTGTTTCGCAATCTAGGAAATTATATCTTACCACTTGTTCTATTGGTTTATTTTCTAATGTTATTCTTTGCAACAAGCAAAGGTGTTCGACAAGGATGTGGACTATCTCCACTCTTATTTAATATATATATTAACATAATAGTGCAAGAATGGAAACAAACAGTAAATAGTGGAATTTCAATAACTAGGAATAAAATCATTCAAACAATATTATATGCTGATGATCAAATAATATTATCAGATTCCGAAGATAGCTTACAAATAGCAGCATATCAATTATTCAAAATTGCCAGCAAATATAATATGAAAATTTCCACTTCAAAATCCAAAACAATGGCAATGTGTGGAAAAAACATACAACGGGTGAAAATTGAGATTGATGGAAAAATTATAGAACAAGTGTCAGATTTCTCTTACTTAGGAAGTGTATTTGCAGAGTATAAGAGTGACATTGATTCAAAATTACAAAAATATAATAAAATGAATGGGGTAATACGAAGACATTTTGGTAAACAGATGAGGACAGAGACAAAACTAAGATTACATAACATCACATCAAAAGCTGCTCTAAAATACGGAAGCGAAATTTGGATTTTAAATAAAAGACACTCTCATAAACTTCAAGTAAGCCAAATGCGCTTCTTACGATCATTGTTAGGAGTTAATAGACTGGATCACCAAGGGAACACTATTATCAGAGGAAAACTTGGAGTGACAAGTTTAAATGAAGATATACAAAGGTACCAACAAGAATGGAAAAATCATCTGAGGAGAATGGCAAAAAATAGACTTCCAAAATTGGCATTCCAATATACCCCAACTGGACATAGGGACCAAGGAAGACCAAAACATCGGTGGAAAGATCAAGACCATCTTCGCTAGGTTTATTGTACAGGCCACATGGCCTAAAACGAATTTGTTCGTGATGATGATATTCTTTGTCCGAACTGGATGAGCGCCCTTGAAGGTCATTGTTTTTTTTCTGATGACATTTCCATGAATTTTAATTTCAGTTTACTTATTCGGATTTTCCTTTTTCTTATATCAAATAGCTTTCAGTTTTCCTCAACAGATTAAGTTGTCTCCGTTATAGACGCTATCATCATTCCATTCATCATGAGTTGGAACCTGATGGAACCTTTAAGGTGTCAGGCCAGCATTTTCCCCAAGTTTCTTCGTCCTTTTCATGTATAAGGAAGAATTTGTTTAGACTATCTTTTAAGATCGATCCTTTAGACTTGTTCTTTTCACTGAAGTCTATATTGCTGAAGGTAATGAACTAAAGGATGTGTTTTTGAGACACTATAACAATAGAAAAATAATCATGTACACTCTAATTCAACCCAGGAAGTTACTACAGACCTTATGGGCTACGCCAATGTCCCCCTAAGGCAGAGGGTAGATGTTGCCAAACTCATAATAACGGTATTTGTTTGTTTAGGGAGGAGAGGAGGGGCAAGATTAGCAGTAATTTTTCCAAATCTAATGTACTATATATTTAAAAAACATAGTTTTTCTTTTACGGCATGCAAACTAGTTTTATAGTAAATATGAGAGTCGACACTTTCACACAAGATAGTGCAGGTCCGCACGAGCTCGCTGACAAGTGGTAACTGTTTTTTTAAGAGGGGGTGGCTTGGACGGCTACAACTTACAACTATGTACCTGCTGTGTTGCAACTTCATTTTTATGTAAGGATTTCTCTCAAGACAATACTGTTAAAATGGCAACCCAGTTCCCTATTCCAAACACAGAGTAACTTCCTGGGTTGAATCTGATTGTAGTCTATAGGTAGAAAATAACGCTGGGATTCTTGGAATACTGTGCATGGCTTATAATAATTATAATGTACAGAATAAATGTTTATGTAGGTCCCTACTAAAACCCAAGATTGGAACTTAGTATTCTATTTATATTTTACTGACAAGGAACTGGATTCCATTACATGCCGAAACATATCTTGAAATATCTCCCAGAGAACCTTTGTGATGTACCAAGGTCGTGTCATAAAAAATCTGTCTTTTAACTATTAGGCTCTAAAATCCACCGCCAAATATATCATTTAAACTGCAGGGGAGTAGTACAACTCCTGAATTGGTAGATTGGATAACCCTCTATCTTGTCCGCGTCACGTCTCGTCCCGTCCTATTCCACTCTGCTCTTATTCAAGCAAGCAGTCCATCTGCTCCGTACAGTGAGTTTCCATTACTGCATGTGGGTTTAGATTTCTGTGCCTTGTAGTTTAAAATTGCAGCTTTTTTACGCTTCCCTGCGAGAAATTTCAAGGTAGGTGACATTTCCCTTGCGAGAGAGCAAACTGCCCTAGCACTGCGACCTTAAGAGACCTATTGCGCTTCCCATCGCTAATGGAATGAATAGAATGAAAGTCTACTATACGGTGTTGTTTATTTTGTTCTGACTCTTACTCCTTGGTCCGATACATAAAAAAATGTGCAATAAGAACAAAAATAGTGATAAACAATGTAATTATAGACCAAAGTTCAGAATTTTAATTATTTGGGTTATCATTTAGGCAATGACAGAAATTTAGATAAACACACTAAAATACAACGATTCAATTATCTATGTGGCACAATTAAACGCACTTTATTGAATAAGACTAGAAAATAAATTATTTTGAAGTTTTATAAAGTATTGGCAGTTCCATCTCTTATCTATGGTTGTGAAACCTGGACATTAACAAAGGCAGATAGTAAACAAATAGAGGCTGCTGAAACGAAGATGTTGAGAGCAATAACAGGATACCAAAGGACCGATAAAAAGAAAAACGAAGATATAAGAACAGAACTTAATATATTTAATCTCTGTGAAAGAATAAAATATTATCAAAATGCTTATCTTCAGCACGTATTACGAATGAATGAACAGCGCATACCAAGAAGAATGTATAATTATAAACCAAAAGGGAGAAGAATGTTGGGAAGACCATTGAAGAGATGGAAGGACCAATTCGACCTATAATGAAATCGGAACAGGTCATTGGGCTTAGTCCTTGTTGATGATGATGATAATGATTTATAATAATGATAAAGGAGGAATTACTGGCCACTGACCGAATCAAAATCCTTGATGGAATTAATACTAACCTAGTTCTGTGGCCGAATCAAGAACCTTGATGAACTGATCAAGGAGTCGACCATACCGAAAAATAGTTCGCGATAAAAAACATTTACATCTGATTCTGTTCACTGATGTGGTCTCAGTATAACGTCCGTACCTCGTACGCAGCGGGCCTAGGTTCGATCCTCGGTGAAGACATGTTTCCAGAATGAGATTTTTTTGCGGTTTTTCCTCAACTGCAAGACAAATGTGTGTCTCACTGTAGCCGAGCTGTTTAAGACATGATACCTTGATAGAGAGTTATGGGATATGCGCTGGTTCTAGTTCTTATGGGGAAAGAAATTTACTTATGGGACCTGTACCTATCCAACATCATCAGGAATTGGAGTAGCTACAATAAGTAGCTTCTTCGGGTTGAGAAAAACCAGCTATAATGGGTGGGGGACCAGTCATGCCGACGACATTTTACCCCTACTCTTTCTGAATGGTCGCCCGGATCTGTATTAAAACATATGGATGTGACGCCATCAGCAGGTTGGTACGTAAGTTGCCTTCTAGGCTGTCGTGCCATGGAGTTTCAGTTTTCAATAAGACAAATGCCGGGAAAATTTAAAGCCAAGTGTTTCCCGAACATCATTTGGCCATCACACTTATCCATGTTATTAGTCTTGTTTAGTATGAACGAATATGTGAACGCTGTGTTTTGTGTAAATGTTCATATTTTCTTAGAGGTGGCCCTGATATTTAGCAGATCACTCATATAGGGAGTTCAATCATGCCCTTGTGTGCTCGAATATGTATGTGTGCGATCCAGAGTTGAAAATCCTCTCCCTGTAAGATCCAGTTGTTTTATGTTTCCAATATCGCATACTTTTGCATTTATTTGTACAGTGCAGCTATCTGCTAAATTCTTTCAGAACTTGAAAGCACATGTAACTGTTGTATTAATTTTTTAGTGGTTTTTGAAACTTAAATGAGCTAGAATAACGCCTAAAATATTCACGTTTTCTGAGATATCAAATAAATTATATTTACGTTATTATAATACAAGTATTCATATTAATTTATTTTTAAATAAAATGCATTGAGTAGTACAAGTATACTTTTAAAAACATGCTCTTTAAACACAGTCAATACCCAACAGAACAGCTTTCAAAATGGAACTTGTTCCGAATGGACAACCTTTTTCGACTCGCGAACCCCTTCCACAACGATCTGAGTTGGGTGAACCACTGACTTTTAAATATACATACAGTAAAAATGTATAAACTTTAATTCCAAGCAAAAGGTTTAATAACGTTAAATTAACTTAACCCTTAACGGTTAAAACCTAAAGTTACTCTAATTATGGCTTAAAAGTTACACAACGTGTAGGCCTATTTGTAGCGAAATAAAATACATTCCTAACGTTGTTACATAACTGTAAATCAGGCATTCGAGGTAAATATTAATTTATTTTGGAAATAATGTTATAAATTCCTAATGCCAACAATTACAAGTTTAGGTACTTGTGAGAGAGATGTACAGACTAAAATTGCAATGAAAAAAAATGCAACTAAGACATTACATGGAATAATTTGGAACAAAAATATTACAAAGGAAACTAAAATGAAAAATTATAAGAGCATAATACAGAATATTTTGTCATATGGAAGTGAAACTTGGTCTTTCACGGAATTACAAAAGAATAAAATTATAACAGTTGAATTTGATTATTTTGGAAGAAGCCTCCAAAAAACAAGACAGGATAAAATAAATGAATTCCTTTGGAGAGAAATGAATGTCACCACATCTGTTGTTAATAGGATTGAAAATCAAACGCTTAAATGTTATGGCCATGTACAAAGAATGGAAAATGGAAGATGGCCTAAAAATATATACCAACGGTCACCCCCTGGAAGAAATAAACGTGGCAGACCAAGATGGAAATGGAAAACCGACGTCAGAACCATAATGGATGATAGGAATTTGGAAGAGGGAGATTGGAATGATGGAGATCAATGGAAAGTGTAGACGGCAAACCTATAAGTGGGGGAGAGCCGAAGAAGAAGAATTCCTAATGTTATTACACATGCAACAAAGGGCATTATAGGGTTAGATTAATTTTAAAATAATAATAATAATAATAATAATAATAATAATAATAATAATAATAATAATAATAATAATAATAATAATAATAATAATAATAATAATAATAATAATAATAATAATAATAATAATAATAATAATAATCATCATAATCATCATAGTTATACTAATAATTATTATTATCATTATTATTAAAATGCTGCAGAAATGATAGAAACAATAATAGACCTAACATCGAATTCCGCCAATACCGAAACGTTTTGGCGAACCCCTTGAAATATTTTTCGAACCCCTGGAGAACCACAGGTTGGACTTATGATTATTTTAAACAAATTTAATTTGTTGAGGAGGATTGCCATCACAGGTACAACTTTTACTATTTTAAATAGTGAGCATGCAGTGCGAATGGATGGCAGAATAAATTCATTCAATTTATTTTATTGGAAAAACTTTTGAGAAAAATTAGGATGGCCAAGTTGGAGGTGGGAGAATAATATTCGGATGGATCTTAGAGAAGTGGATATCCGATATGTGAATGGATTCAGTCGGTTGAGAGTAGGAACGAATATATAACTTCAGTGAATGCCACATTGGACTTCAACGTTCTGAGTGAGAGAGTAGTATTTATTAAAAACAAACATAAAAATGTCAGCTTGTTTTAAACAAGGTGTGGCTATTGATTTTTTATATATGGATTAATCTTACTACAGGATCTGTTGAAACATACGGATTAAAATGTGGGTAGAGGATTGTATTAAATAAATGCAAATTGATGGACTTAGTCACCTGCGGCGTGACGTAATGCCCGTAGCCTCAATACATGTCAATCAGGCACTGTGTTTAATTCATAACGATTATCGTCTGCCAAGTGGGATTCCCCTCAGCCGGTTTAAAACAGCCGCTTTTTAATTATTCCCTTTTCCTCTGTTACGGTATATTCATCCTGTTTCATATTCCGCTGTGGTTTCAAACCATCTACCTGACAACAGAAAATCTATTATTTATTGGACGTCAAACGAACATTAGACAAAAATATATCGAGTGTTTGAATTTTCTGAACTCCTGGGACACTATATTTAAGTTGAACAGGTGTGACGGGCGAGAAGTAAATCCTTCGTGGTTTGGATCCTAGTTACGGCTCTAGATGGAAGGTATACTCAGTCGCCATTCTTGTTCATTCACGGTGAATGTACCAAAGATTAGGTTTCATATTTTCCGAACTGCGCAGATTATAAATAGCCTACATATTTTTTTAAAGGATTCATCATTAATTTTATTTTTTAAATACCATTCTCCAACAAATATTGAGTATTCCTACTTTTTTGTCCATTAGGAGTAGTTGATGAGTTAAATTGATATTAATAAATTTAATTACATTTGACGTATCAATTTCCATTATGGTTGATAACTAAAACTGAGTCTTGAGAATGATCTCACGTAAGAAGATAGAAAAGTCGATGAATTCTTGAATAAACATAACTTTGACTGGATAATATATTTATTATCATCATCAATTTTACTAATATTCTCTGGTTAGTAACAGGTTATAAACTAATAAAATAACAAAGGGAATATAAATATTAGAGATGAATTAAATATACAATCAGATATATTTGTAATTTAAAATACAGAACAAACCGGTGAGATCACACCAAACGAATTCCATAAATCGAGGATAGCAAAAGTTTGCCTCCGCCATAATCCAAAAGGAAAAATGGAATGTAAATATGGCGCAGATTTGAAGAGTTGATTATTTCCTGCAAAGTTAACTTGGAATAATATAGTAAAATAGTAGTGTAAATTGAACATATTATAAAATACACATTCTTTAGTTACTTTTATCGCACAAACTATCATTTGCCAGGCAAGCAACATTCTTCAAATCTTTATCCATAAGAAGTATTGAAGTAATTCGATATATTCCTCCAACTATTTTGAGTATGTATTTGGTATAACAATAAATGTTCTTATTTTTTATGAGAACAAATGTTGTGAAGAAATTTAATTAAAGAAGGAAAGATTAAATTTGAAACTATTTTAGTCACTTCATTTTAACTCAACCACTGCAAGTTAAAAAAGAAAAAAAAAAAAAAAAGGAAAATGTTTGCATAATTAACAGAACAATTAAGGAAAAGAAAATTGCTACGAACTGCTTAATTCAGTTGTAAAAACACAGAAACAACCTGATGCAGTTACTTTGAATCGTCTTAATTGTTTAATTTCAATGTAATCACAGCCAACACAACATGGTGCAACGTTTCAGGTCCTACTTTCTATCCGTTAACATTTTGCACGTACAGGAACTCCAGTTACACCATTTTAAAATAGCATAGGGTAACTACTAATTCCTATTGATTAATTTAAGAGTCGCAATACAAATTGCATATGTTTTTTTATATGTTATTAATTAATTAACCGGAAATAATTAATTTACTAGTTGAAAGATTTCAAAGAAAACTCATTTTATATAAATTAATAACTCCTGTTATATAAATGCAGTAATTGGTGTTCAGTATCCAAGGTAATTTCTTGATTGGAATTTCATCATATTCATCCATTCCATAGTAACCCTCTAATTAAAATTGAACTAGTTTATTTCAGAAGTCACAGATGTAATAATAAAACACACTATTTACCTGCTATACCTACAGAGCTTTGATAATTAGTTTCATATCAGCAGAATTTGTGCTCCACAACTGACATTAAAACAATGAACAACATTTATATATTTAAATGCAATTTAATAGAAATGCAATCACGAGCCACAGTAAAGAGGTTTATGGCGCCATGTCTTGGTAAAGGGTTAAGGGATTGCGGAAGTTTGAGTTCCCATGAGAGAAGACATTTTTGTCATGGAATTTCGAATCAATGGGACCATTGCCCACTCAGCATCATGAGGAATTTGGATAACTACAATGCGGGTTCAGATTGAGAAAATCAACTATAACGGCTGTGAGACCCATAACTGTTGATAGCATGTAACCCTTACACTGGCAGGATGATCGTTCACTTACATGATAAATATATGAGGATATCAGGCCAGTAGCTGGATGATAGATTATCTAGGCCGGACGCCCCATGGGGTTTATTATAAATAAAATTAAATGTAATTTAAATAACTATGAACGCATTTACATAAATATAAACGACATATAAATATAAACATAATAAAATACATAATTAATAAATCAAATTTATAAAACGATAATCTTACCATAGGTACTCTAACGGTGTGGAACGTGGTTCCTTGCATCAAACAAGCTAAAAGCTCGAAAATATAATTCTAAGTCGAATATTCGGTCTCATAATCCTCATGGGAATGAAGGAAGCTTCACAATGCGGGGCTCCAAAAATATTTATGAGTAAATAGTTGATCCTAATATTGTGTAGGATTATAAAGTCTAGAAGGTTGAAATGGGCAGGTCATTTGCTCGAGTGAGCAACAGTAAAAGTACTTTGAAAACTTTATCGGGAAACATTTGGAGGAAACGACCATTAGCAAGGTCTAGGTAGGAGGAAAATATTATGGTGAATCTTAAAAAAATGTATATCGATGATAACTTTATTCACTTGGCTAAAGATAGAGAGATAAATGAAAGTCATTAATAAAAGCGACTTTGAACTTGCGGGTTCCATAAAGCTTCAGAATCAGAATATTTTTGAGTTGGCCTTCTAACTAAATCACTGGCACCATCGAACCCGAAGATTTTGGTCCGGGCGAACAGAAGTTCCCCATACATCCCTATCCTGAGCTATGTTTTCCAATCATCTCCTGTATAATTTATATCCCTGAAATCATAGTTAATGTTACTCTACCACCTCATTCTTGTCCTACCTACTGGGCATTTTTCCTCTAGTTTTCACAAAACACGTTACCATTTCTCTCTTTCATTCCCCATTTGTGTCACATGCTCTGCCCATCGCAATATAGGAGACTTAACTCTTATTACGTCTGGTTTTCTATGTTTCCTTTAAAAATCATGTGCCCGCTATTAGACAATCTTCTCTATTCGTCTCTCTTTGGTTCACAAATTTTCCTAGGAGTTTCATTATCAAATAATCGAAAACTTTTCTCCTGTCTTAAAGTAGGAATTCGTGTTTGGCATCCGCATAACTGCAATAATAACCTTTTATATATTTTTAGGTTGCGTTTTTTTAAAATAAGTTCAGATGACAAGAGGGCCTGTAATGTATAAAGCGGCCCCTATACGTCAATATATTGCACAATAAACGGCATTATACAATAATATTGAGGGTGTAGATCACTTTGAAAGATTGTGCAATATATTGAGTCAATCAAAAACAATTTGATTTTTATTGCGCAATACTAGTTCAGTTCTGTGTTCTGTCTTCCTATTATTTCACATGTTGACTGCACAAGTATCACCCGCGAACTAATTTATTGAGCAATAATATTGCACCGTGTGGGTGGGCCAAGTAATACTATTGTACAAAATATTGAGCAATATATTGACGTAAATATTGATCGTGTAGGGGCCGCTTAAGAGCGTGCATTTTACAGAATTAAGCCTATGTTTAATTTCTTTCTGTATTTCATTCTTATTTGTAATTATTATTCCAGGTATAATCTTCAAAATTCCCTTCATTTGTCAATAATTGTGCATTTTCATTATTCATAAGTAATGCCACGAGTGATTTCCAAATTATCGATAAATTCACGACTCACGAGGTGAGGAGTGAATTTATCTAGAGAATTTGGAAATCAAGAGTGACATTTGTTAGGACTATTTAACGAATAAAATTAAGCTGTATACTCACACATCATTATTTGAATAGAGTTATTTTGAAATATTTATTTCTTTAATGTAAACGGCGATGTTTAAAAACGAATGAGAAACGATTGGTACGCTTCAATTGCTTCTTTTGTTCTCACTGCAACCAGATCTTATTATTTATTGCCAACGGATCGCAATGTTGTAAGAATGCACCCTAGTGGAGAAATTTACAACCAACCTAATAGGTATTAATTAATTTCTGATGCCATATTATGTAAATATGTCAATTATATTTTTCTGTGTCATTTCCTGAAAAATAATTCGTTTAAGAAAGTGCAAACAGTGTTTTTTTTTGTGGTATAATCAATTGTTACAAATGTTTTTTATATTATCTTTCGTATGCGCTACGTGTTGACATTCATGCACTATATATACAATCTGATAGCCGTATTCCTTAGAGAGTCAGCACTGCAAAATAATGCTATGACCTATTCAGAATGTTAAAAAGGAGGAGCTGTCTTTATTATGATAAACTTTAATTGGTAAATTTTATGCGAAACACGACTGTGATTTGTTGTAAATAAAAAATCATTGAAATGTGATTGGTCATTGACTGCCATTTGGGGCATGAGTTAAATAGTCACTATAATATATTTCTGTGTGACCATTTGAGAATACTACAGTAATTCAGTAGGGAAATAAAACCTTTAAGAGTTTAGTAGTATATTAGAACAGTTGAAAGGTACACTTTTTCGATCTACGGTGAACTCCATTTCCAAAAAGTAGCTATTTCAATAACATCACGCTTGCATTTACCATTGCTTATGTAAATTATTTTGGCAACAAACTCTTTTAGTTCATTCAAGTGTCTGGTTTCTTGTTAAGGTAATGAATGTTACATTTCTGTAGTACAAAGTCAGCCAACTTGACTTCTGGGATTCAAGTTTCCAAACATTTCTTGGTGTCACATATCACATGATTTACTAAGACATTATTTGTGTTGTAAGTGCGTCACGCACAATTATAGAAGTTATCGAAAATAAAATATTGCGATTTTTATTGCCGCCGTTTGAACTTAATTATTTCATGACATACTCAAATGGAATAATAGGTCTCCCTACTGTAATATTCATTAAACGAACGCAGATTTCATGAAGATATGAATAAATCATGACAAATTTAATTAGTAATTTTACAAGCGAACCCATTGTTATCTCTTTAATAAATGTATGCATTAAAGTTATTTCCCAATTATAAGAATAATAAAAATAAACGATTAAATTTAACGTCACAAGTAAATATTTCTGATAGAGGCGTTTACATGGGAAATGTAATAAGTCATAAAAAGCAAATTTACAGGGAAGCAAAAGACAATTTTCCCAACGTTAATTTTAATATAATTTTGACACTACTATACAATAAATTTTATTTGCAAATTAGTTACAAAATATCCATATTAACTTTACAAAAATATTTAAATTTAAAAGTGTTAAAATTGTTTTTTATTTCCCTTGTAAAATTTGATTTTATATCTTACTTACTCACTGGCACTATCGAACCCGTAGGTTCATGGCCGCGCGGACATAAGCTCTCCATACATCCCTATCCTGAGCTAATGCTTTCCAATCATTCCCTATATAACCTACTTCCCTCAAATCAAAGTTAATGTTATTCTCCATGCTCATTCTTGGTCTACCAACTGGGCGTTTTCCCTCTGGTTTTCGTACAAGAATCTTCCATGCACGTCTTTCATTCCCCGCTCGTGCCACATGTCCTGCCCATCGCAGTCTATGATTTTATAACTTACTACATTTCCCATGTCCCTTGATTTAATAATAATAATAATAATAATAATAATAATAATAATAATAATAAACAAAATGATAGACAAAATTATTACATAGCATATCTATAATACAGTTATTATGTACAATACATTTTGTTTTACTCTAGATTTAACGAATGAAATATAACATATAAAAGATAGAAAAATGAGAAAAAAGTACTATTAATCATACAGAATAAATTTAGTTTGAGAGAGTATTTATAATATTGTATGCATTTATTTTTATTAATTGGCCATAGTGATGGAATCAATCATTCGATGCCCTCTTGCAAGTAATAATACAGTGCACATCAGTTTATGCACTAATTAATACTTTGCATTTATTATTACACTTTTTGGATAAATACATATTACTTTTATACGTATTTAACAATAATATAATTTCGCACAATCGTGCAAAATTAATTAATTGGCGTATGACAATGATATTGTCATGCCATTATAAATATCTCGGCATTATCTTTCAGACCTCTGGCACCACCTTCAAGATCACCTGAGAGGGAGAGAGAGCCACGAATGAAATAAAATCACCTGCCCTACTATCAATAGACACAGCTGCGTAACTCTTCAATGCAAAGATAGTGCCAATAATAGCATATGTGATAGAGATAGTTTGGGAACATCTGAAAGTAAGCGACTTAAAAATGTAGAAAAGCGTCAAAGCCTCCTTTTTAAAGAAAATTCTGTCTCTAGATTCACTCTCTCTCGAGACTGGTCTATGTACTAGCAAGAGAACAGTTCTTCCTGGAAGACCTCAGAATGCGCTACTACCTGCCATCCACTAAAGCATACGAACAACTGATGCAAGAGAGAGGACAGAAGTGGGACGATATTCCTGAAGAATTCTACGGTACAACCTGCCTTGATAGATAGGAGCTGGTCTGGACCAAACAAAGGACTAAGGCAGCAGATAAGCCGCTATGAAGTCCATGGCTTCTATCACAGAGTGTGTGTGAATGTCATTTTTATACGTATTTTACCTTGAGTTAGTCATAATAACTTGAACATATCATAGACTCATAGGTCACTTAATTCTGAGAATATAAATAGTCTAAATAATAGATAAAATTTAATCTTCCAAAATTTAATATTCAAGCAATAGCTATGAGTAAAGCTACATATTTATTAGTCGGTTTCAGAATACTAATGTAGACCCATTAAAATAAGAAATTTCATATGATATGACATATACTTATTACGTTGTGAGAAATGAAATATTTCGGAATTCCGCTCTTAGCTACTTTTTGTATATTAACATCTCAATTAATTCCGTAAAACCTCACATTCTATCCTTGCAACATAAATAGCTATTACAGAAAAACAAACAAAAATTAACATTAACCATAGCGTTTTATCTTTCTTTTTTCATAACCGCCTTCTACCCCAAGAAATTCGTAAGGCCTGCAGTAGAATCACCTACCTTTCTTAATACAATCTATTAAATTTAAAATCCCTCTGGAACACTTGACAAATGGATTTTTCCATCCTAAAAATAATCGATCCCGGCCGGATTATATAACCGGAAAAGTTATCCTTATGTAATAATAATAATTTGGGGATTCTTTTTATTTAATTTTTAATATAAAAAAGTATTTAAATAATTTAAAACTAAATATTATTTATTTTACAATGTTAAATATAATAGATGATTTTTATAACATCAATGTGAAATGTAACAATTATTACGTCTCATATATTGTTGTGATAAACAATAGATACAGAATTCACAGACAAAAGTTTACGACAAAAGAAAGTTTAAATAATGTGGTCTTAAGTCGGCCGATCATAAAAAAATATGATTGGGTATCGAGGAATGAAGACGGGCTTATCGTGTTCTTTCTTGATGATGTCATTACCAATCAGAAACTGACAACATTATAATTTGCAACAGAAGAAGAAGGAGATGGCTACAAAGATGTGAAAAAGATCGACGCCATTGAAGCATCTCAAAATAAAAGTTTAAATAATAATTAGTGATATGTTGAATTATATTGGTTCAATCTACAAGAAAAACATAAATAGAAATGACGCGAGTCTAATGAAATAAAAAAAAATAAATTACCAGAAATAATTTAATAGTGCAGTAATATTTAAATAAAGTAAATAGTATATAATACACAATTGATCTTCTTGGTGATACAATATTAAAATATATATACAGTCAATATGCCCATTTCACCAATAAATGTTTAAAATGGTCAACAAGTTTCTACAGCCAAGCTGTCATTCTCAAGACCAAATATTGACTCAATATTTGGTCTTGAGAATGACAGCTTGGCTGTAGAAACTTGTTGACCATTTTAAACATTTATTGGTGAAATGGGCATATTGACTGTATATATATTTTAAATAGTATATATAAAATAATAAATAAACGGACTGAATAGAATATTTAATGAAAGAAATTCATTACCCCGTCACAGTTAGGACCCGCGACTATAGGGAACAAAGGCAATAAACGTAACTCCTAGACCACCAAGGTAGTAGAAATTGTTTTCCTAGTTACCAAACTGTAGAATCGAAGCACTGCACTGGTATGTTTAATTTCAAAGAATGTTCTCATAGTTCGTTTCAAAGACTATTTAATGCATGCATAGCTAAGTTCATAGTTAACTCATTCTGGTCTCTATCCCTAGCTTTTAATATACGTTATAAACAGTAAATGAAATTGTATCCTACATTTACAATTTGGACTATATTTATATTAGTGTCCACCGCTATGGTCTCGGGGTAGCGTGCTGCCTTGTTATTCAGAGGGCCCGAGTTTAAGCCTCGATCAGGAAAAATTTCCTGGATGAATTTTTTTCGGGGGTTTTCCTCACCTGTAATATCAGGGAATTTTAAGACCAAATGGTCCCTAAACATCATATGGCCATCATCATCATTCATATTCGCCTTAGTTTAAGTTTAGGAGTAAAAACTCTCCTGGCGCACCACTATCGCCATCATCATTATCATCATCAACCATCAGGCGCTTCTCAGGCGCCCCAACCTCAGAAGTGGATTACAGTTACGCCAATACTAGAAAAAAACATAAAACGTCGAAATGACATCCTGGATATTGAATAAAAAATGCCTATCAGTTATTAATTTGAAGTTTATGTTTCTGGTTTTACGTTGGGTAACTTACTGATATTGTGAAACTGAAATTGACAAACCTTGTTGATGTTCCATCATGTGTTCACTTCAGATCACAACACTACACTACTGATTATGACTGCGGAAGAGCGCCCCTATAAGCATAGTTTCCGCCCACAACAATAAGCACCTGCCTCACACCGGAAAGGGGACCACGCCAACTTATTCATGCGGGATATCTAGCCTATTTATTGGTCACATTCTCGTAAATTATCTGTCAAATACTTTGACCTTTGAGAATTTAAGTTTGTTTCCTGAAAACGAATTCGTTGAATGAATTGAATTCAAGCATTGGTACTTCGTTATATTTGCAATATTTCGTTGTTTCTTCCCTGTGATTTTCATCTTCAATCGAGCGGGCGAAATTTAATCAATGTTTGAAGCTCTGGCATTGAAAAAAGTCCAGATAACAGGCCTAACGTTAAACGTTTCTATTACAATAAATGTTAATTTACACTTATACATGATCATAAGTAATGCCACGAGTGATTTTCAAATTATCGATAAATTCACAACTCACGAAGTGAGATAATTTGGAAATCATGAGTGGCATTTGTTAGGACTATTTAACGAATAAAATTAAGCTGTTTACTCACATATCATTTTTTAAATATAGCTATTTTTAAATATTTATATATTTAATGTCAACGGCGATGTTTGAAAACAATTGAGAAACAGTTGTTATTCTTCATTTGTTCATCGCTGCAACCAGATCACATAGGCCTATATTGCCAAATAGAATCGCAATATTGTAAGGATGTATCCTAATGGAGAAAAAATGAAACACATCATTACAGGTTATTAATTAATTTCTGATGTCCTGTGATGTAAATATGTCAGTTATATTTTTATGCAAAGTTAACTCCTGGGAATAATACGTCTACTTCTCCGGCGGGACCTGTACGAAAGACTACAATTGTCACGAATGCTTATAACAGGAGGATTCGAAATACAAAACAACGCACAGACGGGAGTAAATCATTTATTAATAAATAGTATTAACTGGTTTACAGTATTAAATAATACCTCAAAAGATTTTAATCTGCAATATTTAATATTTGCCTAAAAAAACATTAAGAACCAACAGGCCTCTACGTACAAACAAAACAAAAGATGAGATTACATTTAAAATGTTAATTTGTTTCTATGCCATTTTAACAAACATGGTTTATTATTTCTTGGCACAGAAAAAAAATAGTGGGTATATTTAATGTTCCTACTGTAGGAAAATAAATCACCACTTTTCAGGGTGCTACTTCCCGGACATTCTTACTTGACACTTGACATTTTTTATTTTATTATTTTTTATATAAAACTTTCCTCATTACAGGATTGCCACAAGGACAGAGTGACCAGACAATTAATTTTCGAAATTGATGAAATACATTTAAAAAATTCAAATTGTAATTTAAGTATATTCTATAAAGTAGAAATTTTGTGAAAATGGATTCTTAAAATTGAAATTGATCCTCTAATGGCAACGATGGCAATTTTAGAAAGATACACTCTATCCAAATCTAAGAAATTCCAAAATTAGCTAAGAATCCCGGTATAGTACATCTTGCCCCGATCATCAATCCTGTGACAATTATACTATCTAATTGGTAATTATCTAGTTTATGTTTGGCAAAACTTGATTTTTCTTCGTTATTAATATTTTTTTTAATGTTCAGTATATCTTGTATTAAAATTTCTTGTTGTTCTACCGGTGTAAAACTTATCGCAATTTTGTACATTAGTTTATAAACGCCTTCATTTTCGTATTTATTTCTTACTTCAGTTTTGTTTGATACGATATTGTTCAGTTTGTTATTAGTTTTAAAGGTAATTTTTATGTTTTTGTCTTGTTTTTTCATCGAATTAGCTAATTTAACCGTTTCAAAATTGGGAGAGATATTCTGTGCCAAAAAAAAAAAAAAGTCTTGATTCTAGCAAGGTATCCACGCTGAACGTAACCATGCTCATCATTGCGTTTGACAAGTGAAACTGAACCAAGTCACCAGGTAGCGTTACCTGTCCAGCGGAGCGCTCCTGGTGCATATCGGAGCGCACCCTCTCACGGAGCTCGTGTTTTACATCGCTGACTGTAAATATACGTGACCACAATTTTAACAATAATTAATATATTCGGTCCCACAAGAATACGATTTTTTTGCGAATTCAAATTGCTCCGTGCTAGACTTTGGATTTACTTATCCGATACGTTTCTTTGGAACTACATGTTTCGCCAGCTCCAAGAATCATTAAATCAAGAATATGTCGCCTCGCCACTTAGGCTCGCGCAATTCAGCAAACTGATATCGGGGGGGGGGGGGTTCATACACAGAAAACGCACCTTCCTACTTATAAAGCCTGTCTATGAGAGACAGTAATGCATTCCTGATTCAAAACATAAGGAATTTTAGGAAATCGTTGAAAAAATACCAGGATATTTATTCATCATTACAACTATTTACGGTCTTCATAAGATTTTTTTGGGGGGGGGGGATCAGTGAACCATTAAACATATAGGACACGCCAGCATCTGCCTATAAGATACTCACTTTGGTAACTTATTTAATATTTTTAATATTAACAATCTGCCGGAATACAAGCTGCTGAAATGAGATTCCTCAGACCAATAGCGGGATATCAAAGAACAGACAAAAAACATAACACAGAAATAAGACAACAACTAAAAGTAGAGGAATTAAACACAACTGTAGAGAAATACAGAACAAACTAGAAAGAACACTTGGCAAGGATGACTGAGAATAGAATACCAAAAACAGCATACAACTATTCACCACGAGGAAGAAGAAATTTGGGAAGACCAAGGAAAAGGTGGAAAGAGCAGCAATTTGGAGCCGGAACAGGCTAGAAAATAAGCCTAAACCGCGAAGAGGAATAAGAAGAATATTAACAAATATTAATAAAAAGCAAATGATTAGAAATTACTTAAATTTCGTGCCGTAGCCGAACGGTTTTAAGGAATGATGCTTTGATACAGAGTTACGGGACTTGCGCTGGTTTCAGTCCCCATGGGGGAAGAAATATTCTCATGGAATTTTGGCCAGTATGGGACCGGTGCCAACCCAGCATCACGAGGAATTAGGTAGTTAAAATAAATAAGTTTCAAGTTGAGAAACCCAACTGTAACGACAGGCGCATCTGACATACTGATCATATGTCACCACTATACTAGTTGGGTAATTACTGTGATTAACATATGTGGATGTGCGGCCAGCAGCCTGTTGGTAGGCTAACACGCCTAGTAGATAAATTACTTAAATTTGTGTTGGTTAGCAGAATATATAGTAATCTATTAACTTACACTTGATTTTGTTTTCGCCATATGTACTAATAAGAATAGTTAATTCACATAGAATGCGATGGCAGGCATGTGGTACGAATGGGGAATTAAAGAGGGCACGGAAACTTGGTAGGCCTATTGGAAAACCAGAGAGAAAGTGCCCATTAGGTTGAGTTGGAAGAATAACATTAACCATTATTTGAGGGAGGTAAATTATACAAAGGTATATTGGAAAACATTAGCTTAGGATAAGAATGTATGGAGAGTTTATCTTCACGCGGCTATGAACCTGTGGGTTCGATAGTACCAGAGACTTAAATATTATTAAAAATAAATATTTATATTTGCAATTAGTTTTATATGGAAATATTAAACCCAAAAATATGAAATGGTTTAATAAATAATATTTTTGTTAAGGACACCATTAAAAATATATGCATATTATTACAATTATTATATTATTATTATTATGTCCACCACTGTGGTCTCGAGGTAGCGTGCTGCCTTGTCACGCAGCGGGCCGGGGTTCGATTCCCGGTCGGGACAGGCTCCTGGGTGAAGTTTTTTTTTCGGGGTTTTTCCTCACCTGTAAGACAAATGTCAGGAAGCTTAGGGCCCAACGGTCCCCGAAAATCATCCGGCCATCATCATCATCATCCTTATCATTATCATCATCATCCTTCACGGTGTGGAAAGCAACGGGAAGCTACCACGTCTATAATTCCCTAGTAAAGCTGCAATGCATAGCATGAAAATGCTATGATTGCAGTGAAAGACCTGCCCTCAGGCAGAATTACTATGGATTATTATTATTATTATTATTATTATTATTATTATTATTATTATTATTATTGTTGTTGTTGTCATTATATTCGAGTCAGGGGTCAGAATTTTTAAACTGACCCAAAACTTCTGGCGGCACCATGGCTCTGGTGCAGACTCAGCCTCTAACTAAAATAAATATATTAAACTTTTTCTGGGATAAAGACGGCCGTCACGTAAGGCTGAAAATCCCGCTGGCATCAAGTGTCGAATGTCTAGAAAAGTAGGAGTCTTAGCCTGCTACTATCCAAAGGACATTCTAAGGCATGTAATGGGATCACTTTACATTTACCTTTTTTATTACTTTATAATACTATTATATTAATATGAAAGATTTAATTTGGCGCAACAAACATAAATCAATATAAAACAAAATCCACGTATACAAAACGTTAATTCGACCAGTTATCATATATGGGGCAGAAACTAGGGCTGATACAGCATCATCATCATCATCATCACTCCAAGGATTAGGCAATTGCCCGTTCCGACTTCATATTGCATCAGCCCAACGTCTTCTAGGTCTTCCAACATCACGCCTTCCTCTTGCTTGATAATTTCTGGCTAACAATGGATATCTCTCCTTGCTCATTCCATCCATGTGATCAATCCATTTCTGTCTGTAATTCGTGACTTTATCCAACAAAGGCTGTACTTTCAATTCTTCTCTTATATCCTCATTTCTTATTCTATCAAGTCTTGTACATCCTTTTACTTGTCTTAGGAACCGCATCTCTGCCGTCTGTATTCTATCCTTCTGTCTTTTCACTGGAGCCCAAGTTTCACATCCATACAATATTGTGGGAACCGCCATAACATTATACATTTTTATCTTGGTTTCTTTTCTAATTTTATTTTTGAATGTTCTCTGTATTGTTCCACACACCGTCTGAAATTTATTTATTTTGGAGTCAATATCTCTTTCCACATTGTAGCCAACATCACAGCCCAAATATTTGAAACTAGACACCTGTTCTATACTTTGATTTTCTAAAATAATTTTGGTTCTCACTGGATCTCTTCCTCTAAAAGCCATGGTCTTCGTTTTCCTTACAGAAATTTTTAGATCGTATAATTTACATATTTCATTTAATGCATGCATTGATTTCTGTAAGTCGTCTTCATTTTTCTGTATTATGATTACATCGTCAGCAAATAAAAGATTATTTATGCACATTTTATTATCCATTCTTATTCCTGGATTTACTAAAACTTTCCATTTATTAAAAATATCGTCTATATATATATTAAACAAAGTGGGTGATAAACTACATCCTTGTCGTAATCCAGTATTTGTTTTGATTGCATCTGTTCTTTTGAATCCGGTATCTATAATTATATTTGTGTCTTCATATAATGTCTTTATTGTTTCTACAAGGCACAGCGGGTATCCTTTCATTCGTAATATTTCCCATAATTTTTGTCTGTTTACTCGATCGAAGGCCTTATCCAAATCTATAAATCCTATGTGAGTTTCTAAGTTATGTTCTCTTCTCTTTTCTATGAGTTGTTTCAGTGTAAAGACATTGTCTATACATGACCTTCCCTTTCTGAATCCACTTTGATTTTCACTTATTATTACTTCTGTTATGTTTCTCAATCTATTATTTATTATTTTCGTATATATTTTGTAGCCAGTATTCATTAAGCTAATCCCTCTGTAATTCTCGCAATTTCTCCGGTCTCCTCTTTTGAATATATTCTTGACAATTGCTGTTTTCCAAGTGGTTGGAATCCCATAGGTCTGCCAACATATATTAATTAGATGAAGTATTCGTAGTTTACACAATATTCCACTATATTTGATTAATTCCATATTTATATTATCTAATCCTGTTGCTTTCCTATTCTTAGTGGTTTTCAAAGCCATTTCTAATTCATTTATGTCTATTACATCAATATTTTCCACTTTTATTTCTTCCTCATTGTTCTCTTTTCCTTCAATTTCCTCCTTTTTCCAAAGTTTTTCATAATGCTGGATCCATTCTTGTTCTGGGATTATATTCAATCTGGCAGAATCTTTCTCAGTCTGATTTAGATGTTTCACTAATTTATAACCTATTTCTTGTCTTCCATACATATCATGTTCTACTGAGCTTATAAATTTATCCCATGACTCCTGATGGGATTTTCTTATAATGCTTTTAGCAATTCTCCTTTTCATTTTATATTCTTCATAAGATTCTTCTGTTTTCAGTCGTAAGTATGTATGATATGCTTTTTGTTTTTCATTCACTGCATTTTGTATATTCGCATTCCAAGTTCTCAAGCCCTTCCTATTCCTTATTCTATTTTTCTTTCCTAATATCTCATTTGCTGTTTTATGTATTACATTTGATATATTTTCCCATTCAATATTTATATCTTCTGACGTCGCTATCTCTGATATATATTTATTCATTCTGCTTTCATAATGTTGTCTAATACTTTGATCTTGTAATAAATATATTTTATATACTTCTTCTTGGTTTCTTTTGTTCTTTATGTTATTTTTCCGCCATTTAGCTATTATGTTTATTTTGCTTATCACGAGATAGTGATCAGAGTATATATCGCTGCCTCTATGTACTCTCACATCTTTTACCAAGGCTCCTAGCTTGTTGTTTACGATTAAATAGTCAATTATTGATCTTGAGTTATATCCACTTCTTGTATATTTATGTATGTCCTTTTTTCGGAAATAGGTATTCATTATTTTTAATTGATTATAGGCTGAAAACTGTCTCAAATCCTGTCCATTTTCATTTATTGTTATTTCTCCATTATTTCCTATTACATTAGGTATAGGGACATTGCCTACTCTGGCATTTAAGTCTCCACTTATTATTAAATGATGATCTTTTGTATATTTATCAACTAATGTTTGTAATGTTTTATAAAATGTTTTTGTTTCTTCTTTCTTGCCTTCCTCTGGGGCATACACAGCAATTATCATCATATATCCTCTTTCAATTTTAAATCTGGCTATCAGGATTCTTTCATTTATAAACTCATAGCTATTCAATTTGTTCTTCCATTTTTCATCTATTAAAATTGCTACTCCACACTGCGCTCTTGTTGTCTGTTCTACTCCGCTATACAACATAGTATAGTGTTGTAAGTCCTTTGTTCCTTTTAGTTTCTTTTTTGTTTCTGTTATTGTTGCTATATTTATTTCTTTTTTCTTTAATTCTCTTTCTAATTCTTCTTCTTTTGTATTTATTCCCCTTACGTTCCAATTTCCTAATTTCAAAATGTCCTTTATTCCAAATCGTATCCTTTTATCTTGCTTGGGTCGGTTCCTTTTATGACATCCGGCTGATTTCCATGAAGCTTCTCAGTAAGATAAATGTCTCCTGGAAGCGTTACGAGCGCTTCGCAGGACAAGGATGGTGGAAGGGCTGCTTCCTCTGAGCCTCCAAACATGCTCCTCTGGGTATCCACCCCCCAAGAGAGGGCTGCTTCTTCCGCTCTTCAAGCCCTACAAGTTTAGCTGTGCTATTCCTTGTCGCCCTGTTGACCGTTGAAGACTTGACTTGACGAAGATGTGGCCGCCCAATATGGATACAGACGCCATTCCTTCGTTGTGAGCTATACTTAGTTCCCCTCGCCTCTTACCCACCAGCAAGATTAACCTAAGTCAATCTTCCCCAGTAGAGTCGTCTGGTTCATCGGGTACTAAGCCCCCCCACCACGTCAAGGTGATAGCTCCTGGGGGGGGGCTGATACAGCAAAAACTAAATAAATAATAAGCACATGTGTAGTGAAAATCTTAAGAACTATTCATGGGGAAAACATTATTTGATTAGAGGCAAATATCAAATTCAAAACATAACCAAATTTATTATAGTCAGACGAAACTATTGGAAAGATCATAAAGAAAGAATGGAATACAACATACTTGCAAAAAAGAGCTAAATAAGATAGACCAATGGAAGAGCAAGAGGAAGATCAGCCAAGAGATAGATGGACAGTGGCTGCACATCCAATACCTCCGAGGAGTGATTCGGGAAATAAAAGGATCAAAATCCTACAAATAAAGAACAAGAAGAAAGGAGAAGAATATTATTATGTTACTAATTACCGAAGAAAGAAGTTTAAATTTATTTTAAAGGAAGCTAAAACCCGAGTGTCTATAAACTCTTCTGGTAAGAAATATTATCATCATTGGGATATCGCTAATTCTTTTCTCCTTTTCAGTGTCGTGCAGCTACAATTTTTGACGAAGTATTATTAGATCGGTAAAATCTTGTATTGGTGGCTGGATATGAGACAAAAAGACAGAATCCTAATATAATAGACAAGCATCCGTGTATACGGAAAATTAAGTGGAAAATAGTGATGAGATCGGTGTTGCCTGAAAACGGATATGTCACATTGGATTATATAAGAACTAGTTGTGTTATTCCGCCGCTGGCGGTAGTATCGATAATAATGTTGTTTAAATACGACCCCAACAAAACACTGATTGAGAGAGATGGCTGCCATTTCCTGACATAACACTAAAATCTATTTAAAACCAGGAAGTCCAGCTTTTGATCCGCTGTCAGTACATTTACAATGAGTTTTCTCTTTTGTTTTACCGTTTTTCAATAACTGATAAAATGATCCATTCTCCAATTCTAAGCAAGTCCTTCCTTCCATTATTACAGAATAAATTGAAATGATTTAAATCAAGTGCTCCCAATTTGAATAAACTTTAATTTAGCGACTGTACAGATCGTTGTAGTTGAAGATGGACATTCTCACCCGCAATAGTAATTTAGGGATACAGGCTGAAGACGTTCATACGTTTCACTATATTATATCCGTTCATCTTTATATAGGCCTATAAAAAATCAACCTGCGAATGTTTGTGCTCGCAAAATTCCAAAAGTGGTCGGTTGATTGACTTGAAATTTTGTGCACACAGGTTTTAAAGTATGGCGTGTGTTTAGCCGCCTTGTATTATGTTCTAAAACCTATAGGTGTAGGAATTCACCTGAGAGAAAAAATGAAAAAATCCCTCTAGCAGTCGCAATTTTCGATGTTTAACAACGAAACTTTGTAAATGCTATTAAAATAAACCGAGATAGATATTGTAAAAACATTAGCGAAATCAGACCATTAAAAATGGGAATTTACCTGAAATCAGAAATTAAAAATTGACTCTAGCAACCACCACCTTTGTGCATACAGGTTTTCAGGCACGAATAATTTTTAGTCGCTATATAATATACTCTAATACCATTAGGTGTAGAATTTGATCTGAAACGAAAATTAAGAAATAATCTTCTTCTTCTTCTTCCGTATGCAGTATTGGGTGATGATGCCCGTTCTGCGACTACAAAACTGATCTTTCCATCGGTTGAAGGGTCTTCCGAGGTCTCTTTTGCCTTTAGGGTTGAGGTGGTAAATCATCTTTGGTAAACGGGAATTTGACATTCTCTGGACGTGTTGGAACCATATTTAATCTGACTATTTAACTCATGCCCCAAATGGGAGTCAATGACCAATCACTTTTCAATGATTTCTGTTTTGCAACCAATCAGAGTCGTGTTTCACCAAATATTTATCAGTGTTATAATTACCATATTAAAGAAAGCTCCTCCTTACAATGTTGCGTTCCTTTGGCAAAAAATAGTATGATCTGGTTGCAGTGATAAACAAATGAAGCAGTAGAAGCGTACCTATCGTTTCTCATTCGTTTTCAAATTCTCATTCGTTTTCAAACATCGCCGTTTACATTAAATATATAAATATTTTAAAATAACTATAGTTAAATAATGATTTGTGAGTAAACAGCTTAATTTTATTCGTTAAATAGTCCTAACAAATGCCACTCTTGATTTCCAAATTCTCTAGATAAATTCACTCCTCACTTCGTGAGTCGTGAATTTATCGATAATTTGGAAATCACTCGTGGCATTACTTATGATAATTTTGTATATGTTCCACCATTTCCCTACTATTCCACTGCATGCTTATCTTATCACTCTTCATTCTATCCCTTAAAGTTACTCCTGTTCAGCTGGCCCGGCTGATAGTACCACGTGAGAGCCCCTTGCCAGGGAACGGTGAAGACCTCAACGGCAATGAAGGCGGAGAGGGATACCCTTAATACGGCAGATTTGGCGGAAGAGGCACTCTACCCTCACTCAGGGAAAGAGAGAGGAACCGCTGTCTTGCGGAGAAGGAGAAACTTCAAAGGCTAAGGGAGCATCCCCTACAGAAAAGCATGCCTGTCCAAGAGGCATTGAGGTGGCAACCCCACCACTGGACTTACCCAACTATAGGCTGGTAACCTTTAATGGGGACAACTTTAAATACTAGAAAGACTACAAAAAATAAGCATTAAGAAATAATACTTTATTTAATTAGGCGTACTAGTGCACGCCCTGTATTAGCTAGTAATCAATGTGTAGTCTGATATTAAAATATGATTATGAAATGACACTTTTAAAAATATGAATTTACACATTGACACAAGATTTTACATGTTCTTGGAATTTATATTAAGGACGATTGAGCAAAATGTTAATTTTAAGAACTACATTACATCATCATCACCGACATTTTAAGTTTTAGGCTCAGCTGAGTCTGTTCCTACATCTAAAGAGGTTCATTTCTCCAGCGTCGTTTAGATCTTACTCTGGTTTGTGTCGTTTAGGTTGATACCGGAATATCTTCTTTAGTAAACTATATTAATTAATTCTGTGGAAGTGATTTATTGGGTATGTTTGGATATCTTCTACTATGTTTTGAACTTTTAGTCTCTCGCGAATGTCAGCGTGGCTCTAGTTTACGAACACTTACCCTTGATTTTTCTGTTTATTGTTGTGAATTATAACTCTTCTTCTGTATTTAGTAACATTTTTAAATATTTTAAAATATTTAAAACAATTTTTATAACTTTATTTTAGAATTTTTAAGTATTTCTTCAAATACACATATTGTGACATTTGAAGAGAAAAATTATACGCTCAGACCGGGACTTGAACCCGGGACCCTTGGTTCTCTAGACCAAGTGCTCTACCAACTGAGCTACCTGAGCAAGTACCGATCTAAACGCAAATCTTTCTCTATATACATTGTAATTCCCGTCCACCAAATGCTATGAAGCCATGCTTCTATCTTGCAAATGGCGGCTCCTTTATTAAGAAGACATATTTGGGAATTATACATTATAGCCAGTACGGCTTTTTCATGTTATTATTATTATTGATTTCGTACATCTCAATGATGGATAAATCATATTTGAAGAGAAAAATTATACGCTCAGACCGGGACTTGAACCCGAGACCCTTGGTTCTCTAGACCAAGTGCTCTACCAACTGAGCTACCTGAGCAAGTACCGATCTAAACGCAAATCTTTCTCTATATACATTGTAATTCCCGTCCACCAAATGCTATGAAGCCATGCTTCTATCTTGCAAATGGCGGCTCCTTTATTAAGAAGACATATTTGGGAATTATACATTACAGCCAGTACGGCTTTTTCATGTTATTATTATTATTGATTTCGTACATCTCAATGATGGATAAATCATATTTGAAGAGAAAAATTATACGCTCAGACCGGGACTTGAACCCGGGACCCTTGGTTCTCTAGACCAAGTGCTCTACCAACTGAGCTACCTGAGCAAGTACCGATCTAAACGCAAATCTTTCTCTATATACATTGTAATTCCCGTCCACCAAATGTATATAGAGAAAGATTTGCGTTTAGATCGGTACTTGCTCAGGTAGCTCAGTTGGTAGAGCACTTGGTCTAGAGAACCAAGGGTCCCGGGTTCAAGCCCCGGTCTGAGCGTATAATTTTTCTCTTCAAATATGATTTATCCATCATTGAGATGTACGAAATCAATAATAATAATAATAACATATTGTGATGATTACTTGCTATTTTCTCCAGAGAGTATATTACATGGTTGGAACCAGTGGGTAATCGATGGTTGCGATTATTAAGGAGTGAAAAAAGGTCGTTTCATGGGATCCACCCTAGGTTAGAGTAATTGAATTAGGTTAAGTATGTGTTAGTTAGCGTTTAGGTTCATTACATTTTAAAAGTGTCTAAAATACAAAAAAAAAAAAAAAAAGATAATCGATATGTCGTTCGATTATGGGTTATCGCTGGCTCTATAAACTCTGGCGCATGCGAACTGTTGTTCTGTAGGACTTGGAAAATATATCAGGTGTTTTAAAGTAAACTTTTTCCGTCAGCCTTTCTCTTTTTATCCAATCTATATAGACCTAAAAGAGGACACAAAAATGTAATCTGTGCAGCTGCATTTCTTTTGGATAATTCCTCTAGAAGTTCCTCTGTTTTGTGATTGATACCTCTGATATTCCAAGTAGCCAAATTTATTTTTCTTCTTATTATTACAGTGTGTTTGCTTTTAGTCTTCAATGTTATTATCAAACCGGCTTTTCTTGATATTATTGCGATTAGTGTGAGTTTCCCTTGAGCAAATCACCAGTCCACCGCAAGGTACTTCTTGTGATGGGGCTGCCACCTTTCATCCTTCTGGCTGCATGGAATTTCCTCCGTTCTTCATGTTGCAGTTACACAGCTGATTCTGGATCCCCTTAGCCACTATAAGTAGTGCCCATCTTCGCAATGTGGGTGTGTTATTAAGTGTTACTTGAGTGTACATAGTTAAATATGTCCCTTATGCAACCTTCTTCTTTTTCTTCTCCTTCTTCTACGTCACAAAGTTAGTCCATTGACCTGTTTCCACATCAAGAGACTGTGTTTCTCCATCCAATTATGGAGCGCTCAACATTTATTCTTCCTTTGGGTTCGTAGTGAAGCAAAATTTGTGGGAGTCCATTAGGTGCCATTCTTTCTACGGGGTGAATCATAAATATGGCTATACGTTTGATCGCGTTGTGTGATGAAAATATTACCATTACAGGAAATATGAAATTACCGTTGGAAATACAATTATTCAAATTACAACAATGGAATAAAACAAAACAGTGTAGAACTTACGTCATTAGTCAAAATGGCGTTTAATATGCAACAGCAAATTACAATTGCTGCATGGGCAATAACGTATGCTAATGATCGTGAGGCCGCCAGACGTGAGTTTAACGTAGCATTGCAGCCGTCGACTGTGGGGAAGTGAAGAAAACGACTGTTGGAAACGGGAAGGATGCAAAAAATCAAGCCTCCTAGAAGGCCTCGCATTAGCACGGATGCAGAAACAACGAAGATAATTGTGGAGGCGTTCGACGCTAACCCGCCAAGCTGCACGTGAGCTTCATATCAGTCAATCGAGTGTGTGTCGTGTTTTGAAGCGTGAGAAGTACCACCCCTTCAAACCGATTCGTGTCCACGAACTTAATGAAGACGACCCTGACAGGCGGATTGAATTTTGTGAATTTGTTGTAAGGGAATTAGCAAACGACGAACATTGGTACAGAAAATTGCACTTTTCTTATGAAACTGTTTTCCATGTGAACGGACGTGTTAATCGACACAATTGTCACTATTATGGTAAAGAGAATCCTAATGTTATTGAAGAGACACGTTTAAGATGCGGCAAAGTCACTGTTTGGGCTATGATCGGATGGGAAGGACTGTTCGGAATGCAAATTTTGGATGAGACTATTAATGGTGATCGGTATAGTGATGTCCTTAGAAAAATTGTCCTGCCGGCAATTCAAAGTGCTGAACATGAACAATGTTTATTCCAGCAGGATGGTGCGCCTCCTCACTATGCAATTGCGGTGGGGGAAATTTTGAATGATTATTTGCAAAACAGGTCGGTGGGAAGAAGAGGCCCCATTGAATGGCCAGCCCGTTCCCCTGACCTCAAAGCATGTGACTATTGGTTGTGGAGTTATTTGAAGGAGGTTTATGCCCGAAAACCTCAAGACGTCGACATGCTGAAATTAGTGATTGAGGAAGAAATTAGAGCTATTCCTCTAAACATGTATCATAACGACTTCCCAAAGCGTTGTCAATTATGCTTGGATGCAAATGGCGAACAGTTTGAAGCAATAAAGTGACTTGCTTTGTGTTGTTGTAAGTGATTTGTTTTGTTCTATTGTAATTTGAATGATTCCCTTTCCAATGATAACATCATATTTCCTTTAATAATAATATTTTCGTCACAAAATGCGATCAAACGTATAGCCATATTTCTGAATCATCCTGTATATGTTGGAGCCAGTTAGATCTTGAATTCTGAATTTTATCTATGACACTGTAGATGTTTAATTCGGTTTCTTATTTCTTCATTATATTACTTAAAAATAAAAGTATAGTGTATTATTTTGTTTAATTTTAAATTGCATTTGTATTTGGTTGTCAGAAGATGTATGTACATTAAGAGACTAATAATAAAAATATTGTATTTTCAATTGAAAAGGTATATATATTAGCATTTCTTTTTCTACTTCTTATTCTTTTCATTTCCTTTATGTTGCTAGGTGTTGGATTCCTTCATCCACTATTTTCTTTCAGCAGTCGTTTCCCGAATGTACAGAAATGGCTTACCATTAGCGTGATAATTCCCTCCATATACGGATACTAATTCAATCTACGTTTGTCTATAACGTTCCCTTTGGAATTCTATCTTCCGCGATTGTCCAAACCTGGGAAGTTGTTTTCTCTCAATGAATTCTTGTAGGGTTTTTTCTTATTACACTGTTTTTAATGTGATCCTTCTGGCGTATCCGGTCATTCTTAACCAGCCTACTTCTTTTCAACAGCAATCATGTGTTAATATATCATTAATATTAATAATTTAAATAATTTTCAATAAAAAGTACTGATTTATGATACTGTAACTAATATCTTACTGGCATAATCTATCTAAACTGATCGCCCGTACATAAGGTCTCCATCCATATCCTGAGCTAATATTTTCGGCCATTCTCTGTAAATTTCATTTTCAACAAATTTTCATTAATTTTATTCTCCATTTCATTTTTAGCTTACCTACTGGTCGCTTTTCTTCTGGTTGTTCGAAGGTTGTTTCTGTGCTCATACTAATGTATGATACAAATGATCTTATTGTCTTAAACTATAAATATCGTATATTTTAATTCGTTTTAATCTCCATTTTTATAGGGATTAACCACTCATGGAACTTAGTCTATGCATATTGACCCTATGTTGACCATAGATAGGCCTAAACTGTATCAAAGTAGCATACCTCCCTATATCTGTAGTTCGCAAAGTCCTTGTATTATATGGAGCCTCTTTAACTCTACAGCTATGAAGAAACCCTTAGTACAATGCCGCATACACTTAGGTCCTCGAGTCGTCCTTATCTTCAGCTAATTGAATCTAGTTTGCATCTCATAATATCCAATTTCCTAAGATCCATAACTCTCCGCCTATCAGTACATAATCCTAATTATTTTCCAACAAGAATTTTCCTATATACAATTGTACTACATATTTATAAGGTCTTTAAATGCAGAAAACATGTTTGAAATTATTGTCTTCTTCTTCTTCTTCTTCGCGGTTTAGGCTTATTTTCTAGCCTGTTCCGGCTCAAAATTGCTGCTCTTTCCATCTTTTCCTTGGGCTTCCCAAACTTCTTCCTCCTCGTGGTGAATAGTTGTATTCTGCTTTTTGGTATTCTATCCTCAGTCATCCTTGCCAAGTGTTCTTTCCAGTTTGTTCTGTATTTCTCTACTGTTGTGTTTAATTCCTCTACTTTTAGTTGTTGTCTTATTTCTGTGTTATGTTTTTTGTCTGTTCTTTGATATCCCGCTATTGGTCTGAGGAATCTCATTTCAGCAGCTTGTATTCCGGCAGATTGTTGTGATGTCACTGTCCATGTTTCGGATCCATAAGTAATAATAGGCACTGCCATTGTCATGTATAATTTCATTATAGAGTCTTTCCTGGCTTTATTTTTCAAAGTTCTTTTTAGTGTTCCTGTTATATAATTAAACTTATTTAGTGTGTTATTTATATCTGTTTCCGCTGTGTGTGAAATGTCGCAACCTAGGAAGTTATATCTTTCTATTTGTTCTATTGATTTATTTTCTAATATTATATTTGTCCGATCTGGATGATCACCCTTGAAGGCCATTGTTTTTTAATTTTGTGAGGATATTTCCATGTTGCATCTTGTTGATATTTCATTTAGTTTATATAGCATTATTTGTAGTTCGTCCTCTGTTTTTGCTATTAAAATATGATCATCTGCAAAGGCTACTGTTTTTATTACTATATTTCCTAAGTTATTGAAATTATTGTAAATAAAATATTTTAACATGACTGTAGTGGCAGAAGTAAGTAGAATGCAAACATGTTAATGAGTTTGGTTTTAATGACACTGATTGAGGAATTCGAGAATACAATAATCCCGTTGTTAATAGAGGAAGTTTGTGCAACTGGCCATCCCTCATGTTTGAATTACAATTAAAACAATGAAGCATACCATTATCTTTCAGCAATGAGGAAATTATATAATTTGTATTGGTGGGGAGAGGATATAGTTATGTCATACAACTATTACAAATCAAATTTCCTTTACTCCATCCTGATTAATTGAGTGAAACATGGGGGTAAATTAGTCCCAAAAAATGCTTGTCCATGTACGACCAAATCCAGGATATCCAACTGTAAATGTTAGGGTTCCATGAATTTTCTGTAAACAACAAAAAAGAACTGTCCCTGATAAGGGTTCCTTTTAGGATGGGTCTCCTAATTAATTTAATTTTTAATAATTTTCGTTTTTTAATACATTTTTGAAACGCACTTAATTTTCTATGATTGAATATATAAATTGTTAATAATACATAAAGATGATTTTTAAAATAGTATATTTTATTTATAGTTTGCAATGAAATGTTGAATGTATTTAAAGTGTTGGAAATTGTTCCACTAAATATAGCATCAAACACCTACCGGATCTTGGCATTGTATTTTTAATATAGGTGTTGACAACATGGTTGTAAACAATTTCTTCTCACGCCAGACTTCGTGTGGATGTTATTTCAATTCAAAGCGAATAATTATGGGATCAAGTACTAAACTCATGTATTTCTGATGATCAACAAAGACGATATATTTTCTTCTGGATCAAACGCGATCATCTCGTTGCTCTACGGACATAACTCGAGTTGCTCTGCTGTCATTAGCGAGAAGCACGAGGTAGGGGGAGTGACAGACTGGGATTGTCAAGACTCTGGCAGTTCGTAGAATTATGTAAAAGTAATGTTGTCATACGAATTGATTTGAATGCATTATTATTGTTACTATTATTATTATTATTATTATTATTATTATTATTATTATTATTATTATTATTATTTTAATTGCGGATGAGCCCATGTAGGACTACGCAAAGTACTTAGAGGCGTTTCCTTTGAGCCCAAATTTCTTTTATTCATTTGCTATGAGCTTGTTTTCTATCATCTGTCCAAGTTGTTCCAGTTTTTTTCTTCGGTTTGTCCTCTTGGTCAATTTGCCACTTATTCACCTTAATTCTAAATATATCTCTGTTTGGGTTATCTTCTTTAGTAATTCCTGCCAATTTTAAGTCCTTTTTGACTTCATCAATCCACTTCATAGTATCCACTGGAGCTTTACTTCTGTTTTCGTAGAATTCCATTATTTGTTTTGTAAGCCTATTTGAGTTCATTCGTTTAATATGGCCATAAAAATTTAACCTTCGTTTTCTAATATCACTATGAATGTCTTTTTATATTTTTATTTCCTTTTTACTTCTGAGTCTAAATGCTTCACCTATGACTTGTGGACCTAAAACGTTTCTTATAATTTTGCATTCTTTTTTTCACTATATTTTCGATATCTTTTTTTCTGTTCAAAATTAGTGTTTCTGCTCCATAGAGGCACTCTGGTTTAATTACAGTAGTATAGTGTCTAATTTTGTATGTAAAAATATGCATTTTTTATTATAAGTGTTGTGAGTAAGCCGAAATGCTGTTTCCATTTTTTGGCATCTACTTTTATTGGCTTTAGTTTCAATTCCATTTTCCTGAATTATTTCACCAAGATATTTAAATTGTGAAACTCGTTTAATTTTTCCATATTTGGTTTCCAGGTATTTTGGTGCTTGTTTATTGCATGAAATATATTTCGTTTTTTCAAAAGAAATCTGCGGACCAACTTTCTCTGCAATGTCATTTAATAATTCAATCTGTTTTTTTGCTGTTACAACGTCACGGGTTAAGATTGCTCGATCATCAGCATATGCTAGGCAATCAATCTTCATATTATAATAATAATAATAATAATAATAATAATAATAATAATAATAATTATTATTATTATTATTATTATTTAATACACAAGTGATCTTCTTGGTGATAAAATATTAAAATATATATGCAGTCAATATGCCCATTTCACCAATTAATGTTTTAAAATGGTCATACCATGACCATTTTAAAACATTAATTGGTGAAATGGGCATATTGACTGCATATATATTTTATTATTATTATTATTATTATTATTATTATTATTATTATTATTATTATTATTATTATTATTATTGTTGTTGTTAATGACACTGAACGTCAACTATATGAAGACTTCAAATAGGCATTCTATTCAATTAAAGGGAAGAAATTGTATAGTATCATGCTGAAGTTCAGAATTTCTTTAAAAAATATTAGTTAGACTTATTCGAAAGTGTCTACACGACACAAATGAGCAGGTGGGGAAATAGCTTTCAGATAGTTTTGAAATTTGCAATAGGTTAAAGCAAGAAGATTCATTATCTAATCTTCTACTACTCAATTTTATATTACAGTGGAACATGCCATCAAAATTTTAGAGGAAAAAGAAGACTTACAAATCAATGGTATTAATAATCTGTTTATTCTGATGTATTATTAGGCGATAGAGAGGATTAACTAAGGGACAACATGCACATTCTGATGAGTAGAGCGCGGAATTTTATGAAATTTCATGTTTTAAACTATTTGTCAGAGAGCGCTGAGACTAAGTATCTTTACATTTAATGATATGTAGAATCAAATAAGACCAACAAAAAACTTCATATTTCATAATATTTTAGCAAAATGTTCATATTTTAGTGAAAATTTCATACTCCTTCATATTTTTCAACTTTCAAATTCCCGTACTTTTTTTTCAATAAAAGTTCTAGGAATTCATTAAAATATTTCTTGAAATAAATGTATTTATGTAATTTTTGACAGTGTAACGTGGTAGACAAGTGAAAATTCTTCAGTATTCCTTCTGAACAAGATAGATAGATTTTATAAAAGCAAATAATTAGATGAGGAGTCACAGAGTGACAGTGTTAGATGGAGGTTTCTGTCCTAAACTCGATCCCCAGACAAGAACATGAGCCTAGATGAATAAGGAAAAGAATGTTGGAATATTCTATAGTCAGGTAAAATAGCTGTCACTCGTTATTGTTACCTGAGAGCAGTCCTTACTTTCTGAACAGATTACAGCATTTAAATATAGGAGAGACTGCTGGTAACTTGAAGCAGTAAAGTAAAGTAATCCCACTAAAGGCCTCAAAAGGTCCTTGGGGTAGTAGGAGGATAAGGCTACCACTTTTTCTGGACAATCGGCACTTGATGTCAGCCCTGCATGACAGCCGCCTGTACCCCCAGAACAAGCGTCTGATACTCATTTCCGTTTAAGTGGTTTGTGAAATTAGTAAAGTTCATGTAGGTAAGGGCATCAAACTATCGAATATAGCATGATACAAGTATGCTGCCTTAACATTGTGTGATGTTGAGCATAATTTTTCATCGTGCAAAACAATTTTGACCAACAGGCCTTATAGTTTACTATCAGAAAATATAGAAAAAAACTTCTGTGTATTACAAACAGAATTGACAATTGGATTGTTCAAAACAGAATTAGACAAAGATTATGGACCTGTTAGACCCATTTCATGAAAAAAAAATGCTAGAATAATTCTTAACTACATTTCACCATGTTTGAAGTTCAATATTAAAAGTAACATTAATTGCAAAGAGAGTACTGAAACAATACCTGGAATCAATTATGGACTAATAACTTTTAATATCTTGTTTCTCCAATATGACATCCGGAATGTTTTACTTGTATTTTAAATCGTCCAATTTAATGTTATTGTTACACTTGCATCTCCAGGAATTTAATATCTTTATGCAATGTAAAAACAGCAATAATCCAAACTATACCCGTTCTAAACTTTGTTAGTGCTATATTTCATGGAAACCTGCTTGTTTTGGTTACAATTTTTTCTTTCTTGTATATGTTTGGATTTCATAATTAAATATCATTCAGTACATTAATTAATTGCATTATATATAACCTCTCAGTTTTTATTTATGAAGGTAAAGTGATTCCACTACAGTCTTGGGAGGCCTTTGGGGTTAGTGGCATGTTGAAGCTCCCATCTTTCTAGACAACAGACATGAGATGTCTGCTGGATTGTCGGATCTACCTTATGGCCGCATTTGTGCCCAGAACATGCATCTAGTACTCACTTCCATTAGGATCTGAGACCCCAAGTCCACAATGCCACCTGAAGGTCTGGTTCAGCAATATCGAGACTCGAACCCACGACTTTCCTGTTTGTACCACGTTTCCTTATACAACTACACTATGGCGTGATCCAATAAAATTGTTTCAGATCATGAATATATTTTATATTGGGTCAGAATTTATGAAAAAGCTAATTAAAATTGAAATACAGTGAATATCTTGATTTCTTGAGCTATAAATAAGTTATGTTTGTCTCATTTATGTGCTGGTATGTACACTTATAAGTTATAGTGGACCTATGTATATAAATATATGTAAAAAGTTTAGAAAATAGTAGCTTCATAATATTTTTGCGTTATAATTTTCATATTTTTCATATTTTGTCTTTATGATTTCATATTTTCGTGTAATTTTCTTCATATAATTCCTCGCTCTACTGATGAGTAATACTAAGGAATTGAGGCTGCAAGTAAATTCAATAAAATAAATATATGATCACACATAGAAATACATTATATAATTTAAATGAAAACTCTGTGACAAATGAGGGAAATTTTAAAGAAGTGGCTGAATTCAAATAGTTAGGAACAATAATTACAAACAGGAATGAGGTGTAGAAAGATATTAAACATAAACTTAATTCAGAAAATGCATGCTATTTTCCATTATAGGGACTTTTGTCATCCCTTCTTCTTCTTCTTCTTCTTCAATAGTTGCTACAACTTCATAGAAGTTTTGACCTCCTCAACTATATTCCGCCATTCGTTTCGATTTTGGATATGCCTTCGCCAGTTCCTTATTTCTAGCTTTCTTATATCTTCAATTTCATCATCTCTCCACATATCTTTTGTCATCCCAACTTCTCTAAAAAAAAGTTAAACTCAAAGTATATAAAAGAGTTATTCTCCCATTTATATTATATAGATGCAAAACATGGACTTTTAATTTAAGAGGGGAGAAAAGATTACGAGTATTCGACAATAAAGTTCTTAGAAAATAATTTGGACCAAAGAGAGACAAACATACAAGTGAATGGAGAAGACTATGTATCAGTGAGCTATATGATTTTACGGGAAGCCAGGTGTAATAAGAACAGTTAAGTCTCATAGACTGCGATGAGATGTGGCACGAATGGAGAATGAAAGAGGGCATGGAAACTCCTTGTAGGAAACCCAGAAGGAAAACGTCCAAACATATCATCGCAGAATATATTTCATCTTATTCATTTCATAAAGTAAAGATGGGTAAATACAATAAAACTAAAATAAGGTCTTAATATCCGAACCAAACTCAACTAATTTAATCTAATCTTATCTGTTTTTCATTATGTTAGTTCGTTCATCTTATTCTGGTTTTACAGAGGAGGGCACTTCTTTAGAAATCTATTTATTGGCATTTGCAAAGTGTCAATACTAGTAAAATTTATATCAAATTCCGTTGAGTTGAGTAGTCATATGATGAAAGTTAAAAATTAAAATGTACCTGTTGGCAGGTGCCGTCATCCTCAACTTCGTTAAAATATTGTATATAAAATTAACTGGAGTGCTTTCGGAAGTTATCTTCCATCTTCAGCAGGTTGAGCTTCCTCTACTCGTTGTTGTTGTTGTGTACGATGATATATACTCCAACTGTTTGTAGCAGCAACTGACTTGTTTTTGACGATCTCGTATAATGGGTTTGACTGGGGTGCGTTCTCATTAAGAAGTGAGGTGTTGTTTGTTTCCTTTATAATTTCGAGGTCTTCAAATATATTTGAAGGTGCGTTCTCATTAAGAAGTGAGATGTTGTTTGTTTCCTTTATAATTTCAAATATATTTGAAGACCTCGAAATTATAAAGGAACAAACAACACCTCACTTCTTAATGAGAACGCACCCCAGTCAAACCCATTATACGAGATCGTCAAAAACAAGTCAGTTACTGCTACAAACAGTTGGAGTATACATCACCGTACACAACAACAACGAGTAGCGGAAGCTCAACCTGCCGAAGATGGAAGATAACTTCCGAAAGCGCTCCAGTTAATTTTATATACAATATTTTAACGAAGTTGAGGATGACGGCACCTTCCAACAGGTACATTTTAATTTTTAACTTTCATCATTTGCAAAGTGGGTTATCAAATTTTCTAAATAGTAACTTGAAATATGATACGTTGTACGAAGTTGATTTTTTATATACGTCCCCGACATAGGCATATAAACGGATCAAGTTAAAGTAGATGTTAATAAAAATTATTTTTGAAAGCTTTACAATTTAATCTTCGTTAGTTTGATGTAAAAACCTTTTTCTGGGCTTTATATTATACCATATATTTAATTAAAAATAGAAAATTCCGCACATTTTTATGTATACACCTTTGTCTGAAAATATTAATTAAAGTTCACATATCTTCAGGCAAATATTTAATTTGAATGCAGTGCAAGAACCAAATGATCCAGCCATGTTTTATCCCAGTCCTTAAAAAACAAAATGCCGGAAGCCTTCTATTTAATTCATTTTTAAATTCCAGTTCATTGCCGTTTACACTCTGATTAAATTGCTGGGTTTTGTATTTTAGTACAATTTAAACTCGAGATTAAAATTCAATGAAATGTTATGGAAAATATAAAAAAAAAACTAAAATTATGAGTATAATATATTTTATAATAAATATATTGAATAACGGTCTAGAAATGAGTCTCAAAGGGAAAATATTGCGTGTAGGGACAGAAACATTCAGAATTTGTTCAACAATGTATACAGTACTTAATTAATTTTTCAGCGGAAAATTTGCCAAAGTAATTTCATCATCTTCAAACATTTTATATAAATGATGAATGTATTAGGTTTCTTCTTTAGAATATTAGTCTCCCATTTGATAAGGTTGAATGCTTTTTGTCATGGTTGTAGGCTATATTGGTAACGTCATATATTGCCTTCTTTCTTAAAATATAAAAAAAAACATACGCCCATTTTATCTTGTACAGGCATTTAATAAAATTCTAACAGTGCTTCTATGCGGGTTAATACAAATGAACATGTACATGCGGGTAGAGATTTCTCATATCTCTCTCTCTCTCTCTCTCTCTCTCTCTCTCTCTCCTCTCTCACACACACACACACACACACACACACACACACACACTCTCTCTCTCTCACACACACACTCTCTCTCTCTCTCTCTCCTCTCTCTCTCTCTCTCTCTCTCTCTCTATTTTCCCTTCCACACTCATTTTTTGTCTCCTTTCCCTCCACCATCTATTGTTCTTTCTCTCTCTTCTTCCTTTCTTTCTCTTTCTCTTTCTTCATTCCCTTTCCTGAAAAATCTACTGTTGTACCAACTCACATAGTTAATGATTTTTTCCTTATTTTTTATTCGTCATTCCCTTCTCCAAGCAATGTTTAAAACGCACTTCATTTAAAAGAAAATACAAAGTAAGCTTAACCCAATATTACGCATATTTACAGAGAGGAACTGTTCTCTATGTCTTATTGTCTGCTTGGTTTTATCCCTTTAAAATTAAATTTTACATATAAAATCCACGAACATAGATTACTTTTTGTTTAACCTCCCTTTTTACCTGTCCTAACTCTTTTCGAATCTTACAGAAACAAATGTCGGGAGGGGATTTTTAACCCTTAAATTGGCTTTGTATCCTATATGATAGATTGATTGATTTAATTTTTTAATATTTCTAATAAAACACAAGAAAATTAACAAGTAGAAATTTCTTAAATGTGTGTCGAACTACATTACATATCTAATAATTTACAGTTATATATGGTTTTGTTTTCACTGAGGTCCGCCATATTTCAATAACTATCACGAGACATTAGCAATTTGCTAATTGAAGGGTTAACTCTGGTAACATTTATACGTATTTTGACATACAAGTTTGGATCAGCTCAGTATCGAGTTATCTGATACATCCACATCAAACAAATCAATTATATTATGGACGGATGGTTATGATGGCCGCTGGTGTTCAAAAACCTTTGATCCTAACATTCCCTGACATTTTTCTTACATTAGAAAGAAATAAGGGAAATTATGGGTGTACAAGAGGAGCCGGACATCATAGACATTATAGAAAAGAAAAGATTGCAGTGGCATGGTCATGTCAAAAGAATGCCAGAGCAAAGATTGCCAAAAATTGTTATGGAATGGATCCCAATGGAAAGGAGGAAGAGAGGAAGACTGAAGAAAACTTGGATAGAAGGGGTACACGCAGCTATGAATATCAGAGGAATGGAGGAAGATCAATGGATAGACAGAGAGGAATGGCGTTTGGTTTCCGGAAGACGGCGGCAGCTGCCATGATACCGGATGATGATAATGATGATGATAGAAGAAAAACTCCGAAAATGCCTTAGCCAAGAAACTTGTTCAGAAAAAAAGGTTCATGGACTATCTTATAAAATTATAATTTAATTGTTTAATTATATAGTAATATTAATCATTTATTTATTTAAACTGGCAGAGTTAAAACCATAAGGTATTATTTTCCATTAACCAGCGTTTATATTAAATACAGAAAATATTTACATATGATCATAATATATTCAAAAATACCATTAGGTTAATTAGGTAGTCGGGGGCACGCCGTAGCGTAGTGGTTAAGGCACTGAGCTACAAGCCGGAGGGTCGAGGGTTCAAGTCCCGTTGTGGTCAGGATTTTTAAACTGACCCAAACTCTCTGGCGGCACTATGGCCCTGGGGTCGGCTCAGCCTCTAACGGAAATGAGTACCAGACGCTTGTTCTGGGGGTAAAGGCGGCCGTCACGCAGGGCTGACAACCCGGCTGACAAAGTGCCGATTGTCTAGAAAAAAGTGGGAGCCTTAACCTCCTACTACCCCAAGGGCCTCCGGGCCTGTTGTGGGATCACTTTACTTTTTAATTAGGTAGTCAAAATAATGTTTTTATAGGCCTACCAATTATTTATATTTCTCCATACGTTACCGCCCAAATTTGTTATAATTATATTATTATTATTATTATTATTATTGCTATTATTATTACTATTATTATTATTATTATTATTATTATTATTATTATTATTATTATTATTATTATTATTATTATTATTATTATTATTATTTATCATAAGTAATGCCACGAGTGATTTCTAAATTATCGATAAATTCACGACTCACGAAGTGAGGAGTGAATTTATCTAGACTATTTAACTGATGCCCCAAATGGGAGTCAATGACCAATCACGTTTCAATGATTTCTGTTTTACAACCAATCAGATTCGTGTTTCACGAAATATTTATCAGTGTTATATTTACAATATTAAAGAAAGATCCTCCTTTTTAATATTCTGAACAGGTCCGACCATTATTTTGCAGTGACTGAGCCTATAAGAAATACGACTACCAGATCGTATATATAGTGCATAGATGTCAACACATAGCGCTTGCAGGAGTTAATATAAAAACATTTGTAGCAATTTAATATACCACCAAAAAAAGAAACCACTGTTTGCACTTTCTTAAATGCATTTTTTTTTCCAGGTAATAATCCAGAAAAATATAATTGTCATATTTACATCATACGACATCAGAAATGAATTAATATACAGTTTGATGTGTTTCATTTTTTCTCCACTAGAGAGCATTCTTACAATATTGCGTTCCTTTGGCAATAAATAGTATGATCTGGTTGCAGTGATAAACACAAGAAGCAGATGAAGCGTACCTATCGTTTCTCATTTGTTTTCAAACATCGCCGTTTACATTAAATATATAAATATTTTAAAATAACTATAGTTAGATAATTATTTGTGAGTAAACAGCTTAATTTTATTCGTTAAATAATCCTAACAAATGCCACTCCTGAATTCCAAATTCTCTAGATAAATTCACTCCTCACTTCGCGAGTTCCGTGAATTTATCGATAATTTGGAAATCACTCGTGGCATTACTTATGAGAATTTGGAAATCAAGAGTGGCATTTGTTAGGGCTATTTAACGAATAAAATTAAGCTGTTTACTCACAAATCATTATTTAAATATAGTTATTTTAAAATATTTATATATTTAATGTAAACGGCGATGTTTGAAAACAAATGAGAAGTGATGTTTGAAAACAAATGAGAAACGATTGTTACGCTTGTTCATTACTGCAACCAGATCATATTATTTATTGCCAAAGGATCGCAATATTGCAAGAATGCACCCTAGTGGAGAAATTTATAACCAGCATTATAGGTATTAATTAATTTTTGATGTCCTATGATGTAAATATGTCAGTTATATTTTTCTGCAATGTTATTTCCAGGGAAATAATTCGTTTAAGAAAATGCGAATAATGGTTTCTTTTTTTTATGGTATAATCAATTGCTACAAATGTTTTTATATTATCTTCCGCAAGCACTCTCAGCTGACATTCGTGCACTATATATACAATCTGGTATTTCTTAATGAGCAGGTCACTGTAAAATAAAGCTATGACCTATTCAGAATGTTAAAAGGAGGAGCTTTCTTTAATGATAAACTTGTTTGATAAATTCGATATAAAATACGACTGTGATTGGTTGTAAATATAAAATCATTGAAATGTGATTGGTTATTGAATCCCATTTGGAGCATGAGTTAAATAGTCATCATTATTTGTTTTTGTGTTGTATTATGTCGTTACATCTTTCCTAATTTATCTGGCTGCTTCAGATATCTTAGGAATATAATAAGATGCCATGTTATCTTCATTAAGCTACATATTTTGTCTTTCGTTTCTACAAGTTAATTGTGTTCATTTCCAGTTTCTCGTAAAATTTTCATTTCTGTCATTTAAGCTGGAATCTGATAAGATTTTTAAAATAATAAAATATTTTATGACACTCAGGTTGAACATAAACTTTTATACTGCGTTCACTTCTCTCTGAATTCCTGCAAAATGTTTTCTTCTATGATTCACAGAAAAACGTGAAATAAATATAAGATAATGTGAAACATTTGTTGTGGATTTTATGTTCAGCAAAGTTAAACTCATTTTTAACACATTTCATGTACAATTGCATTAATAATATTGCAAATTAAAGTCCATAAATTATTCGATGTAAGCTGTGTATTTATAAATTATACCTTGTACTATAGCATTTGTATAGTTATTTTAATATACTTTTACTAACATTAAATTGAATGTATGTCTCTTTTACTCTGAATAACTGGAAACAATGTTGCCCTCTTTCTTTACACGAGTTTAATGCTACTACTTGGAGAGCGTAAACAAATATATTTATTATTATACAATACAGAGAAGAATTGAAAGTACAGCCTTTATTGGATAAGGTCACGAATTACAGACAGAAATGGATTGATCATATGGATGGAATGAGTAAGAAGAGATATCCATTGTTAGCAAGAAATTATCAAGCAAGAGGAAGACGTGATGTTGGAAGACCTAGAAGACGTTGGGCTGATGCATTATGAAGTCGGAACTGGCAATTGCCTAATCCCTGGAGTGATGATGATGATGATGATAATACAGCGGAACGTTTGCCTCCAGTCATAGCAGCATTGTTGCTGCGTCGCATGGATGTAGATAATAACCATGTATAGACAGGGTCAAGTAGCAAATAAGCACTTACCCAGTTTACTTAAGGTAAGAGCACTGCACTCCTTGACGCCATAGAGTGACGTGAAGCGAATGTTGGTATGAACTTATATGAATAAACTTTTACAATATATGTAATAAATAACTGTAGGCATTTTCCCTAACATCCGGTCTCTACTTATTAGTCTCCATCCTCAGTACTTTCATGGTCGTTGTAATGCCGTCTTGAAGAGCCGTCTCCTGCTCCATCTGTTGATAGACTGAAGTAATTTGATTTGAAGGTTGTTCAATCTACCAACAGAGGGAGCAAGAGACGGCTCTTCAAGACGACATAACAACGGTTATGAAAATACTAAGGATGGAAGCGAATAAGTTCCCGAAACCGGTCTAATATGATGAATTCCATATGAGGTGAGGTGACACAATTTTACTTAAATACATTCGGTACTATTTACTTGATGAAAAAACCGATTGAAAATGGGGTTTTAATTTTTCTGGGGAGAGTTCACAAAGAAATTAGAAAGGGAGAGAGAAAATTATGCCTGCGTTTAGAAAATTAGGTGCAATAAAAGTGCAAATACGAAAATAAATATATCCTTGTACTTTTAGAAGTAGCAAATTTATGTAGGCAAATGTCAATATTTTTTTGGATATCATTGACACATGGTTATGGCTTAATTCACGAATTTTTTCTTTGATTATAACTTCTGGAACGGGGTCTACTAAGATTCGTGAGGACAAATAACAGCTACTTGATATGTAGCAGTAGATCTAATATTTTATTTAAAAATTGTTTTTCTATTTTAAAATTACCAAGGGTATTAGCACACACAATTCAAATTAAGTGTGAAAGGGCCGATTAATTTTGCATAGAAGACTATTATTTAATACCTAAATTTCTTTTACTTGCTGTAAGTTTACTACACGAGAACAGTTCCCTTCTGAAGGAAGTTATACTCCCAAGAGAACTGTCGAAACTTGCATTGAAATTTCACTCAGAGAAGCGTTGTGATGTATCAAGGCCGTGTCCAAAAAAGTATCTGCCTTTTAACGGCAAGGCACAGGAATCGAAGTCAGAATCCAGCGATAGCAACCCACTGTACGGAACAACGGGGCTCCCTATATGAGTAAGATCGGAGTGAAGTGAAGCGGGTCGCTGCGCGGACGGCAGGTAGTGAGATTTACCTAATCTACCAATTCAGATGTTGTATTACTTCGCTATAATTTAAATGAGAGATTTGGCGCTGGATTTTAGTGTCTTGCAGTTGAAACGGTAGATTTTTTTTTGATACGCTGTTGGTACATTGTAACGATTTTCTGGAAGAAATTTCAAGGTATGTTTGGGGATGCAATGATTGATAATTCTCTTGTCAGAACGTTTACTTTCTGAAAAAAGCCCATCGATTCCGATTGGATTTATACCTTCGAAACTCGAAATCAGAGACAAAGATGTGCAACCGGATCCGCGACAGCTATTTAATATGAGAAACGATGAATTCGACTGAAAAACTGTAGCTAAGGTTCCATTCCATCTTTCATTGCAATCATAGCATCTTCACGCTATGTTTTGAAGCTTTACTAGGGAATTACAGGTGTGAAGAATGATAATGATAAGGAGGATGATGATGATGATGACCGGACGATTTTCGGGGACCGTTAGGCCCTAAGCTTCCTGACATTTGTCTTACAGGTGAAGAAAAACTCCGAAAAAAACCTCACCCAGGACCCTGTCCCGACCGGTAATCGAACCCGGGCCCGCTGCGTAACAAGGCAGTACGTTACCTCGAGACCACAGCGGTGGACGAACTAAGGTTAAAGGATGTAAAAATGCTTAAAATCTCTGAGCATTTTTTCTAGCACCTTTAACTCCAGCTTAGAAAAGCTTAGAGTGTCATGCTTTGAACATATAAAAAGCTTAATATATCCTAGAAAAATAATTTGATAGTGTAATAAAACATGAGTGTATAGGCCTAGCATATTTTAATTTCAAATTTTAAACATATGACTTACTGTAAGATTGAAAAACAGTTTTGGTTATTTACATGGAGGTGCTCCCTGGAACAAAATGCAAACTAGGGTTATTAGCAACTGTCTACCGCAGCTTGAAATATTTCCACTGAAACTTGACGTTAACGAAGGCTTCACTGAGTTTCATAAAAACTATATCCTGACACATTTCTCTCTCTCTCTCTCTCTCTCTCTCTCTCTCTCCCTCTCTCCCTCTCTCCCTCTCTCCCTCTCTCCCTCTCTCCCTCTCTCTCTCCCTCTCTCTCTTTCTCTTTCTCGTGTATCCAATAAATAAAATACACATGCATGGAAGCTTTTTGTAGGAAAACCAGAGGGAAAACGCCCAGTTGGCAGACCAAGAATGAGGTGGGAGAATAACATTAAATTTGATTTGAGGGAAGTAGATTACACAGGGAATGATTGGAAAGCATTAGCTCAGGATAGGGATATATGGAGAGCTTGTGTCCGCGCTGCCATGAACCTACGGGTTCGATAGTGCCAATGAGTAGTTCACTGAGTTTCATTAAAAACTATCCTGACATCTCTCTCTCCCTCAATCTATCTCTCTCTCCTCTCTCTCTCTCTCTCTCTCTCTGTCTTGTCGACTGTTTATGTCTCT